>WOXC01008715.1:0-540694 GCA_011680675.1 Gymnobelideus leadbeateri | reverse complement strand
GAAAAATTGGGAAGAGAAATGAGAAGGATGCAGGAAAAGTATGAAATGAGATTCAACAGCCTGACTGAGGAAAATAACACCTTAAAAAATAGACTAACTCAAATGGCAAAAGAGGCTCAAAAAGGCAATGAGGAGAAGAATGCCTTAAAAAGCCGAATTTGCCAGATGGAAAAAGAATCTTAAAAGCTCACTGAGGAGAATCATTCCTTCAGAATTAGACTGGAGCAAATGGAAGCTAGTGACTTTATGAGTAATCAAGATGCTGTTAAACAGATCCAAACAAATGAAAGAATAGAATGCAATGTGAAATATCTCATGGGAAAAACCACTGACCTGGAAAATAGATCCAGGAGGGATAATTTAAAAATTATTGGACTACCTGAAAGCCATGAACAAAGAAAGAACCTAGAAATCATCCTTCAAAAACTGCAAACTATTAATGACTATGTAAAAGAATTTTTCACATCATTAACAACAGGTTTCATCTCACACCTTGCAAACTGGCAAAAACAACAAAAAACAAGAATAGTTCATGTTTGAGGAGTTTTAGGAAGATAAGCATACTAATGTCACTAAAGCTATGAATGAATACATTTATTATGGAAAGCAATTTGGAATGAGGCTGATATATACATACATTTTGACTGAGATCCTACTGCGAGGTATAATAAACTCTGAAGAGGTTATTAATAAAAAGGTTCCACACATACCAAAATAGTGATAGTAGCACTTTTAGTGGTAACAAAGAACTGGAAACAAAGCAGATGCCCATCACCTGGGGAATGGCTAAACAAATTGCATGTAATGGAATGACTATGGTGTAAGAAAGAAAGAACATGATGAATCCAAAGGAACACAATCCATATGAACTGATGCAGGGTGAAATAAGCAGAACCAAGAAAATAGGCATAACAACTAGAACAGTGTTCACAAAATCATCAAAAGTGAATGATGAGAAATTATAATGTTAGCTCAAAGAAAAAATATGACATCTTCCTATATTCCTTTGGGGAGGGCATCTCCCACAGATGTGAAACAGCGCAAATAAAATCAGATTTTTAAAAAAATATATTTTTTTATTTTTAAAAATTTTTTCTTCATCCTTTTCTTTAAAAATTTTTTTATTAGAAGGGACAGCTCTTTGGGAGAGAAGGGGAATACAGGGAAAATCTAGATGACATAAGAACAAAAGATAACAATACAAATCTTTTTTTAAAAAAAGTTATCTGTTCAAAGATTTTCAGGGCAGCATGATATGTAACTGAAAAAACAAAACAAAAAATTCCTATAACAACCTAAATCTTCCTTCCCTGTTGGTTATTTCCACTCCTTAACATTGCTCCCCAGATTACGCCCTCTTTCTTTTCATTCTATACTCTCCACTTCAGTGATTTAATTCCCAACTACAAAAATAACCACCATTACCATACAGACAACTCCCAAAGCTGTATCTCTTGCACTCCATACTCACATATCCTCTAGCTGGATGTTCCATTGGTACCTCATATGTCTCAACATGCCCCCAACTGAGTTTTCCAATTCCGAGGTGGAAAGAAAGGTATCCTCTGGAGGTCATAAAGAAGGCTCCTCAGCACACTGGGTGGATCAGCTTATGGGAGGATGTGAATAAGAGTTGCACAGAATAAGCAAGCATGGGTGAGCAGGGATCATCACCATCAGAAGGGGAGCCACTCATATCAATGTCATCACACATGCATTTGGGTACTATTTCCTGCAAGGTTCAGCCCCATTCTCTGTACCCTGAGCATTCTTAATAAGCATTTGTTGAAGCTGAAGCTTTTAAAATATTAAAAGATAAAGAGAAAAACGACTAAAAGGAAGGCCAGTGGGGAGGCTATTGGAAGAGTCTCAGCAAAGGGAACAAAGGTCTGACCTGACCTAGGATGGAGGGAAGGTCTGAGAGTGGTAGTGAGAAAAAAAAGGAGACACATGCAAGAAAGATTTTAGAGAGCAAATCAACTAGATCTGACAGCTCAGTGGATACAGGGCGTGAGGAAGCAGAGTAAATCAAGGGCAACAATCAAACTCTGAGCTAGGACAACTAGGAAATCACTGGTAGTATTCTAAGAGAAAGTGGGTGTCAGAGGAGAAACAAATATCATGGCAAAGCCTGGCTTCAACCTACTGCATTGAGGGGCTGGCATGTCATCCAAAGCCCATTACAAAGAGGGGAATGCTACTTTAGAAACTGAAATAAGATGTGGAAAGAGCCTAAATACAGAAGGCACAATGACGGAAGTCCTGTTTTTGAAAAGCGCTCACCTAAATCTTGGATTTTTTTTATAAAGCTTAACCTTATCATAGGGTTGACTTTAGTTACCTGGAAAATTCACTCAGTGAAAACAAATTCCCCTTAGAACAGGCCCCATCCAGCTCTCGTGCTGCTGTGCATATTGCTCCCTTACATAAGCTCTCCATTTTAGCAGAAGTGGTCTATTCTACGTTCCCCAAATTCCTAAATTCCTCCAGCTTACTTCCATCTACAATTCCTCCTTCTGTCTACAGCCTTGGCCACTCCTTGGTGACAGACATGCTCCTTCCTCTGAACACCTATGGTACTTACTATTTCAAACACTCACACATATTTACATACTTATTGGTGTATACCTATGCATATATAGGTGTGTATGTACATAAACAAACACACACACACACACACACACACACACACACACACACACACACACACACCCCTTCCTTCTATGGTGTCTTTCCAAATTAGACTTGAAGCCCCTGAAGGGTCTAGGAGGCCTTTCTACACCCCAGCAACTAGTACAACATAAGCATTCAAATATTTGTAACTAATGACAATAATTGAGGAGTTATTATATTAAGGCCTGAAAGCTGCTAAATCAGAGCAGCTCTTAGAAATACCAGAGAAAGAGCAGAGGAAATGGCTTTCCAGGGTAATAACATGCACCAGTAATAAGCCTTTTAATCATTCTGCATTTCCCTTTTTTAGATAGTCCCATAAAAAGTACTAAAGAAACATACTTCTTGGGTGTAATTTTGCCCATAAGCCATTTCTCACATGTCTGCTTTTCCTAGTTTTGGTCCGTTATTAGAAAAGAACAAAAGAAAAACACCATTCTTTGGGACTTTGTGCTCGTATCCTGGCTAATTAACTGCTATCAAATGAATAAGTCACAAGCAGAGAATGGGACTTTGGGCATGGGTTATGCAGAAGCAGATCCTGATCTATGGAACAATATGAAAATGTCTTCCTGAAAAGGTCTTATTCTATTCTACCATATACCTACAACATATCGATCATTTGAAAAGAGCTTCCTATAAGACAGTGTTTTAACTAAAATGATCTGATCTGCAGCTTACTTGAAACATTTAGCACACATCTGTGGATGTTAGTTAGATAAAAGATTATGAGGTCTTCTCTATTAAAAACAGCTATCCTTACTAATACTAGGAATGGACAAGAAAAAAGGCAAAAGGCAGCAATTTCTCTTAAAAAGACCTAGTGTTTGAAATCGTGTAACAAAATAACAAGGCTAATGGAGGTTCCAGTCTTCTATCTGGCCATCTACCTATTCCCTGTTTAAGCTCCTTGTCAAAAAGCATCCCCAACTAATGAAATTAAGTCTCTCCAATTTATATGCCTATATTTATATACATGGCTATATTACTAGGTGTACTCTAGTAACATATCAAATATAAAATTCACCTGAAGGTTCTTTTAGTATCTCAAAATGATTAAAGGTTGCTTGAGTTTTGATTATATAACTTGATAAACTTGACAAATATCCATATAAATATGCATAATGACTTACTCAATATCCTTTCGTACTGATCCCATGAGGTTCTCTCTTTCCCGTATTGCCAAAAAATTTGCTTTGGTTTTATGAAATTCATGTGTGTAATCCTGTAACAGAGCAACATAATATTCCCACATAAAACAGTTTCTGTGCCTCAATCATATTGAGTTTCTGTCAAAGGAATTATTTAAATAACAAGATTGCAAAATATGCCAAAGAGCAAGATTCATCTAGTTAAGGAACACTTGCAAAATGATCTCATTAAACGTAAGTGCTGCTTTCAGAGCTCTACAAACCAGAGGCCTGCACTGCTACAGTGGCCCCCAAAAGAAGGGACAAATGTCAACAGCTTTGTCCTATAAAATACTACTGTAATCATCATTTAATTTCAAGAATCACAGAACAGCACAACTGCAGAGCTGGGTGGGACCTTGACAGTCATCCAGTCCAGTCATATGGAAAGGAATGCCCTTTCCAACACACTCAACAAGCAATCACCCAGTTTCTGCGTGAAGGCCTGCAAAGGTCGGGGGGGGGGGTGGGGGGGAGGGAGAAGGGGGAATCACTAAGTGCCAAAGCAACCCATTCCACTTTGGGGCAGCTCTAACAGAGCTATTGGTAAGAGAACATTATGATTTTTTTTTTAATATTACTTATTTAGAGAGAATAGATGATCAGAAGACAAGGCCTAAAAATGCATATTTGTTTACATTAATAAAAACAAGATTTCAAAAAAATAAATGACACAGGTGAGTAGCTCCTAAATCCTTCACATTTAAAAATTCTGATATTAATTTTAAACAGCATAATTTTAGAAAGTGAGATTCTAGGGGCAAGAAAGGAGCAGGGGTAGGGTGGGGGTTGGGGGCCACAGCTAGGTGGTGCAGTGAATAGAGCACCAGCCCTGGAGTCAGGAGGACCTGAGTTCAAATTTGACCTCAGACCCTTAACACAAAACCAGCCATGTGACCTTGGGCAAGTCACTTAACCCTAATTGCCCTGCCTTTCCCCCTCGAAAGAAAGAAAGAAAGAAAGAAAGAAAGAAAGAAAGAAAGAAAGAAAGAAAGAAAGAGGCAAGGGGTAGGTATCACCAGACTTGTTAGTCCTTTGTCAGTCATACTTGGTGCGCTAAGTTTTCACTTTCCCAGTTATGAAAGGAAACAGGAAACAATTACATTGGTTAAAGTGTGGAATAACAAACAATAAAGTTGGGGGAGAAGGTATACAAAGTTTACTAAAACTGCTAATTTTATGTGATAGTAAAGACATAAGTCATTTGGGGTAAAATTAATGGCCACATTTGGAATTATCCAAACAATTTTTTCTCAAAATAAAAGAACTTTTTAAAATATATTCTAGAACAACTCTTGGGGACTGTACCACATTCATCCAATGTGCTCATCAGTTTGGCTAATGGGATTTACTTTCAAATCCAGAACTTTCATGAATATATTTCATTTCATAAGGGAAACCCCCCCATAGAAATTTAGTCGACATGAAATGATTATGCAACTCAAGGAGAACACAACCTACCACAGAATTTTAAGGAACAAAGTCACCCATATTAAACCATCCCTTTCATTTGTGGGCTTCTTTAGCTTTCAAAGTTGTCTACCCCAAAGAATTAAGATTCTTGGGTATCTTAACAGAAAAAAACGATTTCAGGTTTTTGTACTTATGATGAATCTTTAATAAAAATCTGCCAGCAACAACTGAATCACCTTTCCATGCATGCTGTTACCAGCATCTTTTAAAAGTGGGCACACTGATTGTAGTCCTTTGGTGCCTGGTATTACACAAAGAAAGCTATCTCACCAGCTCAATCTCTATTCATGCAAAGGTTACAATTCATTACACGACTGTAGCAGTCAAACTGTCTAATTAGAATTACCTCCCTCAATACATACCTCATTTTGTTTAATGGATGAGATACCTGGAAAGTTGTGTGTAAACTGAAATTTTGAAAGGCGAATCACTTAAAGCTCCACTATTAATAAAGTAAAAGAAGCCTAAGATCAATAATCTTTTATGTTAAATCTTGAAGGAAACTTAGAGATCATCTAAATGCAACCAACTCACTTTAGATGAGGCTACAGAGGCACAAAATTTACATTACTTCAATCAAGCAAACAACAAACATTTATTAAGCACATACTATGGCCTGAAGACGCTAGGATGTTAGGTATACAAATACAACGAACAAAACAATCTTTGATCACAAGGAACTGATGTTCTAACCGGGAAGACAAATACACATAGAAGAACATGCAGAAGAAATCTAAAGAAGTTAAAGGGGGTGGCTAAGTGGCACAGTGAACAGAGCACTGGCCCTGGAGTCAGGACGACCCGAGTTCAAATCCAGCCTCAGACACTTATCACAAAAACTAGCTGTGTGACCTTGAGCAAGTCACTTAACCCCAAATTGCCCCCCCCCCAAAGACATTAAAGACAAATTAAAAATTAAATTAAAGACAAAGCAGCTTGGCAGAGAGAATCAGGAAAGGCTTCATGTCAAACATGGTGCCAAGGTAGGTCTGATAAAGACATACATATGTTACAGGCACGAGGGGACGGACAGTACAAAGACATGGAGAGAGGAAACGGAGTATTGTGTTAGTAACAGAGTTTGGCTAGTCTCAGAGTATCAGAGGGGGAAGTAATGTGGGTTGGAATGAAACAATGAGGTTGGAACACAGGCTGGGACAGGACTGCTAAAGACTTTAATAGGTATCCACTGGAATGGAATGGAGCCAAGGGACATGGTCATACCTGTGCTTAACCACTCTGGTGGCAGTGGGTAAGATGGAGTGAAGTGAGGAGAAACTTGAGATCATTAGGAGGCTGCCACAATAATCTAAGCAAGAAACAATGAGGGCCTGAACTATGATGGCAGTTGTGCATGGAGAGGAGTCAATCTCAAGACACATATAAACAGAAGTAGCAGCAGGGTTTGTGAACTGACTGGATCTGGGGGTGGAGGAAAGGGAAAACAAAGAATAGAAAATAATACTAGGGTTGTAAATCAAGGAGATGGGATGGGTGGTACAGGGAAGTACTATATAATATGGCTGAATCATAATAAGTAGTATATAATAAGGTTGAAAAGGGAAATGGGGGCCATGTTGTGAAGAACTGTAAATGTCAAACAGGTGTTTACATCTGATCATTGAAGTAAGAGGGAGCCACTACAGTTTGTGGAGTAAAAGGAGTGATACAGTCAAACATGAACTTAAGGAAAAATCACTTTAGCTGCTATATGGAAGATAGACTGAAGTGGGTAAAGGCCCTGAGGCAGGAGGCGCCATCAGGAAGCTACTGAAAAAAATCCAGGAAAGCAGTGATAAGGGTCTTCACAAGGGCAGCAGCTATGTGTGGGTGAAAGAGGCACAGATCTCAGAAATGTTGAGCAAGAAGTTGAGGAAGACACTAAAGGTCGTGAACCCTGACAACCAGATTCATCCTTACAACTACAACCTTACATTACCTACAACTACTGAATTATTCACCCCGATCACTGCCCCTGCACCCTCTTCACTTTCCTCCTTTTCAAATCTCTACCCTTCACTTAACCAGTTTAAAATACCAGCATCCTGGCTTCCTTGTGTCCTGTCATCACTGCATCTTGCCAAACCCTACCCCAGTATTACTCCTACCGTCCACACCCTCTGCTCCTATTCCTGTGCTTCTAAAGTCCCATAAAAGAGTGATCTATATCTGTGTTACCTAATCTCAACCTTCAACAAAACCACCTTTTTAGTCCCTTAGAGATTCTTCATCCTCCTCCCCAAAGAAACTTCCAAATCTTCTCTTCTCTCCACACTCCTCTCCCTCCCTTTCCCCAGACCCGTTTAGCTGGGAAAGAAAACCTTTTACTTTACTGAGAAAATCCCTCAGGAGCTCTCTCTTCTCCTTTCCCCTACATTTCCCAACCCCACGACATTATTCCCTATTCTTGCCTTCATTCCAATATCTCCTCATGAGATGGCTCTCCTCCTTGCCAAGGCCCACCTCCCATAACCTTCTGTCCCCTCTAGGGATTGCTCAATCACCATTTCCTCCAAAATTCAATCTCTCCCTGTCTCAAGTGGTTCCTTTCCTACTGTCTCTTCACCGCCCTCACAACTTTTACTAGACACTATCATTCCTCACAAGCTATCATTCTAAATCACTCTTCCCTTGCTCAAACTCCCAGAAAAAGCAATAGACAATCATTGCCTCCAATTCCTCTGCTCTTAACTCCTCAATCACGTGCTTTGCTTCCAACTATATCACTTAACTGAAACTGCCCTCTCAAAGGTTAATGAAGAACAACAGAGGAGTAGGGAGAGGGATACCTTAGCAATTATGGAGAGAGGAAAATCTCTTAGTTAAACAAAGAAGAGTGGATCAAAGGCCATTTTTTTATTACATAAAATTGAAAAGAATTTACACAAACAAAATCAATGTATTAAAACTGAAAGTGAAAGAGAGCTGGGGGAAAAATCTTTATAGCAAGTTTCTCAGATAAAAGTCTATATTCAAGACATATAGGGATCTGATTCAAATATTTAAGAACAAGTATCATTCTCCACAAGATAAATCACCAAAGGATATGAACAGGTAGCACTCAAAGAAGAAATTCAAACTATTAGTTGTGAAGGGAATTATGATTTTTATATTAATTGATATGTGTAATGAATATACTAATAATTTAGATTTCTCAGGAGACTCTGGCTTGGGAATCAGAGACTTACAATGCAGCTTGAAATGATCACTCAAACCCTTGACAACACTCTCACAATCACTACATTCTTGTGACAGTGTACATTAAGCAAAGTGAATCAAGATTATAGGACCTGTTCCCATCACAGATCTCTGGTTCTATGACTCACTAAGTAATGACCCCCCAAAATTTGAAACAAAGAATTATTGTATTGTGGACTTGTGAGCTTGTCATGGGAAACCACTCGGGCCCCAGAAAATGATTATTTGTAATTTACCTTCCCTTCCTTTTTCCCCATGTGTGATTTGTGCATAAAGCTTTGCTTTTACTCCAGTTTGAAGAGCATGCCTCACTCTGAGACTGATTAAAGTACTACTTGATGACTAGCACTCCTGTCTCTAGGCCTGCTTTGTGTGGTCCCAACTATTCCCAGGCTCAGTAAAATCCTGCTAACACAATTAATTATATAAAAAATGCTCTAAGTCACTTATGATCAGAGAAATGCAAATTAAAACAACCCTGAGATTTTATCTCATACTCATAAAGCTAGCAAAGGTGACAAAAATGAAAAATGACAACTTTTGAAGGGAATATGGGGAGAGCAGACACACTAATATAATGTACTTTTGGTAGACTTGAGAGTTGGTCCAGTTATTTGGGAAGCAATCTGGAAGTGTACACAAAAAGCCACTAAATTATGTATGCCTTTGGACCCAACAACACCACTATTAGTCTCATGCACCAAAGAGATCAAAGAAAGGATGTACAAAAATATTCAGGTCAGTGGCTAAAGGGACTGGATATGAAGGGGGAACCCATCAACTAGGGAAAAGCTGAACAAATTATAGTCCATGAATGTAGCAGTTTCATTGGTAGAGAAACTTCCTGGCAAGGAAACTCCTTTGACCAAGGTAAGTCATGACCTTTTCCCGCAACCTGCAGTCTCAGGGGTTGTCTTAGAATCTGAAGAGGCTGACAGGTGGTACAGCCATTGTAGGTCAGAGGAAGAACTTGAACCAAGGTGTTCTTGGCCTCTCCTCTCGCTACCACACTAGGCTGCCTCTCACAGGAATGTAAAGGAATACTTCTATATCATAGGAAACAATAAAAAGAATAGACTGAGAAAACATGGAAAGACCTTAATGAACTAATGCAGAGTCAGGTGAGCAGGACAGGAGATTTTATACAGTGAAATCAACAGTTTAAAAACAAAATTGAATGACTTACAAATTGACAATCAACTACAACTTCAAAGGAATAAGGATGAGGCACGCTAACCCATCTCCTGAGAGAAAGCTGATAGAGCAGGGGTACAAAATGAGTTGTACATTTCCAGACAAGGAAAACGGCCAGGTGTGTTGTGATTGGTTAGGGTTTTTTGCTACCAAAAGGATGCTGTTAAGGGCAGGGAAGGGTTTGGTGACAGTGAGGCTAAAAAAAGGAGTATCAGTGAAGCATTTTTTAAAAAGACACAGAAACAGAAGGAAGTTCAGAAGAAGACAGACGGGCAGGACAGCTCTGAAATTAATCTGCTGAATTTATTATACACTTCAAGGCACAGCTTGTAAGCAGAAGAGTTTTGTGGCTTCATGAATTTCTTAATTTCTACTCTTTGTATATGGAAATGTTTATTGGAGTTTTTTTAAGTTCATAACAACAAAAAATAAAGTTTTTTAAAAGATCATATTGAAGTCAAAATATAAGCTGAGTGTTTCTTTGTACTTTTGGTGATGCCCAGGAAGTATCTGTTTTTCTTCTTTTCAGTCTTACAGAGTAAAAATTGAAATCCATGCCCCACCTCCCTGATGAAGCTCCCAATAATCTTTTAAGTGTCAAATCTAAAGATCTTTTCTGAATCCTTATTGTTCTCGACCTCTCAGGAACATCTGACACTAGCAACCACCTCTCCTTCGGGATATTTTCTTCTCTCCCCTTTCAAAGACACTCTTGGGTGTCCCATCTGTCTAGCTTTCCTCCTCAGGCTCCTTTGCTGGTTCGGCTTCCAGATCACACCTCTCCTCTTCTCTCACACAGTCTCTCAGTGATCTCAATGGCTCCCTGCATTTAACAAGTACCTCTACACTGATGACACCCAGATCTATGAATCCAGCCCTAGTCTCTCTCACATCACCAACTGCCCACTGGCCATTTCAAACTGGATGTCCCATAGACACCTCAAATTCAACATTCTAAAGCAGAACTCGTCAGTCATCTTTTCCCCCAGCCCACTCCTCTTCTCTATTTCCCTGTATCTGCTCAGGGTGCTACCACCTCACCAGTTACCCAGGTTCTCAATCCTGGTGTAAGCCTCCATGCCTCACTCTCACTCACAATCAGTTTCCAATCTTTTCATTCCTATCACTACAACTTTCCCATCCATGCCTTTCTCTTCACTGATACAACCACTAACCTCATCTCCACTCTGGACTACTACAGTGTTTTAATTAGTATTTCTTTCTCAAGTCTCTCTCCACTCCAGCAGAGCCCTCACATAGCTGCCAAAGTGAACTTCCTTAATAAAATACATGACTACGCCACTTTTCTGCTATTACTTTAAGACTAAAAAAATCTTATATTTGCCATTTAAAGCCCTTCACAGACTGGCCCAGATTGCCCTTTCAGTCCTATGACAATTCACAGTCACAAGAGTTCAGCCAAACCAGCCTCTTCATTTCCCCATCTCTCTCCCCTGGGCCTTTGCTTTGGCTGTCCCTCATATCACCTCTTAGAATCCTTCACTTCCTTCAAGTCCAAGCTCAGAGGCCATCTTCTGTGAGGGCTCTTTCCTGACTCTCCCCCAGGTGCTCAGGTCTTACTCCCCACAAAGTTACTCTGTGTCTTTTTTCTAAATCCCTTTTCTCTGAGTCCACACACTCCTCCTGTGACTAGACTGGAAGCTAACTAAAGCTAACTAAACAGTTTCATTTTTGTCTTTATACCCCCAGTATCCAACCCTGCGCCCATTTGTCGACTGATTGACTGACACTCTCAAAAGGAATGGGGAAATTCGGAAGAGTTAGGTGTGGGAGGAACAATAGCAGGTTCGGTTTTTGGCTATGGAACATGCAGCTTCGGGTATCTAACAGGTAAGCTGTCCTGTAGGCCTAAGCTCAGGGAGAGCCTAGAAATGGATCATCAGTTTAGGGATGATAATTAATTTCATGTGAGCAGGTGAGGTCACAAAAGAATATAGAGAGAAAATAGTTTATAGCTCAAGGAAAGGATTCTTTTCACCAGTAACTTTTTCCTAATTTATCTTTCTTCAAAAATCTAGAATTTTGTCAGACTGGCTCGAAATAAGGCAGCCCAACACATGACAAAAGGCCTCTTCTGCCTCTTAAGCATCCTCCTCCCCCTGGCCACTACCCCTTGATCAGTGGGTAAGCCACTTGCTTAGAGATTGCCCTTGCCCTAGACCTGGGCTATGCCTATTATTAACTGATCCTCAGGTTCATAAGACAATTGCAATAATCAAGAGTCATTTTCAGAACATACTTTGAAAAAAAGACATAAGGGCGGCTAGGTGGCGCAGTGAGTAGAGCGCCGGCCCTGGAGTCAGAAGGACCTGAGTTCGGATCCGGCCTCAGATACAACACACACAAACAAAAACCTAGCCGTGTAACCTTGGGCAAGTTACTTAACCCCAATTGCCCATCAAAAAAAAAAAAAAAAGACATGATGAGAAACTGTCCTACAACAGAGTGAGAAACTCTGCTTATAAAGTTCTTTCTTCTTTTAAAAAAATAAGCAAATCACTGGGCAGTCTCCCTGCCCTGAACTGTTTTAAACTGCAAAAAATATTTAATGAGAAAATGTGAAGCACCAAGTTACCTGCAAGATGTCTCGGTGTCGCTGCAACGTGTGCATGAGTGCGGCATTGAGGGAGGGGACGCCAGCACTGTTGGTGTACTCCGCCATTTTGTCATTTACTCCTGTAAGCTACACAAAAGGACAGGGCATTAAACAAGGCTTTGTAGAATATGTGAACAGATCCATGCCACCAAAGTCAAACTGCTTATCTGTTTACCCACAACACTGGAAGCAGGGGTAACACACAGGGAGAGGGAGGCAAATGGGGCTCAGTCTCCATCATCAATGCTAACGTGTCAATAAAAAAAGCCAACATGTCAATGAAAACTCTGACAACAACTGCAGTTAAGTGTCACCTTTCCTGGGGAGTGTGGGGGGAATACGATGACCCATCTCTTTAGGTGACTGGGAGAATTCAATCAGCATGTCTGAAGTAATATAACAAAGTTTTATTCTAAATGGCTAACTTGCTATCAGAAAAAAAAACGTATATGTATAAAGGATTTTTAAAAGTACTCACCCTTGCCAAAAGTTGTTCAATCTCCACGGCCATTGTTTCAAACATTCTGTCTTGACTTGATCCATTTAAAAGGGGTGTGGTGTCAGAACTAAAGCAATATTAAATTAAAGGAAACCCATTACTTCAGGGAGCAGTCAAGTTATATAATAACAGTGTACAAAGAGCTCAGGTGTAATTCCTAGAATATGCTCTTTCTTTTTTGAGTTAAATTTTCTACATTAGCTTTTTCCATAAGACTCGTATCTTATGCCATAAATATGTTAACTTTTGAACCCTGAATAAATCAACACAAATCTTTGCAAATTTTAGTCATACTCTATAAAGAGATTCTCACTCATTTGTCAATAGCTGATATGTATTATAATGCCATTCAAAAGAAAAACTTAAAATGTTTATCAGTTCCCAAGCCAGGAAGTAACTGAAGCCTTGGCAATGTCTAGTTCAACTCTGGCTTCAAAGAAGCAAAATATTCCATATAATTAAACTATGGAAATAAGAAGTAAATCATGGGGGCGGCGAGGTGGCACAGTGAATAGAGCACCAGCCCTGGAGTCAGGAGGACCTGAGTTCAAATCCGACCTCAGACACTTAACACTTACCAGCTGTGTTACCAGCTGGGCAAGTCACTTAACCCCAACTGCCCTGCCCTCCCCCCTTCAAAAAAAGAAGTAAATCATGTTAACTCAAGTACTTAGTACTCAGAAAGGTAATGTCTTATGGGTTTCTAAAGGAATAAATTGTTATTACCCCCAAAATAAATAGCAATAACGATCCCTTTAAAGCATTTAATCTGACATATGTTCTATCTCAATAAAGAAATGAGTGACAGTTACAGTAAATCTGAACACAATAAATAGGAAATTACTTCCTTATTCCTAAAATAATTTGCAAAAGACAAATTTCAATAATTTAAGAGTGAATACAGCGTGATAGAAAGAACAAAAAAACAGATATCTGGTGACCAAGGTTTTAGACTGAGTTCTACCATTAGTTAGTTATGCAACCTTGGGCAAATCAGTCTCCATCTCTGGTTCTAAGTTTCCTCCTTTTAAAAAATCTCTAAGATCTCTTCCAATTTTAATTTTTAGGAAGGAGGAGGGGGTAGGAGAGAAGAAGGAAGATTCAAACTTGTAATTTCATCAGTGGGCACTAACAACCTCTGGCAACTTTGCCCTGAGTTACCCAGGTTAAAGGCAGGACTTCTTCAAATTTACTATAACTGTTCCTCCTTTAAACTTTCTCCCAGAAGCTATAACTAAATAGTTATTTTCTGTTCATACCTTTTGCAGGGAATATGCCTCCAACGAGGTCAATGATAAAAATAAAGATCCCAAATACACTAAAATATTTATATAAGCACTTTCTGTAGTAGCAAAGAAGTGGTAACAAAAGAAGTGTCCACTGACTGTACCCTTGGGGTACATTCACATAATAGAATGTATATGGTAAGAAACCATGAATATGACGAATACAAAGAAGCAGGAGAAGTTTTATATGAACGGATGCAAAATGAAGCAGAACTAGAAAAACAATATAAACACTAAATTTGCTTACAACAAAATAAATGGAAACTACAAAACAATCAAAACTGAATGCTGCAACATTATAATGACTAAACTTAGCTCCAAAGAAGAGTTATGAGAAGAAATTCCCCCATTTCTTTGCAGACTAGATGGGTTGGGCCCGCAGGTATGGAACACTGCTTATAACATCAGACATTTTCAATGTTGGTTAGTTCGGCAGAACTTTTCTTCTTCTTCTTCTTCTTCTTCTTCTTCTTCTTCTTCTTCTTCTTCTTCTTTTTGCTTTTTGGAGGGCAACTGGGGTTAAGTGACTTGCCCAAGGTCATATGGTGAGTAATTTGTGTCTGAGGCTGGATTTGAACTCGGGTCCTCCTGACTCCAGGGCCGGTGCTCTATTCACTGCACCACCTAGCTGCCCCTATTCTTATTCTTTATTGTAAGGAAGGAATGGCAATCTAAAGAGAGAATTCTGTGAAATTATAATAACCAAGGTTGGCCCTAAAAAGAGATATGAGAACACAACATCCTTGATTTGTTTGCAGATATGGGGCACTATCAGAATAGAACACTACCTATAATGTGAGACATGACTCTCTGGGAAAGGAAGAGGAGGGGAGGAAAATACTGGAAAACATGGGTACTGTATGGGGTGGGCAGTGGGTAGTGAAAACACACAGGAAAAAAAAACAATAAAATGCAGAAGGGGACACAAGTAGAGCAATTTTGTCACTGCGATAAATATTACCTGTAGCTTAAGAAAAACTGAACTTAACCCAAGTTTATAGTTTCTTAAACAATTTGCTTTCCTGTTCTTTGAATATTGAGATGATTAGGTTCAGAATTAAAGACAATTAAAAAGATCAAAAGTAGATGTAAAACATAAAGTTTTAGTAAATTTTTAATAGTTAATTCTCAAGTCTACTTCCTTTCCATGGCCCTCATGACATCTGACAAGTTACCAACAAGATTGAAATAAACAAAGTTGATGCCAAGAGAGATGAGGGGTGTCAAGAGGTTTAGATGCTTCACAAGGAGGAATAGA
The DNA here is from genome assembly GCA_011680675.1 of Gymnobelideus leadbeateri. Classification (NCBI taxonomy): domain Eukaryota; kingdom Metazoa; phylum Chordata; class Mammalia; order Diprotodontia; family Petauridae; genus Gymnobelideus; species Gymnobelideus leadbeateri. The sequence goes on along the minus strand of WOXC01008715.1, from coordinate 525,306 downwards.
GAACTGTGTTTTAAGTATAAAATGGGCAAGAGGCCATTGGGGGCAGAAAGACAAAGGTTCAGCTCTACCTCCAATATATACTAGCTGTGGGAAACTAGGCAAGTCAATTAAACTTTTATGCTACAAAGTAACTCTTTTGCATTGGAAGAATGAGTTTCTACACCAAGAGTTTTCTACCCCAAAGAATTCACAGGTCTAGAACAAAATAATTGGTCTTCCTGCCTCAAAGTTCTCATCATAGCAATCCTTTCCACAGCTGCCAAATGTGCCATGTTCCACCTCTAACCCTCATCTGTCAATAAAGTCCAGGGGCTCCTTAGGATCAAATCTAAAACTCTCTGTTTGCTATTTACAACTCTTCATGACACAGGCTTTTCCTTCCTTTCCAGTCTTCTTACTCGACTCCCCTCCATGCATGACCCTGGCTTCCTGGCTGCTCCTTAAAAAAGACACCTGTCTCCTTCACCCCACCCCATCTCCTGGACTCTCCACTGACTCCCAGGCTTCCTTCAAGTGGCAGCTCAAATCCTACCTTTTCCCGTGGCATTCCCTGCCACCTCCCACACCTGTGCATAGCTCCTCCCTAACTCCTTAGTGCCTCCCAATACCACAGGAGTTCCTTGAGGGCAAGGACAGTGTTTACCTTTCTTTGTATCCCTAGAGCTCAGCACTGTGCCCCGGAGCCTTAAGATCTAGAAAAAAGCAATATACTACCACTTTTAGGACTGTATCCCAAAGAGATCATAAAAATGGGAAAAGTACACAAATATTTATAGCAACTCTTTTTGTGGTGGCCAAAAACTGGAAATTTAGGGGACAGCCATCAACTGGGGAATGGCTCAACAAGTTGTGGTATATGACTGTAATGGAATACTATTGTGCTATAAGCAATGATGAGCAGGTAGACTTCAGAACAACCTGGACAGAGTTATATGAACTGATGCTGAGTGAGCGGAGCAGAACCAGGAGAACACTGTACACAGTAAGAGTCACATTGTGTGATGGCTGACTTTGACAGGCTTAGCTCCTCTCAGCAATGCAAGGACCTAAAGCAACTAAAAGACTCATGATGGAAAATGCCATCCACACCCAGAGAAAGAAATGTAGAGTCTGAATGCAGATGGAAGCATAGTATTTGCTCTTTTTTTGTTTTGTTTTGTTTTCTTTCTCATGGTTCCCCCCATTTGTTCTAATTCTTCTATACAACATGACTAATGTGAAAACATGTTTAATAAGAATGTATATAAAGAGCCTTTATCGGATTGCATACCATCTTGGGGAGAGGAGGGAGGTGGAGAAAAATTTAAAACTTATGGAAGTGAATTTGAACATTAAAAATAAATAAATTATATATATATATGAAAGCAACATACTATGAGGATTAGAGAACAGCCATTGACAGGCACCATTAACTTCCCAACCATAATCAGCAGGGCATACAAGCCTTAATAATGGGAAACAAGAACCAACTTATATGCCACAGATACGCCAAAAGCCTCACACCTTAAGGTGCCAGCCACCATGGAAAAATATTCCTGGAAGAAAAAAAAATTACCATTCCAAATTTTGTCACAATAGCAGTATTCAGAGACATCCTTCAATATGGAAAGCCAACAAATGTTTCAGACTGGACTTCCAATCTGGACCAAAGCCTCGGTGTTTTTTTTTTAAATTATTTTCTGCTAACTCTACAAATTATGAAGTAATTTGCATTCTATTTTAAATCTTTATATGAAAACTAAAAATTTACTCTAGTCCCAAATGTCTAAGGGAATTAATCATTTTAAAGCTCAGAAGAACTTAAAGCACTGTGGTAGAGTATCATCTGATAATTAAGAGATAAAAAAATATAAAAGTAATTTTGCATATAGTCCTACAGAGTCAAATATAGGAACTGATTCAGGGATACCTTATTTCCTGGCATAAATATCGCTCTCTATTAGTCTTTTCACTATGTCCACTCTGGTTAAGTACCCATGAGGACACAGAACAGTGAGTCTCAGTGAGGTCTACTGTATGCTAAGTTACTTTAGGGTCCCTCAACTTACTACTTCAGAACTGTTACTTACACATCAGAATATTCCAAATAGCACTATTTCTTTACTGGTTCCACGAAAAAGACTTTCCAAAAGTACACCTGTCATATTTCTAATAACTGTGCAAGAAATAAATTTCTGAGTTTGGTTATGTTTTAACAACAATGCAAAAGAATGCTGTTTGTAGCATGTCAATATAACCTACAGGCACTTACTAAAAATGAAAACTTAAGCTGTAGAGGTAAAATGGAGTACTGGCTAAAATCTCTGAAAAACACTTTAACTAAGTGTTTAACACCCAAACCAAACCAGTGGTCAAAGCCAAAATGGGGGATGGCTCAGCCACAGAAAAGTTCCAGTATTCCAATACAGAGGACAACAGCATGTCAGGCCAATTCTAAGAAAGCACAAAGGAACCCTTTCTCTGGCTACCCAGGGAGAAGAAGGAGATGGTTCCAAGAAGGGAGAGGGCCTTGACTCAGAGTAGGCAGAAGGAAGATGGCTGGCAACAGACAGACAGCAGAGTTGTCCAATTCCTCCTCTGTTTTCTCTGCAAAGAATGACCTTTACTCTAGAAATGACTGAGCTAGAGCTGATGCTGAATACAAGTAAGGAGATCATGAGAAAACACTCAGCTGCCCTTGAATCCAAGTCACTGTGCCTGTCCTTTCAGGACCCACATTTGAGTTCATAGCTGAGTTAGAGTCAGTAATGTCTGAAACATCATGGAAAGTAGGAAAGGTACCACAAAATTTGAGAAAGGCAAATGTCCCAATTTTCAAAAAAAAGGATGAGTACAAAGCCCGAAAACTCTAGGCCAGTAAGCCTGAACACCAATTTCTGATTAAATCTGAGACCATATCATTTGTTTGTCTTTCATTCTCAAAGAGACTTGAAAATGAACTGGGTTTAAGTGACGGAGTATGTAAAGTCACCAATCTCACTTTCTCCTCTGGAGTCATCTGGGCCCAGTAACAAGAGATAGATCAGGATGACTGGGGATGGCCCCGACATCATTAAAGAGGTGGTTGGTGAACAGTTACGAAAGAAAGCTACAATGATGACAAAGAGCCAACGTGGTTCCATTAAGTGTAGGTCAGGCCAAATTAACTTCACTTCCTTTTCTAAGAGGATGGCTAAACTGTACTGTGGGAATGCTATGGTTATCATTCACCTAGATTTTTAGCAAAGCTTTTAATAAAGCATCTCATGTTATTCTTGTTGAGAATATAGGAATATGTGGACTAGAAGATAATAAGTTTAGATGGATTCACAACTGGTTAGATGACAAGACTCAAAGAAAAGCTGTAAATGGCTAGGATAGCTCCAGGGATTTGCACTCAGTCTTGCACTATTAATCATTTTTATTCATGACTTGGACAGAGGCATAAAATGCCTTTAGCCATGGCACTGAATGGACAGAAGCTCATCAAGTCTGGATATGAGGCAGAACTGGGAGGAACAGTTAACCTAACGGAAACCAGGGGCGATGTCCCAAAAGAACTTGAGAAACACTGAATATAAGAAGATGAAATTCAACAAAGATAAATGGAAAACTCTTGCACTTAAGTGTAAGATGGAGGATATCTGGAAAGAACAGTAATTCTGAAAAAGATCCGGGGGCTTTAGTAGACTGAAAGTTCACTAAGAGCTAGTAGTGTGATGAGGCAGCCCCCAAAGTTAGTGAGACTTTGGTTGCGTGAAGTATAGGATGGCTTCCAGGAAAAGGGAGGTGAGTCTCCTACTAGATGGACTTCATCAGGCTTCTCCTGGAGTACCATATTCAGTTCTGGAGGTCACAGTTTAAGAAGCATATTAATAAGGTCAGCAGTGTCCAGAGGAGGGCAACAAGGGCTTGGTAAAAAGCTTTTTGAGTGGATCATCACAGGAAGGCCAGCTGAAGGAACTGGGCATGTTTAGCCTGGAGAATGAAAGTCCCAGAGTGTACAAAACAGCTGTCTTCAGTATCTGAAGGGCTGTCATAGAGGAGGGAAGAGACCTGCTGAGTTTGACCCCAGAAGGCAGAACCAGATGCAATGGGTGGAAGTCACAAGGAGGAAAATTTAGGTTTGATGCCAGGAAGACTCCCTTAAAAAGTAGAATTGTCCCCAAGTGGATGGGCCAAGTTATCAGATAGCAGGTTCCGTCAAAGGAGGGCTCCAAGCAGAGGCTGGACAATCACACATCAGGCATGTTTTAATAGGGATCCCTTTCTTCTATGGAGTGGCCCAGATGGTCATGGAGGTCTCTTACTACTTGCTTGAAAAGTGATTCTAAGTCAACAGAAAGTATAATGTTTACTTTGAATAAGGATAGATCCTTATTAATGAATGGAAAATTCAAAAGACTAATGATGATGCCCACCCCCCATCTCTTGGCAAGGAACAGCAGACTAAGGGTTAATTATGCTTATTTATTACAGAGTAGGGCTCTATCAGGGCAGAGGATAGGAAGGTTATCCAGGGGAAGACAATGATGTTTAAAAGAAAAGTATCAGTACAACATTTCTAGGGGAAAAAGAAAGTAAATCAACACAACAGACTGACACATAGCTCTGTTTGGCCTAAAGTAGGAACTCCATGTTTCAATCAAATCCCACACTCTTAAGTACTGGCATTTCTCTACCTACACTGTTACAAGCACACAGATCTTCCACAATGTAAAACCTCTGAGTTTTCAAAGAAATAATTTTAATGAATTACTAAAAAGAAAATAAATTCAAGAAGGATGGACTGAATGTAAACTAAAAACCTAAACTATAAAGAAGCAAATATTTTGTTTTGTTTAAAGTAAAAGCTTAAAAATATATTATACAACATAAGGCAAAAGAAAGACTTTGGTAGTACCTATACCTGTCGCGTCTTCCATCTCGGACACTACTGTGACTATAACTTGTGCACAGTTTACTGAAGGAAACCAGTTTCAGATCAAGTTCATTTTCAAGCTGTCGGGCCTGTTTCCGGAGATCTTTAACAGAATTTGAAAAGCAAATAATTAATAATGGAGGGTTATTAGCAAAAGTACAAAATGATATGACTAAAATATCTGGGTTTTTTTGAAAACTGAAACCCTCAGTATATGTCCAAACTATGAAAATGTGACTGGAATTGTCATTCTTTCCCCCAGTTAGATGATGCAGTGGATAGAGCACTTGGCCTGGAGCCAGAAAGACTTAAATTCAAATCTGACCTTGACATGTCCTAACTATGCACCTCTGGACAAGTCACATAACCTTTGTCAGTCTCAGTTTCCTCAATTTAAAAGTGGGAATTATAAAAACACCTACCATCACAGCATTATGAGGATCAAATATCTGGCACATAACACATACTTAAAAATGCTTGTGTCCTTCCTTTTTTCTGGCAAAAAAAAAATTCAAAGAAGGGAACTAAGAGAATAAAGTCATGCTTTTTGTTGTTTAAAATGTGATTTAGGCAACAATGGTCTAATCGGTCTACATTTTAGGCAACTGCCAAATTAGTTCTCTTCTATGGTCACACTATACTGTAGACTCTAGTTTAGCAGACCTTGTCACTTATAATTAGCATCTCTGAAATTAATCTCAAAAAGACTTAAGGGTCCATACCACAAAACTTAGCAAGTACTGCCCTTATGTTATTCATTTTCAATAAGCTTTAGACTTTTCTCCCCAAACAGACTGCAGGTCCCTTGAGAGGAGGAAACATGTATTCCAAAGAACTTCTAGTACATAAGAGGCATGTAATAAATCCTTGTAGATCAATGTATCCAGCAAATCCTTAGGAAATATTCTAAACATTTATAATGGTACTGAATAGTTTATAACCAATTAATCAAATATTTAAAAACCCCTGTTATGTGCCAGGTACTGTAAAAAATATCTAAAATTACATGTACCAAAAAAAAAAAAAAAAAAAAAAAAACAAAGTAAAATATATTTACACAATTGGCAAATACCGCACAATCCATTTATAAAAATTTGTTCTGTCCCTTAAAAATTTAAGTGGCTTTGCAAATATATTGAAAAACATGAAAGCACAAAGTTTCTATTCTGAAAGGTCAGTCAATATTTATTAAACACCTACTATATGTCAGGAATTGTGCTATAAGTGTTGGGTATACAAAGAGAGACAAAAGACAATCCTTGCTCTCAAGGAGCTCACAGTCTAATGGGAGAGAAAACATGCTAACAACTATATACATAAAAGAAATATACAGGATAACCTGGAGATCATCTCAGATAAAAAGCAAGAGTATTACGGGGTGAAATGCAGAGGCAGAAAATGGAATATCATGTTCGAGGAACAGCAAAGGAAGCCAGTGTCACTGGTGTGCAGGGTTACAGTGGGGTATAAGGTGTAAGAAAACTAGAAAGGTTATGGTCAGGTCACAAAGGGCTCTGAATACCAAATGAGGATTTTATATATGATCCTGGAAATAACAGAAAACTGCTGGACTTCACTGAGCAGGGGGAATGACACAGACCTGTACTTCAGGAAGATCACTTTGACAGTTGAGTGGCAGATAGAACAACATGCAATCTATTGCAAGAGTCCAAAAGTGAGGGGCTGAGAACTTGCACCAGCATGATGACAGAGCCAGCAGAGAGAAGGGGGTATAGAGAGATGGTACAAAGACTAAATCAAAAGGTCTTTTAATTTAAACAGACTAGATGGAAGGGAGGGGAATGGAAGGGAAGAAAGTGAGTAGAGCATGACATCTAGGAGGACTGGAGGGCTCACTGGTACCCTCGACAGCAACAGGGAAATTCGGAAGAGGAATGGGTTTGGATGGAAAAGACAATGAATGAGCTCAGTTAGGTGGAGTTTAACCACAGAAAGGACATCTGATTCAAGATGTTTAATAGGTAGTTAGAGAAATAAGACTGAAGATCGGCAGAGAGATAATGGGCTGGACAGAGATAACTGAATCCATGGGAACTGATGAGATCAGCAAGCAAAACAGTCTAAAGGAAGATGAAAAGGACCAGGACAGAACCCCCAAGACACCCATGGTTAGCAGCTATGAGCTGGATCCAGCAACAGGAGAGGTCAGATAGGCAGGAGGACCAGGAGAAAAAAGAGGACAAACTATTTCAAGTTTTAAGCTGTTAGAATCAGTATTATCTCAAAGCAGCCCTGACATCCTACTATGATGAATAAAACAGTAAAACTTTTAGAATTAAGTCTAATTCTCTAATTCCTTTTGACAGAAGAACTGAGCCGCTGCTCTTACAGACTGATTATCCCTCCAAATAGAAGCAATGCATATAGCAGATACTTTAGCACCAGACTCACACCTGAGACAGATCTGAACAGGAAATCCAGCTAGGTTTAATCATCAACCTAAAGCCAGCCCCACTTAAATATTAGGATCCTTCAGAGAAGAGGGTGGTTTTACTTAGAGAGGAAACACCCTCTTCCAATGCAGGTCAGCACTGCTGCTGCAACAACTGAAGAGAATTACCTCAAGTGCTGAGAGGTTGTGACTTAGAGCCAACCTGGGTCTTCCAAGCTCCGAGATTATGTATGACATGTCTTTAGTAAGACTTCTGTGCCGAGGAGGAGTGGGGGAACAAATCCTACTATGGCTGGGTATCACAAGCCCTGCTAGACTGAGATGAGCTGGTCCTAGTTGTCTGAACAAACCAAAAGAAACCCAAGAATGATGTCTAGGGTGTGAGAGTTGAAAGAAAAAAGTGCCCAGAACACAAGATTTGTGATAATGGCTTGGTTTCCCCTAAGAATTCAACAATAGCCAATGTTTTGTACCAGTTAACAATCCAACAGGAATGCCTCAGTCTGACAAGGATGGCACTGTTTTCAGCAAAAGATTAAGAAATAAAGCCTTTGATTTGAGAAGATATGTGTCATAATCCTTTCTCAAGTCACAAACCAATTCAAGGGCACATTCTTTACTTAATCAGTGACGGTGACTGAGCTGTTTTTGCTTTTTAAAAAATTACACTGTTGGGGCGGCTAGGTGGCGCAGTGAGTAGAGCGTCGGCCCTGGAGTCAGAAGGACCTGAGTTCGGATCCGGCCTCAGACACTTAATGCACACACAAACAAAAACCTAGCTGTGTGACCTTGGGCAAGTTACTTAACCCCAATTGCCCACCAAAAGGCAAAAAAAAAAAATTACACTGTTAATTTGCAGAGATAGAAATCATACCTTAAGAGTGTATTTAGTGGAAGTAATTTTTGGAGGAGGCTGAAACTTTTTTCCCTAAATGTCCCCTAAATGAAACTGGGTAGAGATATACCACACAAAGCATTACATTGAAAAAGGTGGGATCTATTGAGGAACACAATATGCACAAAGAAGAAAACAAATAGTGAAATAAGAGAAATCTACACGTTTTCTCTGAATAAATGAGTGAAAGAGTAAAGGAAGCTCCTGGAAATTCTCTACATAGGCCGTCTGTTTCTTGTTATTGTTTAGTAAGCGAACATATAGAAGGGTCAAAATTAAAAAGAGAAACAATGCCTAAAGACACATATTTCAGTAAATTCTAACACATGTTAGTAATATCTGAATCACCCCAACAGCCAAAGCAATAGCACAATGCAACAAAACTTCTAAATAAGATCACCTCATAACTGACACTAAAAACACATCAGTTAAAAGCGTTTCTTGACTAGCAGTCTTCAAAAAGACATTTTTACACATGTTCTAAAGTAGGTTTTTTTGGGGGGGGAGGGGGAAGGCAGGGCAATTGGGGTTAAGCGACTTGCCCAAGGTCACACAGCTAGTTTTTTGTGTCAAGTGTCTGAGATCAGATTTGAACTTAGGTCCTCCTGACTCCAGGGCTGGTGCTCTATTTCACTGCACCACCTAGCCGCCCCAAGCTTTTTAAAAACACTTCATTAAAGCTTAAGAGGTTGCTTCTTCTTGACAGAAGACACTTACTACAAGACTCTGCAAACCCTTGAATCAGATTTCATGAAGGTGGCCAAAAAAAAGTACTCTTATTATCTATAATAATGATAATGATAAAAATGAGAGGCCGCAGGGTCCAGTGGGACCTGGGCTCAAGCCCTATCTGAGTCACACGTTAGCTGGGTAACTGTGGGCTGACAAATCCTAACCCAGGGCTGGAGAACTTTCGACCTCAAGGCCCCATGTGGCCTTCTAGGTCCTTGGGTGCAGCCTTTTGACTCAGTCCAAGTTTTATAGAACAAATCCTTTTATGAAGGGGATTTGTTCTGTGAAGTCTGGACTCAGATCACAGACCTGTGTGATCTCAAACACTACTAGTTAGTATTAACGTGTACACAGGGTTTTACAGTTTGCAAATCTATTAACACTCATCCTCTCACCATATCCTCAGAACCACCCCTCCAGGTGGGTATTACTGGTATTATAATCCTTTTCTGCCTTTTCGAGGGCTCAGTGAAACTAGAAACACTGCCCAAAGTGCCAGAAATAAAGGTGCATTTTTTTAATCAGACTTGGGACTGCGTGTGGGGGGAGACATCCAAGCCCTCACAGTACAATGAGTACTACACAGAGGGTTGGTCTGGGAAGCTGAGAGCAACATAAAGCAACCAGGAAACCTGGAAGATGAGCAGGAGGGAAGGATGTCACCAGGAAAATGGTCTGCTGGAAAAAGATGGGGTGATCCTCTAGTGGGTAAGAGATAACAGGCTACCATGGTGTGTTTGTGTTATCCAGATGTCAGGGAAAGAATGGAAGGACACTCACACATTGGACAGACACGCTCTCCTCCCTGTGGTGAACTCAGGGGAAGATACAGACCAGAATCACTGACTGACAGGGACTTGAACCCAGATCTTCATGACTCCAACACTGTGTCCCTCTCTCTGCCTCACAGCCAGTGGTGTGGTACAGGGGAAAGACTTCTGGATTAGAGTCAGAGGCCCTCAGTTCCAATCCTGCCCCTGCCGTTTACCCCTATGTAACCTTGGTGAGCCACACTAGCGGTCTCAGTCTCAAAAATCAGATGGAGAGCAGGGGTTCTTCACCTTCTTTGGATCACGGATTCCATCCTTTTCAGAATCATAATTTTTAAAAAATGCATAAAATACACAGGGTTACAAAGGAAGGCAATTATACTTTAATACAATTATAAAAATATTTCTAAAGAAACAAGTTTCCTGAGTCTAGGTTAAGAGATCCTGATCATGAGCCATAAGGGACGTAAGAAGCCTCCTAGTCCAACCCCCTCACTCTACAGTTGAAAAACTGAGTTCTTTCCAGTTTGACATTCATGAAAATTAATTTTCCACACAAGGGGGCCAGGAAACACCATCTCCCATAGATTCAGTGAAGAGCAACAGAAAAACAAGTAAGTAAAGAGCACAGATTTCATCAAAGAATCAGATCCATGAGTGAAAGAAAAGGTTTATTAGGCACTTACTAAGCCCATGTTCCAAGACCTGTGCAGGGAAACACAAAGCCCCCAGGTTTTTTTGTCAGTCTTTAAAGGTTTTAAAATCAAGGACTTGAGTCAGAGGCCCTGGATTCTACTTTCACCTCTGATGGGTTTTACCTTAGGCAGGCCACTTACCCTCCCTGCACCTGTCTCCTCTTTTGCTTAAACGAAAGGGCAGGGCCTCTGGGGTCCCCTCTAGATCTGGGACCCAAAGCCACCTGGGGGCCCTTCCAGCTCTCTGCGTGTGGGACCTGGGAGGCTGCGCTTCCAGGAGCTGTGACACTTAAAACACGCCTTCTAAAGAAAAAGATCACCACCGGGGTGGGCAGAGGGCAGGGAAGTCAGGAAACAGCATCCGCTGGTGTTCTGGATGGAAGAAAAGGTGAAATGGAGGAAAGAAGGGAGAAAAGGAGAGAGGGAGAGAGGAAAGGAGGGAAGGGAGGGAGGGAGGGAGCAAGGAGGAAGGAAGGAAGGAAGGAAGGAAGGAAGGAAGGAAGGAAGGGAGGGAAAGAAGAAGAGAGAAAGGGAGGAAGGGACTGAGGAAGGAAGGAGGAAGGGGGGAAGAAAAGCAGGGAGGGAAGGAAGGAATGGAGGAAAAGAGGGAGGAAAGGAGGGAGGGAGGAAGGAAAAAAGGGAGGAAGGACGGGAGGGAGAGAGGAAAAGAGGGAGGACGGAAGGGAGGACGGAAGCGCAGCGGCCTCGGCCGCCCCCCCCCCCTTCCCGGTGCCCCTCCGACCCGCCCCCCAGCTCCGGACTGAGGCCTCGCCCCCGCCCTCCCACAGGGCCGCCTCCCCGGAGCCCACACCTCCGGGCCGCCCGCTTTCCTCACGTCCGCCCCGCCGCGGCCTCCCGGCCCTCCTTTCCCGCTCTCAAGCTCCCCTGGTGCCCGGCCCCGGTCCTCACTCTCTCACCTTCCCAGTAGTTGCTGGTTCCTGCCGCCATCTCTGTTTTCCAACGTCAGCCGGGGCCGGGGAGCACTAGAGAGGAAGAGGGCCAGAGCGTCGCTTCCGCCCCGCCGCCCTCGTCGGCTCTGCCCCGCTCGGCCGCGCCGGGGCCGATGGGATAGGCGAGCCTCCAGAGGCACCGCCCCCTCGCGGTGGGGTGGGGTAATCGGCCTCCTGTGAACGGGGAGAGCCCTTTGGACTGATTGGGCTTTGCACTTTGGCTCCCAGAAGCCTCGGGCTGTGCGTCCCACACCCCCGCCGTTCCCCACACCTTTTCTTTCTCCAGAGCCTCAAGTCCCTTGCTGCAGATCTAGTCATTAGTAAAAGGGTTCGAATTGGAGTCAGGAAGCCCTGGTTTGACTTAATAGCTGTGTGACCCTGGGCAAGTCACCTGCCTCAGTTTCCTCATCTGTAAAAGTAGCTTGGACTTGATGGCCACCCTGCTCTACATCGCTGATCTCATGAAAGCGGGCTTCAGAGCCAAGAAGCCCTACCTAGCCCGATGCTTGCTAGCTGCCTCGCACTCACTCCATGTTAGTAGAGGCTCCTCCTCCCCAGGAGCCACCTGCAGCGTCCAAGCCCTCTCCCCTGTTCTCATGCTATTTTCTCAGGCAGCAGCAAAGGAGTCTGAATGACAGATCTGTGACTTCCTATGCAAAGCCTGTCAAGTCCTAGGGAGCTGTGTAAAGCACCTCGACCTTAAGTGGTTCCCCAAAGCCGTACAGCGAGTAAATAAACGAGGAGTCTGGACTTAATGGCCCCGAAGGTCCCTCCCAGCTCAGTCCATAATCCCGCATCCTACCATCCAAGGCAGGGATGTGAGTGAACCCCAACCCATTCCTCTCTGATACCTCAGCAGACATAGTTATAATCAGGGAATCCCTCCCAGCCCCCCATAAGCACAGACATGTGATGATCCTGGCCTCCAACTCCATCAGTCACCTCAGGTCCCAAGACCTTCATCTTCCTCCTATCTCCACCATATGCAAGGAGATCATACCCTGGCTCTATCTCCTTTACCTGTTGGTGCATAGCCACATTTAATAACATTTTAAAACGTTTAATAAATGTTTGTTGAATGGTCCAGAACTCTTGAGATTTGCTTGACAAACTTACCCTTAATCTCTCTCCTTCTGTCTTGTTTTTCATAAACCATTTCTTTATCTTCACAGTCAGCCTAAAGTCCTTTTACTTCGTCCTTGTTCCCCCAGTCTCTCATCCCTGTTCTCCTGTTACCAAGTTAACCCAGTGATTGACCAGTCCAACCTCACTCTATCAGTAACTCTTGAATTCATTGGCCTCTTGTCCTATCATTACCTTCCTCATCTGTCTTCACCATTGCTACTCCCATTTTTGAGCCATCGGGGAGAAAGGGATGGTGATGCTGACCAGTTCACTACAAACGTATTTTATTTGCATCATTTTATGATTGACAATTACTCTTCCTACTTTCCTTCTTCCCTCTAACTTCCATCATCTCCTTCCCCATCCCTATCAGCAAAGGACCTTGGCTTCCACCTTATAAAGCATGTGCTTGAAAGAGAGCAAGCTTAGAGCTGAAGCTCCTTTGGATCACTTCCCTTGGGTCAGCCACATGTGCTGAATCAGTGCTTGGATGACTTGGCATTTTGGTATGACTCATTGGACCCTTGGGCCACATGACCATGGCAAAAGGTCACTAAACCAGGAAGATCCACCCATTTAGACTCTAAAGGGAGAGAGAACTTTTACCCTTGTTCTCTTGTTACAAGAATGTGTGGTGTGGAATGCTATCCCTCCATCTCTCTCTCTCTCTCTCTCTCTCTCTCTCTCTCTCTCTCTCTCTCTCTCTCTGTCTCTCTCTCTCTCTCTCCCTCCCTCCTCCCCACCACCCTCTTTCTTCTCTCACTTTTCTCCCTCCCTCTTCCCCCCCTCCATGCCCCTTTCTCTGACTTATAGTGGGAGTGGAAGACAGGGAATAAGAAACACCTTTCTGCCAATAGCACCAACACTGGAAGGCAAATATGGCGGCTAGACTTGGGTTACCTAGACAAGCTAAGCCTGAGGTCCCTGGCTTTCTCTTTTGTTCTTACCCCTATAAAGCATACCTTAAAGAAGATGACCAGCAATAGGACACCAAATCTATTCCTGCTAGACTTGAAGAAGTCATTTAAACAGTGCAAAGCCAAGGTGAAGACCAAGTACCTATTCGAGTCTCACTAAATGGTCCATTATTAAAGCTTTCTCTTGGGAGAATATAATTGGCAGTTATAGGTTACTCTATTATGTTTCAAGTCTTTGTCAATGTGCATTTAGGAGTCATGTTTTAAGCATTTCTTTTGTGTTGAAGAGACAAATAGCTGTCCTATACTTGATTTTCTTTATACATTGAGTATCTTCCTGTGCCTTTTGGGGGACACTCATGAGCCTTTAAAATGAGCCATTTAAAACCTAAGTTTTAAATGATTTCTCCCAGGGCTTCAGAGTCAGGGTAGCCTACCTAGGCTGATCATCTGGTGACAGAAACAGTCCATCAAAAGGTTTGTGTTGTTTCCCCCATTTGACTTTGAGCCCAAGAGCAGTCTAGTTTTTTTGGTTTTTCCTTTATATCCCCAGTGCTTAGTAATGCCTGGCATACAGTAGGTGCTTAATAAATACTAGTTAACTGACTACATTACCTTCATATCCTCAAATATCTCTCCATTATCCTTCTCTGTGAGACCCCTTACAACAAAATATAAAAAGAAAAAAACAGCTCAGCAAAACTAACGTTTGCAGTGTTTTACCTATAGTTCCCCCACATCTTTAAAGAGGACACATTCTCAGACCTCTTTGGGGGCTTTACTTGATCATTCCATGGCATCAACACCTGCATTACCACCCCTTCAGATGGAACAGCCTTACCTTACATGGTTCATGAATGTCTTACACCCTCTGACACAGTCAATAGTAAGTACCACCTTTGTTTTGCCTTGTTTTGTCCATCATTATAGCTTTAAGCACTTGTTGCTTTGGAGCTGTCTGGGAACGTGTCTCTGGCTTCAAGGCTCCTAGTAGATTTTGATTCTACTTAGCCTCTTTTGCCAATAGCTACCATCATGTTATTGAAGCCAACCTAACTTCTCCCAATAACAGAGGACCATCTTCTGCATCCCTTTCTACATAAAACTCTAGTTGGTTCCATTCCATATATGCTAACCTACCCACTTCCCAGCAGCCTGCTTCTTCTACAGTGCCTTCCTTAAGTGGAATTCATGGAGATTTAACTAGTTTCAGACATAGGACAATGAATGTAAAGCTCCCAAAATGGCTAGCTCTCTGAGCAATAGTGTTCACTATCAACTCTGGCTCTACAAGATAGAAAGGAGGCTTCATCTACACTAACAGTTCTTTTGGGGAAAAAAAAGGGTGTAATCCCAGGCAAATGGTCACTGAGACTTCACCATGGCACAGGAGTGAGCTCAAGGCCAGCACAACTCTGGCAGGCCCCTAACAAGGTGCAAGTACAGGCCCAGAGACAGATCCTGTCATTCTAAAACCAACAAAGTAAAGGCATGAAGAGGGTGGGTGGCAGCAAGTGACAAACTCTTTTGGCATGGAGGGACTGAGACTGGCATATGGGAAAGCCACACAGATGAATTTCAGAACACTTGCAGCATTCAAATAAGCCCCTAATGTCCTGTTGGAAATATGTGCTAAATGTTGTATTCATTATTCAGGCATTTTTCAGTCAAACCCTTCATGACCCCATTTGGGGTTTTCTTGACAAAGTTATTGGGGGGGGCTGCCATTTCCTTTTCTAGCTCATTTTACAGATGAGGAAACTGAGGCAATTGGGGTTAAGCGAGTTACCCAGGGTCACACAGTAAGTTGGATTTGAACTCAGGAGAATGAATTTTCCTGACTCCAGGTTCTGCACTCTACCTACTGTATCACACAGCTGCCCCAGATATAATCATAATAGCAGGCTGGTAATGACAACTTGTGTGGTATTTAAAGTACCCCCATTCTCCCTTTCCCTTCCTTTCCAAACCCAAAGTAATGCTACCATGGAACCTGACAACCTGACCCTTTAGACCTAAAAGGGGATGATAGAAACCTATAGCACGCTTTACAATGACCTGATGAAAAGGTCACACGCATACACATACACACACACACACCCATTTACTTAAGGAACAAAGATCTGAACTTGGAAGTCAGGGCTGGAAGGGACCTTAGGGCCCACCTACTCCCATCCCCTGATTTGTCATCTGAGGAAACCCAGGACAAGGGAGGTGAAGTGACTTGGCCAAAGTCACAGGAACAAAGTGTCAGAGGTGGTATCTGAACCGAGGTTCTCTGACTTCAGAGCCAGCAAGACTCTAGCTCTGCAGCTCCAGTGTGGTCTGGGGGAAGTGACTTCACTTTTCTGAGTCTCAGTTTGCTCATCTGTGAAATGGGAAGGTTGGAGTAAAGTCTCTTGTAAAGTTGGAGTGAAGTCTCTGAAGTCTCTTGCAGCAAGAAAACTTGTCAGTAAAGACAAGTTCTCGAAGGTGTGACCAGCAAGATTGTGAAAAGAAAAATAATCAAGACAAATTGGACATGAACATTGTGTGGGATAGAGGGAAAGAAGAAGGGGGTGGGGAGGGAGGGAGAAAAGGAGGGGGAGGAGGAGGGAGAGGGAGAGGGAGAGAGAGAGAGAATGATCTACTCCTTACCCCACTAACTCAGCTGCTGCACTCACAGGCAGACAAATCTGCTGCTTCAGCAAAATTAGTCTGATGTATTTCAGAAAAGAACCTTGTCAGGGCTTTAGAGTGATCTTTTGTAATCGCGGTTCTAGTTAGTTTTTGTTTTGTTTTGTTTTGTTGGTGGGTGGTGGGTGGAGTGGGCCAGACCTGTGATTTCACTGACATTCCCCAAGAGAAGACTCCTCCTCCCAATGCATGTCTATACCTGCACCCAATGTAGGGTCTTAGTGAGCTGACAGCAGCTCTCAGTTTAAGGGAGCTGCCCAGGGTTAAGGACCTGCTAATGTCAAAGGCAGGGTTGGAAGCCAGCTCTACCTGACCCCAAGTCAACCCCTTCTCTAGCCACACCACCTGTCTTTCCTAATTACTGACCTTTGGCTTTTCTTGTTGAAAGGATGATGAGACAAAACACAGAAAAAGACAGACATCATAAAATAACCTTTATGCAGGATTATTAGATCTGTTTACATGTTTTTAAAAAAAAAGGACCTCGTTAACAGATTTAGATTTCACATAAATTACAGATCGGCTCTTAAAAAAAATACTATCATTCAATTCCACATCAAGTCCTTTTGAATTTTTTTTTCTTTTTGAAGGCACAGTGCATGTTATAATATACGCCCAAGCCTGAAGTGGTTGAGATGACTGTGGATCTGCTGGGCACCTTGGTAGAAACAGCTACAATAACCAGTTAGTTCTGCAGAAACCAAGCATGGCGTCATTCTGGGAAAGTGGGGGCATGTAGGGATTTGAATTTGAAGCCGAGGAGAAAAGAATACATTCATGCCAATGACCAGAAGGACTCTTGGGTGACTGGTGCACTTGCCTCAATCACACATATTCACATAATAACTGAAACCCAATTGCCTCTATATGTCTAGCAAGCTTCAAACTCTATTTCTGCCAAGGTGGGAAATGGCCCGGCCAGCATTCTGAAAGTTGGGCAGTGGGCTAGTTATTGCTGGAGATGGGAAATGAGTGTTGAGGGAGAGGTTCCTGGGAACTAGAGGACCCCACCCCTCCTCCTCAGGCTGGCATCAATCAAGAACCCTAATCACCAAATCAAGGAGATGCTTCTACTAAAAGAAATCTGGAGGCCCAAAGATAGGAGAGGTTAATAAAACAGAAGCCACTACAGATAAACCAAAATCGAATTTTGGGTAAAGAACATTAAAGCAAAACTTGGAAGTTTCAGTTGCATGGCTGCTGCTGGTATTAGTAATATTGGGGTTTCAAGAGAGCCTTTTAACACTCAGCAGGGTCAAACCTGGTGGTATGAGTGCATTTCTGGTGGGAAGAGAAAGGAAACCAGCGACCTTTAAAGCTGAGGCTGGCCACCAGAGTCAGCTCCTAACAACCCCCTCTGGATCACCCGGGACTCTCTGATGACAGCCTAGGAACACAGAAGTTCAGGCAAGATCTTTTATTCATTTTTGTCAAGTCACAATCAATTTCATTTAATGCACCCCTTTTCAGCTGAGCACCCCCCCCACCCCCACCCCCAGGCCAATATGCCCAACAGGCCACAAGTTTCTGGTCTGGACAGATGAGGAGATCCCAGGCAGAATTCCTTCCAATGAGAGCAACAAGCATCCCACACTTACCCTGGCAACATCACCACCCACTGCTAACATTCTCCAGCAAAATTCAGCAAGAGGGCAGCATCTTTCCTTGAAATTAATCAGTCAAGTCTACCTTCCTGGACCAAAGGACCCCGATAAAAGCATTTTTACACAGAAGTGGCCAATTTCACTGTTACCTAATAGGTCAAATTGCCTTTTATTAAGGAGCAGGGATACAAAACCGACTCGCCAGGCCTTGGGAGTCAAGGCACAAGATGAATCTGGGCAACATTTCTCAATACTGTAAGTTTGTGGGTTTCCATGACTCCTCAGAAGACGAGAGGCTCCAGGATAAAGCATAGGGAGGACAAATTCCCTCCTCCTTCTGGCCCCAGGACACAGGCTGATGGGCCTAATATGGCTAGTTTGGTTCCACAGAGACATGAAAGAAGGCTGAGAACCCTTAGGGTTAATAGTCACACGTCCAGGACACTCACAAGAACTGGGGACACAAGCTGGGGACACTGAGGCTCTACAGCACACTGGCATTTTTAGAAACTCCTCATTTTAAGACAGAAAGGTTCTCTCCATTTTTCCTACCTAACTCAAAATGTAGAGCAGAATTTGGTTTTCCTTTCAAAAATTAAAAAAATAAAATAACCCAAAGAACTCAATGACTCCCTCTTCCCACTCCCTTGTCCATGCTCAACATGTCTCCCAATGGCTGGCAGATGCAAGTAGAAGTAAAGCTTCTGGAGGGCAGGCCTGGGCTGTCTCATTTTTATCTTTCTATCCCCAGCACCTCGAATAGCTCCTAGCATGTAGCAAGTACCCCAGACATTCTTGGTGAATTCAACTGAAAAACAAAATGCTTGAGTTTGAGGAAGAAGTAGAGATTCTTAAGCTACCTTCTGACAGAAAGTATTACTCTTGGAAAGTGAAGACTGATGCAACTCTCGTCTCAGGCCAATGGCATTTCCTTCCCACCTGCACTGTCCCAAGTGGAACCTGCCACTCAAGTGAAAATGATGCTTTAAAAGCTGAATCCAAAAGGTTTTTGTTAGTTACTTGATAAAGCACTTTAAAAATGTGGATGAAATGAGTCTAGTACCCAAAGAAATGTTAAATTATTATTAAAAGGGAAGAGATAAAGACCAGTAAACTTATAATAAGCATTACTTTGGCACCCTATGAACTCTTCTTCTGGAGGGGCCTCTGAGCCCAAGCCTGCCAGAAGAACAATGTAATTCTGAACCAGCCCACTTTAGAGCTGACCCTCATCAGCTTCATTGGCACAATGGCCAATCTTACTTCACCACGTGTCTGGATGCACTCTGTACCCAAGCCGTGCTGAACATTACTGGCTGGCACTGAATAACTCAGGAAGGGCTCTGGGGTGGAGGACCCCACAGATGGGTGCTCAATACAATCAGAAGAGATGAGTAATTCTGAACCCTCCATCTGCAACTAGGCCAGTAGCACACTGAAAGGTTATCGATATTCTCTTTATCCCGTGACTGTGACTCACACTTTTGCCCAGTTCATGGGATATTTGACATGATAAAATTCAAGTCATTTCTGTCTTCTGAATAACCCCACTGACCGGCTATAGGGAAAACAACTTCATCACCCAACTGCATGAGTTAAATAAGAGAGAAGCTATCAGAGGGGCTGCTGGCATGAGCAGCTCACGTCTCTGCTCGGGCCTGAGTCTGTGACGTCAGCCAAGCTCCATGAGGAGGAGGAGGAGGGACAGTTCCCAATGGGCAGCTCGTAGCATGATGCCGTCAACGCTGCGTGTACTGAGGAGTGATGATAAGTGGGGGGCGGGGGGTGCTGTGGGTTTAAACAGAGGTGAAGAATGTGCAAAAGAGGAGGCCCCTCCTCTACACTTCCAGATGCCATCCATGGAATGCCAACCAGCAAACAAGCTGGACGGACCGGATGAAGCAACATGGCTGGCACAGTACAGCAAAGGTCCCAGTTTATGGAAATATTCATGAGCCAAGCATCCTCCTGGTGACGGGCCCCTGCAGCAGAGCACCTATGGGTTTTTCAGCTAGGTTCAAGGCAGGCAAACTGAGTCATCCATTGTTAAACCTCCTCCTCTTCCTCTCTTCTGAAAGTCTTACTAAGACCCTCCACTAAGAGGCCTACTGGCTTCCTGAAAACCAGAATATTCAGCTTTGTGAAATCTAATGAGAGAGGTAGTAAGATCCCATTGTGGAGTTTGGCATGACAGCTCCCAATTAATTTTAGGATAGAGAGAGAAGCCCCAGAAAGCCTTTTCTTTTTCTCTTAAAACTCAATTTAGCCTCCATTCCATGTAAATAATAAAAGGAAACTCCAGTTACTTTATAAACTAGAAGAAGGAAAAAAATCCTCAGAGGGTTGAAAGAAACCTAGAACTTTAAAGCTTCATACCACTGATGCTGACAGCTCTCCCTGCAGTCCTGTTTTAGGGGCAAAGAAGTAGGGGCTTGTTAATAAGGGGCAGAAGCCAAAGCCACTAGCAAATCCCGGAATGCAAAGGCAACATCTACCAGTCAGCTTGAGGCTGCCATTAAATGGGCCAGACAGCTGGGTTTTGTTGGAAAAATAAAGGGGGGACATACCTTGCCCCACCACTGATGCATAAATAGAAAGAGATCCGAAAAGGAAAAAAGAGAGAGTACATCGAAGGAGGACCAGATCTTCCATATTCGTGGAGGTTACACATTGTTTTTAGCCAGTTAACTCTCACAGACAGTTTCCTGCCTGCCTGCACAAACATGGCATCTCCCAAAAGTGGGGAGCCCTCCTCTGGCTCGGGACGGTGGGGGGGAGACAGGCGGCTCAGTGTTTGCTGGAATACAGCGTCTCCTCTTCCGTGTCTGTTTCGTCCTGGAATTCGTGGCTTAAGAGGGACTTCTTGGAGCCCGTGGACATCAATCGGATCTCGTCCTCGTAGTCATCGTGATGCTGCCGCAGCCGATGGAAACCATCCTTATGTCTGTTGGACTTGATGGAACAGACACACCAGATGATGCAGGCTGTCAGCACCAGGGCTGACATGGTAGCACCTGCCAGGGAGAAAGGTGCATGAAATGTCCTCTGAGTCATGGAAGCATGTCCAGGACAGAGGGCCTCAATTTAAAAGCTGACTCTGCCACTTAACTACCCGTGTGACCTCCCTGGGCCTCAGTTTGCTCATCTGTCAAATGGCACTTGGCATACAAGGTCACCTCTCAAAATGAGTTTTCACATTCTTGTTCTGGACTAGCTGGAAGGCTTTTGCCCTAAATCAAAGATTCTTGGCCTTTTCTGTATCTTGGACCCTGCCTTTGGCATTCTAGGGAAGCCCAGGGACCCCTTTTAAGAAGCAGGTTTTTAAATCCATACAATAAAATAAACATGATTACAAAGTAAGTCAATTATATTGAAATATAACTGTCAAAATATATTTTTAAAAAGCATGGTCAAAGACTCCAGGTTAACAGCCCACCCCCAAACCAGCTATTCAAATACCTCCTGGGGAGCCACTGAATTCTAATGATGGGCCTAAGAGCAGGTCCTGTCCTATCCCTGTTGGGTTGATGAGAACAGGGACCTTTCACAGGTTCACATGATCACAGATCTAGAGCTGGAAGAGACCTCAGAGGTCAAAGAGCACAACCCCATCAATTTACAGAGGAGCAAACTGAGACCCAGAAGTGAAGTGACTTGTCTAGGTTGTCTCAGGGCTTCTTGACACCAAGTCCAGCATTCTATTCACTGAGCAACCTAGCTGCATACTTTATGGGGCAAAAGAGCTGAGTTCAAATCCAGTCTCAGACCCTTACTGGCTATGTGACCCTGGGCACTTAACTCCTGTTGCCTCAGTTTCCTCAGCCATAAAAAGGGGATAAAAACAGCACCTACTTCTCAGGATTATTGTGAGGATCAAATGAGATCTATGTCAAGAGCTTAGCTCAGTGCTCGGTGTGTAGTTAGAGCTGTATAAATGCTTGTTCCCTCCTGCAAGAAGTCACTGAATCTTTCCAGACATGAAATGGAACCAGGGGAAAGGAGCAGGGGGGTGCCCTCTTGAGGCTAAGGGCACCTGCTTAGCCCTTGGCATCAATGGCATGGAAGAAAAGTGTGAGGGAGGGAGGCCTCTTTACCTGCTACGGTCACCACGAGTTCCCTGGGCAGGCCAAAGATCCGGTTGTCTGTGTCAAAGACGATGACCACTGAGCTGGCTGCATCATGGTGCACAAAGACCTGGGAAAGCAAAGCTCACGGGGTCAGAAAGAAGTCTGCTTATGACTACAAAGGCAACAAGAAGGAGGTGGATTATGAGCCCCACGATGGGAACAGTGGTTGACTAAATACAGAAGCCAAAGAGGGGAAAGCAGCTCTGCTTTGTCTTGGGTGCTGCTGGGGCCTTCCCCACTAAGGCTGCCGCAGGGAATGTTTGTGTATCTGCTATGGAGATGCCTGGCGCATCTGAGAGTTGGCTGAATGATGTGTCAGATGGGATGGACAAGCAGGGAGGTGTGGGAGGATAACAGCTCATAAGGTCCCTGCCATGGAAGATAGGATGGGGAGGGGGGTTCCCCCTTAAAAAGTAATGAAGCCTTCCCCAAGACTTAATTGGCCTAGGTAACTAAGATTCAGATCACTGTTGCAGCCCAAAGCCCAGTACATTGTAGGGCTCATTAGGTTGGACACATGCTTCTGACCAGTCACCCCAGGATGGTACATGGGGACCCAGGGGAGCCGCATCCAATCACACCAATGACCTATCACGGGTCAATATCCTTTCCATGCTATAGCTCTTCAAATTCTGCTTTCATTAAATGCTAGGTGGCCCATATATGTCTCATTTTATTCTAATCCCAAGTCTGAATTCCTAGACTGATCTGAGGCAGAACAAGACGGGATATGTATCATTGGGAGGCTCTCCCAAATTGATGAGGTCACACACTAATATCAGTTGAACATTTGAGAATATTAATGTAACGAATCTATTTTTTCACCATAAAGAATAATGAATGTGAAGAATCTTTTTTTTAAAAAGAAGAAAACGTTTGTGATGGATTTGAATCCCATTTCCTACCTTTCTGACCTTGGACAAGCCATTTCCCTTCCTCTGGGCCTGAGTTTCCTTAGCTATAAACTGAAGAGAGTAGAACTAGATGACCACTGAAGTCCCTTCCCCCTCTAAATCTAGGAGCCTGTGACTGTGTGCTATGCAAGTCTCTCACCTGGGAATGCTGCTGCTGGTACCCATCAGCTATGGCATTGATGTTATGGAATCCGGGGGCTAGCAGCACATGGAAATAGCCGCCTTCTTTTGTGTGCACTTTGATGCCTTCATTGAGAACAATGACTGCCTTAGAAACTGGTTTTCCACTCTTGTCCTGGACAATTCCATGAACTCCCTTGTGAACCTGGACAGAGAAGGCTGAGTCAGTGGTGCGCCATTTTGGTTTGATTTTGAAACTCAGGCCCCTTTTGCTAAAGAAATATCACGCAGCCAGAAAGGGTGAACTTGAATAACACAGGGATCAATGTGAACTGAATGAGTGAAGCAAACGGCAAGAAGGACACAAGACAACACAGCTACGATAGTGTCAATGAAGAGGGCACTGAAAGGAGGCCCAGCGCCAAGCCAAGTGGAAAACCAATGACAATCACAGGGAAAGATAGTTACATAGACCAGAAGAGAAGTGGGGGCTACCAGGGATATGAGGGATGATAATGGACATTAAAAACAAAAACCATCATTAAAACTTAATTTTTAAAAACATGAAGTATAGTAGAAGGAACATGGGTGTGAGAGGATCTGGACCCAAACCCCACCTCAGACACTTTGGACCTGTGTGACCCTGGGCAAATCATAACCTCCCTGCACCCATTTCTTCATATATAAAATGAGAAAGGAGGGAGGTGGACTAGATGGCTTCAGAAGTCCCTTCAAACTATACATATATGACCTTATAAGGGCCTTTGAAAATGTCATACATTTCAGGAGTAAGAGCTTGAAATAAATATGTCCTCCTATGAAATCTGGCATTGTCTCCAGTGCTTCATGGTTTGAGGGACAGAGGAGGGGGACAAGGAAGAACCACTTCCCTCCTCCTGAGCACAACTAGGAACAATGGATGGCCTCTTCAGGGAGAACAAGTTTCAGGCTTCATACAAGAAAAATCTTCCTAACAAGGACAACAGTCTCAAAGTTGAATGGCCTGCTTCTGGAGAGGGTGGGCAAGTTAGGTTCCTCACCTACAGAGTCACTCACATCTCTAAGGAAAGGCTGGACAACCATAGAAAGGGAACATGGTCCTGTTCAGGTTGGCCAATGAACCTCCTGAACCACCATGTTACCGCTGGCGTCTATTTCAAGAGGAAAGTCTCACCTCTACCAGCATGCTAAGAAGGGATTTTTTGTTCTCCGCCCACAAGGTAGGGAGTTGTCCAGCACTGGGGAAGTAGCAGCAGCTGGTGTACACGGTAATCTCTGGACAGTGGCCATACGTGACACTGTAATCCTGGAAAAGAAAGTCAAGAAGCATTAAAAAGTAAGTCAGTAAGAAGGATGTTTTTGTGATGGATGATGCCACTGAATAAGAAAAACAAGAAGACCTTTATGGGAATATAAAGTATCCTTCATAAGTAGAAGCCTTCTCTGACAAGCGACTCATTTCCAGAAGACATAAGGAATGGATCCTAATTTATAGGAAAAGGAGCCATTCCCCAGCAGATAAATGGTCAAAGCATATGAGTAGGCAGTTTTCTATGGAAGAAATGCAAGCTATCAACAACCATATGAAAAAGGCTCCATGTTGCTACTAGAGAAATGCAAATTAAAGCACATTTAAGGCTCTACCTCACACCCATCAGATTAGGAATAATGACCAAAAAAAAAGAAAAAAGAAAAAACCTGCCCCTTCAACATATGCAACAAAGCAGGCATGCTCATGCATTGTCGACAGAGCCCAAAGTCAAAGAAGAGGGACTCAAGTGGACACAAACATTTACAGCAGCTCTTTTTGTAGTGGCAAAGAACGGGAAACTAAAGGTGGTGCCTACCACCTGGGGAAAGGCTGAACAAGTTACGACATATGAATGTAGTGGAATACTATTTACCATGAGAAATGACCAAAGGGATGGCTTCAGAAAAACCTGGGAAGACTTGTATGAACTGATACAGAATGAAGTGAGCAGAACCAGGAAAATAATTTAGATGATAACAACAATACTGTAAAGACAACTTTGAATGACTTGCAAACTCAGATTAATGCAATGAACAAGCCCAATTCCAGAGAACTGATAAAGCCTACTACCCACCTACTGATAAAAAGTACAGAATGGAACATATATTTCTGAACATGGCCAATGGGGGAATTTGCTTTGATGATGATGATACATATTTGTTACAAACATTTTGTTTTTCTTATTTTTTTAATGGGAGATGAGGGGAGAGAAGAGGGAGAGAAAATAAATGTTGTAGATTTTTTTAAGGGAATGGACAAACACACTAGTATGTGTGTATACACACACACATATACATACATATAGACATATACACACATTTATATATACATATACACACAAATATATGTGTATGTATATATAATGTATATATTATATACATATGCATATATGTATATATTTTTATACACACACATATATACATGATGTAATAGATTACAGCATCACAAGAAAATACTGGAAGGCTTTAGGGGAAAGAAGATAGAAAGCCAGTCTCAGTCAGGGAAATCTGCCTCTGGACATATCCCAGCTGTGTGACTTGGGCAAAGCAATTAACTTCTCAGTTCCTAATATACTCCCTAAGACTTTCAGGTGCTGACTTGAATACAAAGTGGGAGCTCCCTCACTAGGAGTTTTGTAAACCAATAAAATTCCTTGTAGAAGGGGGTGGGTTGTCTGTTGAGAAATCAATGTTCTGAAATGAAATTCATCAGTTAAAGAGACAGAAAGACAAAGAGAGAGACAGAGTCAGGGACAGAGAAACAGAGACAGACAAAGCGAGAGGAGGGAGGGAGTACCTTCATACTGCCCATATGTCCATGCCATTCAGCCCCACGAATCACACCTCCTGGAATGTTCTCATCTGTAAAAACATTCAGAAAGACAAGGTCAGGGATAAACCAGGCATGCCCTGCTGCTGAAGCCCTACATATTGTGATGGGGCACCCTGATGTCAGGGCTGGCTCAGCTATTGGCTAGCTACAATGCCACAATCAGAATCCCTGCCGCTGGACTGATGCTAATGGACAATGTGGTGTATGGGAAAGGGAACGAAATTTGGAGTCAGAGTCCCTCCTAGCTCTCCAATTTCCTACATGTGTGTGAAATACTTTGGGTACCTCACTTCCCTCTTTGGGTCTCTGGAAAATGAAGGGATTTGGATGAGATGATGAGTGAGGTTCCATCCAGCTCTAGATACAAGGATCCTGTGCCCTATCTGGAACCCAGATTCCTATTTTGTAAAATAACCTCTATGTATTATATTTTAGCTACTATTTTATAACTTATAATTTATCCACATTTTATATGATACAAATTTTAAATGTAATGCATATATACATTTAATAATGTAACATATTATAAATTCTATGTTTTTATATACTTGCATTTACTAGTTATATTTTAACTAATTAATGCTCAGTGGTTTCTACCTACTAAAGGGAGCCATGGATTAAATTCATGTGTGCTCTAAATTCTGGTCTCCTGGGGCCGCTAGGTGGCGCAGTGAGTAAGAGCGCCGGCCTCGGAGTTGGGATGACCCGAGATCGAATCTGACCTCAGAAAATGAGCACCCACACACAAATAATGACTGGCCGTGTAACCATGATCAAGTTACTTTACCCCAATTGCTTTAAAAAAAATAATAAATTCTGGTCTCCTGAGACAAAGTTCTAGTTGTCCCACCCTAGTTGTAGCTCTGTCTGTAACAGCTTAACCATCTAGCAGCAGAAGATGCAGTCTGCTGGTAGCTGATTAATAGGCAGCCTTATACAATGAACAGAGAACTGGATTGGCAACAAGGGAGATTTGGATGTGAATCCAGCTTTGGACACTTCCTGCCTAGGTGACCCTGGTCAAGTAACTTAAACTCAGTTTCCTCATCTGTAAAATCAGGGGGTTGGAAGCAATGATTTCAAAAGCCCCTTCTAACTCTAAACCTATGACCTTTAATGCAGGGAGGCTTGAAGATATGGCAACTATCAAAGGAGCAATGGGACCAGACACTCTCCAAGGCTCACGCCAACTCTCCAGCGCTATATGTTTAGGAAGTCCTAGAAGGCACCACCTGGTCAGTCCCTTTGTGGGCAGGCAGATACAGAAAGGGCCTTCTAGCTGAGGCCCAAATGCCCGAGTGGAGTAACTATCCATGTGACTAAGTTTCATAATATCATTAAGAACCAAAAACCCCCCAAAGAGAGGGACTGCAATACCATCTGATACGTACCTGATTTATTTGGGCAGCTGGGCTGTCCCATGTGCATGGACGGGTGATTATTGGCATAGAGAGATGCCAAATGCCTCAACGTCTCTTTGTTTTCCACTATAAAAATAAAAGTTTCCAAGTCAGTGAGAGGAGAAGTCCATAGGGATATGGCTTTGAATTTCCAACTTCCATCACTAAATAAGAAATTAACTTACTTCTCCATCTGAAATCAGACTGTCTCATTACCTAATTAGATAAACGTTGACTCAACACCACCTTTGTGCGAAGACATAACGCTAACCCATTCAACTAGGCTGATGAGATCTGGTGAAGGATAACCTTCCCAAGTACAGAGTGCTAATACTGGGCTCACATGCTGGTTGCCATATGAAGTATGGAAGCGATTTTCCTGCAGACAGTTTCCTAGAGGATGGGTGGGGTGTAGGAGAGCACTGGGAGTCACAAGTTCTAGGCCTACTCTTCTACTAGCTGGCTGGGTGACTCTGGACAACTCAGCCTCTGGCAGAGTTTCATTATCTGAAAAATGGGGACAATACTTGAACAACAGGGGCTCATTTACAATGTGGTCATGAAGAAAGGGACATATAAACAGGAGATTTAAATTTTTATTTTATTCTTATTAATAACTTACATTTTAAGTTTCTATTCATTTCTGCATGGGAGACAACATGGGAGGGTGGAATGGTGGGCTCTCAAGTTCAAGTGACCCAAGGTGGGCACACAGACAGAACATCTCCCTATGAGTTCCATGGCCATAGTTGGCTTGCAGCCATGGTGGGGAGGAGGGGAGAGGAACATTCAGATGTCAATGGGAAACATTAGGGCTCAAAATGCAAATAGAGAATTTTAGACAAAAAGCTGGCCCAGCACTAAAGAGGAGCCTGCCCTGCCATCCATGGACAAGGCCATAGGGTAACCGAGAATGCTGAAATCACAGAATTTTCTGAGGACCCAGGAAACTTAACTCCAGCTATGCTATTGCAAGTGAGGAGCCTTTGGGTCTGGTGACCTTGTCTACATGCACATGCTGTGGGCTGGGGTCACAATGGTTTTCACTGGCTCATATGCGGGGTTCAGACCCAGCTTTGACACTATCTGTAGGACCCTGGGGAAGGGCCTCTGAAATCTCTTCAGCTACGGTTCTACAAACTCTGAACCTTATGGCCCCCAGGCTCTTCCTCTGTAAAATGACAGGGCTGGTCTCTGAAACATGTTCTAGCTCAAAACCAATGTCTCAATCTCATGAACAGATCACCTCCCTTTCCCAACACCCATGGTATCAGACTGAAAAAGAAAGGAACTTGGCAGAACTGACCCCCACACAGACCAGAGCGCACAGTGTAAGCAGTGAACAGACTTCAGTTCAAATCCAGCCTCAGACTCTCACTATCTGCATGATGCTGGGCAAGTCACTTCACTGTTTGCCTCAGTTTCCTCATCTGTCAAATGGAACGCATAAGGGCACCTGCCTCCCAATGCTGATGAGGACCAAATGCCTTAAAACGCTACATGCATGCTGCTGTTGCTATTTCTATCATTAGTATCAACAACGTTCCATACCCATATTATTAACAATGTTCCACACCCATAATTTCCCACTTCTGCAAGGAAGGCTTGATGAACTAATACTATTAATCATCACATCATCTAGCAACCACTCAGCAAAGCCTGGCTGCGCCATGCACAGAGCCAGCACCGTACGACTCGCTGACCTTTAGCAGTGGTCTGAATCAGGCCAGAAGGGACCTCACAGGGAGCACAGCATGGTATCCGCTATCAGCGGGGGGAGACCCAGGCAGAAGTTCTGCCTCTGATACGAGCTGGCTGTGTGACCCTGGCAGTCACTGATCATCTCAGGGCTCTAGGCCACTCTCTAAGGCTCGATGTTGCCTGAGAAGGCAGAAACTAGCACTGGGAGAGACCATTCCCTCATCAGGAAGCTCCTTATAGCAATGAGATCACAGATTCAGGGAGGGAAAAAAAAGCAGACAGTACTAACTGACATGACTGTGATCCTTCTATGAATAACTGGATACTGAAAGAGGTTAACTGAAAGTCATTCCTAGCTAGTAGATCTTTGGGTAGTGTGAAGAAGATCCTGTGGGGCAGAGGGGCCTCCTGTCTGAATGTCAGGAAGTGGAGGATCTTCTGTGGGGTCTCAGAAGACACCCTTCTGCCCTCTTTAGAGAGGACATTCTACCTCCCTTCCCTCACAAGCCCCAGACCAGGTCTTGACGTCTTCCTGGCAGCAACGGCCTACCCAGAGGGTCTGGCTTCTGGAAGATGGGCTGAGCTGGGAGGTGCTGCATCCTCAGTACAGCTGAAACCTCCCTGGGGAGGCTAAGGAGACTGTTCAGGTGTCATTCAGGCTTCACAGCTTGTTTCCTAAGCAGTAAAAATGTCAGCTCACTGATGGCCTGAATGACCTAAAAAGGGAAGAATGACTTTACCCACCAGGAACACTGCCTGTGCTCCTCAGCTTCACAAATGCAGGATGGCAGAGGCATTTAGAAAGTAATTTGGGTACCTTAGTGGACCACAAACCCAAAGGGAATTTGATCATGAACTCCACTGAGGGAAGCAGAGGGTTCACAGGAGTATAGAGATGATAGTTCCTCTGTCCTTGCCCTGGTCAGGCCATATTTGGAAGGCTCTGAACACGTCTAAGGAGGTTAAGAAGAATAGTAAGGTGGAGTATTGGGAAGCTGAAGCATCATGAGATCAGACCACATAAAGATCAATGAAAGGAATTGGAGAAGAGAAGAAAGGGGATGGGGGACATGGGGAAGGCTGTCACATGGAAGGAAAAGCCAAAAGCAGAAACAGTGGGGGACAGCTCTACGAAAGCCTTAGAGCTGGTCCAAGGTGGATGAGGCTGCCCTGGCGGGCAATGCGGCTTCCTCTCTTGCCAGAAGCCCTTGACCAGGGGCTGGAAGGCCACATACCCAGAATTTTGTACAAGGTCAGTCTTGTTCCGGTGCCAGTGACACCAGATGGCTCCCAAGGCTTCCAACCTTTGATTTGAACCTAACCCTGATTCAAACCACTGATGAAAGCTATGGACTGCCCTCCCTACCCCAGTGAGATCTTGCACAAAGGGTGAAGGTAGAGATACCTGTCTGCACGGGCTTGTCATAGGGGTAGGTGACCAGCACAGAGCCCCCATCCAGAGCCACAGAAAGACTGAAATCCTGCTTCTGGATCAAGTTCTCAATGATGGCTCTGGTCTCGGGCTGGGAGGCATTGCCTGGAAAGAAAAAGGGTCAAGCGTGAGCTGCCACATTCTGTGCTGAATGGACATTTATTCATTCACTCACCAAGGACATATTAAACACCTACTATCTGCCAGGCATCACGCTAGGCACTGCAGATATACATACAAAACTGAAGACAGACCCTGCCCTCATGGAGCTTACATTCTATCAAAGAAAACAACATATCTACAAATAAGTAAAAAGAGAAAACAAAGTAATTACAAATTAATGGGGGGGCGGGGCACTAGTAACTGGGGGAAATCAGGAAAGGTCTTAAGCAGGAGGTGAGGTTGGAGCTAAGCCCTGAAGCTAGGGATTCTAAGAGATGGTGGTCAGGAGAGAGGGCATTCCAGGCAGGGGGAAGAGTCGATGCAAAGACATGGAAGTGGCAGATATTCCAGAGAACTCAAAAGGCTATGTAAGGTAATTTGGCTGTAACATAAAAGGTCATGAGGGTTGGGGGGGGAGGGGGATGCATTCTAAGCTGGGAAAGGTGGGATGTTAACCAAGTGTGGTGACGCATACCTGTAATTCCTGCTAATGGGGAGGCTGAGGAGGGGAGACTGATTGACTTAGGGAATTCTGAGCTATAGGAGGCCTAACAGTGATTGAGTGTCCAACGCCAGCACCAAAGTGGTGAGCCCCTGGGAGCAGGGAGACAGCCCAGGTGGTAAATGGGGCAAGTCAAAGCATTTATGTCAATTATGTCAATTTCCCCGCAGTGGGAAAGGAGGAGGGAGGGAGGGAGGGAGGAAGGAAGGAAGGAGGGAAGGAAGGAAGGAAGGGAGGAAGGAAGAAAGGGAGGAAGGAAGAGAGGAAGGAAGGGAGGAAGGAAGGGAGGGAGGGAAGGTGGGAAGAATGAGGAAGGAAGAAGGGAGGAAAGGATGGAAGGAGAGGAAGGAAGGAAAAAAGGATGGAGAGAGGGAAGAAGAGAGAAATGGAGAGATGGAGGGAAGGAAGGAAAAGAGAAAGGGAAACAGAAAGGGTGGAAGGGAAGGAGGGAGCAAAGGTAGGAAGGAAGAAGAAGGAGACATTTTTTTGGACCCGGCCAAAGTGGGCATTGGATTTGCTTGATCACACATGGAAGACTTCGGTTTTCTTGCTTTCTCAATGGAACATAGGAGGGAGAGAAAATAGGTCATTGGAAAAAAAATAATCTTTAAAAAGTAGTGTCAGAAGATCCTGACTCTGTCTTTGTGTCCTCAAGTGAGACACTCCACCTCTCTGGGTTTCAGCTTCCTCAAATGTTAAAATGAGAGAGCTGGACTAGAACTCTTGAGAAGGTCCCTCCCATCTCTAAAATGACAACTCAGGAACCTCTCAAAGCTTCAGTTTTCCCCGACTGTAAAGCGAGAACAAAAATGAGGCAGTGTTCACCCATAATCACGACCTTTAAAGTGCTATATGAGTTCATTATCGTTCATCATTATTGTTCAATAGCTTAACTTAGCGGCATAATTGCCTTCACAAAAGACAAGATGCCTGGCTGGCCCTGACTGAGAATCCAGGAAGCCCAGCCCCACCCCGCCACACAGGCCGCATAGGTCCCATCAGTGGCTCACTTGTGAAGTCTGTGTCCAGGTCCTTGCCCCGTGCATTGGTGCGCCCTGTGGGGGAGGTGCAGGCCTTCTCTTGTGCTCTCTCCCGCCCATCTGGATTTAGAGAAGGCACAATCACAATTCTAGTCCTGTCAATCAACTAAAACACAAACAAACACCAGGGAGTGGTTAGTTCTCCTTGCCAGAACACGGGCACCTTCCCTACCCCACTCTTTCCCACACAACAGGCAGAAGGGAGCTCTTACGACTTCTTCTGGTTTCAAAGCAGGGTTTCTGTGATTCTTTTTTCTTTGTTTGACTCAGGGAGGGAATGTGGCGCAGTGGGAAGGGCCCTGGCTGTGTGACCTTGCACTAGTCACTCTCCCCATCTGTACTATAAGGCAGGGCCCAGGATGTAATTAGTGGTTACCTTGTAGATACAGGTATGTGCAGGGAGGAACTCTTTTTACTTTTGTCTTCACAGCCTCAGGACTTAAAGTAATTTATCTGAGCATCCTTCACACCTTCACTCCTCTCATCATTTCTACCCACCAACAATGAGTTCAAAAGCCAGGGTCTACATCGGGTGTCCCAAAAGTCTTAGTGAGACTCTCAGGCATCAAAAGCTTGGGTGATTAAAGCTATTCAAGCTTAAAACCTCACTAAGACTGAAAATATTTAAAGCTTCTTAAATATTATAATTTGTACATATTACATTTATAAAATAGACATATTTATAAATCCCATAAATTGATAACCTCACATTTATAAAATGTATTTAAAATACTGGGTAGCCTATTTTCAAAGACTAAAACTATTATATGTTCAAAGGATAATGTTTACATGACATGAAAACAGGTGACTGGACATCTATTGATTACTGGGATCACTGCCTTAGATCTCAGAAGACATCTAGTCCAATGCTTCATTTTACAGATGAGGAAACTGAGGCACAGAGAAGGGCAGGGAAACTGAAAAAAGCCTTCTTCTTACTTTGGTAACGGCCGGATTCCTCTTGTAGTTCAGACAAAGGAATTCAGCCAGGGCCAGAAGCAGCTCCGTTCCAACGGGGGCATTCCCATGGATTCCAGCCACAAATCGAATCTTGGGCTCTTCGGGCTCAGACATGTTAGGCTTATTGGAGATTTCAAGGGACCAGATCTGTCGGAATTCAGCACTTTGACCCAAACTTTCAAAAGTCAGGAAAAAAAAAAGTCAATCATTGCACATCACTTTGAATTGCCTCCAAAAAAAAAAAAACCCAAAAGGGAAAGTCCCCCCAAATTGATTTGGGATGGTGATGAGCAGATGCCCAAAACAAAGGTAACCCTCACTACCTCCACCATCCCAGGAAGAGGCTGTCTGACGGCTCAGAAATGAGATGTCATAAACAAACTATTTCGTTCTTCTCTTGTTCTCCCTGATACCATTGAGGGTGCCCAGGCTCACTGGTGTGGGGAGCTTCCCATGAGGAAAGTGCAGACTATCTGCCCGTCTGCCAGGACATCGAGATATAGCTACCTGTCCAAGTGACATTAGCCAAGATTTCCCAGCTCTAAAGTCAAGCTGCTATCTGCTACACCAGTTCTTCAACATATTGGTCTCAGGAACTCTAACATTCTCCTCTGCCCACCCCCCTTCAATAAATTTTTTATTTGTTTTTAGCATTTTTTTAAAATTTGAGTTTCTAATTCTCTCCCTCCCTCCAGTTTCTCCTTCATCCATTGAGAAGATGAGGGTAATGCCTCATTATCAGTTATTGAGGATTGTATCTATTGATACTTACCACATTAGAAATCAAAACATTTTGGGGTGTCTTGGTGGCACCCCAAGTGAATAGAGCACTGGCCCTGGAGTCAGGAGAACCTAAGCTCAAATCTGGCCTCAGATACTTAACACTTACTAGCAGTGTGACCTTGGGCAAGTCACCCCAATTGCCCTGCCTTCCCCCCTCAAAAAAAAGGAAAGAAATTAAAACATCTTAGTGTTATTATTAGTTGTGAGCTCATGGGCTCTCAAAAGGTTTTTAGGGACTTCCTGGGGTCCCTGGACTGTATTTTAAGGACCACTGGGCTACACGATGCTCTTTTTCACTACAGGTACTATTCTCCCCATCTTACAGATGAGGAAACTGAGGCTCAGATTGAGGAAGAAGAGCTGCCCAGTCTGCGTTAAGAATCCAGGTCTTTCTGAGTCCAACATCTCCCCCGCACCCCAGGCACACAGTAGGTGCTTAATAGGTGTTTGGACAGTGTCGCTGGAAATACCAAGCACTACTCTCCTCAGCTGGGGGAGGGCATTCCAGGGGACTGAAAAGCCAAGTGCAAAGAGGCCCTCACTTGGTGAGGTTGGTGATGCGGGGGTAGTTCATGACAAGTCCTCGCAGGAACTCGGACAGGTCTTTGTAGGAGTGATAGCGATACAGGGCCAGATTGGGCGACGAGCTGAGCATGAGGTGCTCCAGGCCGTTCTCCGCCGACAGGTCTTTGATCAAGGTCTCAAATTCCTTGGTCGTTGGGTCGCTCGAGCCGCTGCCCGCCACAATCTCCTTCATCTTGTTGGACTTATTCCTGGAATCTGATGAGGATCGAACGAGTGTGAAATTGACCTGGACCGCCCCTTCCTCCTTCACGGTCACATTCTTTGTGGCGGGATTGTATCTGTCACCAATGACAAAGAAAGATTTTTTAAAAGGGGGGAGTGAAATAAAATGGTAGCCCCACTTCCACTCCAACTAGAAGGAATATTAAGAGATGAGACAGGGTCTATGGTTTTACTGGGTCAAAGAGGACTCCCAGGAGAGGAAATTCCCTCTACCAATGCAGGTCAGCACCTTCTCAATGGACTTAGAGCAACGGGAGGGGGTGGCATCACACAGACAGGAGGCATCAGAGATGAGACTTGACCCCAGGCCTTCCTGGATTTGAGGCCAGCTCTCTATCCCTACATTATCTTACTGGACACAACAAAACATTAATCCTAATAGCTGAACTTTCTTTAGTAATGTTACATTGAATATCGATTCCTTTCAATAATATACCTCTCGGGCCATCTCTCAATGCCCCCCTTTCCCCTACCTCATCTGGGTTCTTTGCCCATACATAGTAAAGATTAGCAGAGGAAACCAGAAGATGGTCAAGAGGCTTCCACAGCTAAGGGAGAGGGTGAGACTGAAGGAAGGAAAGAAAAGGAAACCGAGTACATTTGATTCTAATATAACTATCAGCTCCACTGAATCACAAAGCAGAGAAAATGCATCTTCCTCCTTTCCTTGCAGAGGTGGGGGCCTATGGGAGTCTTGGTTGATGTGTTGACAAATTTTATGAACGTTCGCTTTTTAATGCTTTGTGACAAGTACTGGCTAGGGAGGGGAGGAGGCAGAAATTGAGATAATATTAAAACAAAAGGTATTAATGGACATTAAAATAAAAAAAATAAAAAAAACACCAAGGGTAAGGTATGATCATAAAAAGGGGAGCAGCCACAGTGAAAATAGTCAGCTAGGAGCATTCTTCCAGCACTTATTAAAGTCACTGTACAAAATTTTTAAAAATCAATGCTAAAAATAAATAAGTGGCCTTCTGTTGCGGCTGCCATTGGGGCTATGCACCGCAGCCATGGCTATCCAGTACCCCATGGCCGTGGGCCTCAACAAGGGCCACAGTTAACAAAAATGTTTTGAAGCCACAACACTGCCAGCATGGGCACTTGACCAAACACACAAAGTCTGTGAGAGATATGATCTGGGAGGTATGTGGATTTGCCCCTTATGAAAGGTGGGCCATGGAATTGTTAAAAGTCTCCAAGGATAAGCGAGCCCTTAAGTTCATCAAAAAAAAGGGTGGTAACTCACATCCGAGCCAAGAGAAAGAGAGGGGAGCTCAGCAATGTCCTAGCTGCTGTGAGGAAGGCTGCTGCTAAGAAGGACTAAACTGGACTCTACCAACCTTCCCTACTTATCCAATAAAGATTTGACAATCAATCAATCAATCAATAAACAAACAAATGAAAGAATGAATAAATAAATGAAATAAAAATAAGTGAACAATGCATTAAAAAATAAAAATATCTTTTAAATAAAAAAAAAACAAACAATAAAAGTATTATACTCCCTTTGCCACTAGAGGGGAGTCAAGTCCACAGTGCGGTTGCTTCTTTCCTAGGACTCCAGCAGAAGGCTCTCTGCAGCATTCCTGGGAGGGCCTGGTATACTCTTCAGTGAGAGAGGTTAAGAAGGCTAATAATCCTGACCCACCTCTGTGCCTTTGCCTGGGCTATGCCTCAAGCCTGGAATGTACTCCTTCCTCATTACCCGCCTCCTACCAGTCCCTAGATTCCTTCAAAGCTCAGTTCAAATACTCCTTTTAAGATGAGGTCCTTCCCCAGTACCTTTGTCCCACCACCTACTGAGGTCCTCTGCAGCACCAATGCAATATTTACAGCACCCACGATCATGATAAAGACCATGACTATAAATATCTTATGACATTTAATCACAAAATATACTAGATTCTACAGGAAGAGGGAAGAATTGGATCATTTATTTAGACACCAGAAAACTGAATCCCAAAACCAGCAAGCTGATTCCATCACAGTACCACAGATCTTCAGAAGTTACAATAACACTGAGAGCCACAGCATTCTTCAGCCTTCTCAGAAACCAATACATGATCAATATCTACTTACAAGCCTATCTGGCTCCTTGCCTGGGCATCCTCTCTCCCCCACCATCTCACTAGCTATGGCTCCCAGCTTCTTATAGGCTCTGCTTCCCTTCAGCAAACTCCTCTCACCACAGTCTCTATGTGACTATACTTAGCCTATTAGGGAATAGAATTTATCTTCACAGTAAGGAAGCTTCCTGTGGGCTCAGCTGCACCCTTGAGCAAATTCCCTCCATCACAGGCTCCATGTGATTACATTCAGCCTAGGGGGCAGTTTACTTTCAAAGCAGGGGAGGTCCTCAAACTCCTCCCTCAGTCTATTAAGGGGAAGGGAAGATCTTCAAATTCCCATTCCCATTACACCCTCCTCTCCCCATTACCTTTTATTTATTTACTGGGCATATATTTTGCATATACAGGATGTCCCCCCCAAGTCTTAGGGTAATATTAAGCTATTAAAACTTACTAAAGCTGGGAATACAAAGGCAAAACTGATACAGCACCTGCCCTCAAGGGGATTACCTTCTAATGTGAGGGAAAGCGGGCGCGCGCATACACACACACACACACACACTCACATGCACACTTATGTATAAATACACATTCATACAGGATAACTACACATACACATATATATGGAAAACATCTGTCCCTACACACGTATTCATATACGGCATCCCCCAAAACTTAGTACACTGCGTTTTGGATATATACCCACACATATGCACATATACACATTCACCCGTATATACATATACAAACACATATACACACATACACGCAATGCTATCTGCCCCATAGAAGGTATGCCCCTTGAGGGCAGGGACTTCTTTGTATTCCCAGAGCCCAACACAGTTCCTGGCACATAGTAGGCACTTTATAAATTCTTGTCAATCAACTGACCCCTACCCCTACCCCCTAAGGCCATTTTCCTACTGTCCAGCCCTCACTCACCCTCGGGCTGAAGCAGTGATTTTGTAAGTTCCAGGAACCAAAAGGCGCCAGTAATCCCCACTTTTGTAGGAGGTGACAGGATGGTTGATGTCGGCCACGCTGATGGTGGCATTTAGGATGCCTCGGCCATCTGTGGCATCCAGCACAAATCCTCTGACGCCACGATGGACCTGGACAAAGCACAGCAATTACAATCAGCAGCCCTTTGTACACCGTTCAGTCTTTAGAATGAACTGATGATGATGGAGCTTCATGCTCTCCAGGATTCTCAGAGAGGCTAAGTCTAGTCGCCTTTGATCTGTCATTCACACATTTACAACAGGCAAACTTTCTGCTCCTCATCTGATCCCATATGGATTTTCATTGTGTTGTACTTTCTACATCCATTAAGAAATCTTCTGCATCCTTTTTCTCTGAAGTCTTTCTCTCATCTGCTTTTTTTTTTGGGGGGGGGGGCGCAGATTTCTCAAGCCTCTCAAGTAAAGTTTTTGACTGAGGCGGAATTATTTGTTCTTGGTGCTGCTCTTACTGTTTCTGTTTTCAGCGTGAAGTTTATAGGAATCTGGAATTAGATAGGCTTTCCTTTTCTAGATTCACTTCCATGCACTCCTTTTTTGTGGCTGCTGCCTTTAAATGGACAACAGGCTATTTCAGCTTTCTACCAAGGACCACACCCACCAGCTGGACATTGCTATGCTTTTCCTCTGCCTTTCCTCAGACCCTCTCTAGTTCATTCTGCCTGGGTGGTGCCTGACTGGTCACTAGAGGTGTCCCATGGTAACTCTATCTTTCTTCCAATGGTTCTCACCATGGCAATGACAACTGCATATCCTATTGTCTGCAGCCCCTGAAATGTTTTTACATATTTGGTCAACTATTGGGGTTAGAACATATTTGTTCATATTGGTTACTGCAAATGCCAGCTTTATTTTAACCATTCTCATCATTATAATTTTGAACTTTTAAAACAGTTCCTACCACCAGATGGTCAAATGTCAGAATGCAAGTTGAAAGTAAGCTCCCTGAGGGCAAAGAATATTTTGATTTTGTCTTTGTACTCCCAGAGCCTGGCATAGTGCCTTGAATATAGAAGGAGTTTAATAAGTAGGTTCTTATTAAACTGAAATTGAAAGAAAACTGTTTCAGTCAATGAGAGAGTAAGTTAAAAGTTAGGTTTATTTCCATAATAAGGAAGGAACACTGTTAAAAAACCCTCCACTGGGGCAGCTAGGTGGTGCAGTGAGTAAGAGTGCCAGCCCCGGAGTTGGGACGACCCGGGATCGGATCCGGCCTCAGAAAATGAGCACCCACACATAAATAATGACTGGCCGTGTAACCTTGAGCAAGTTACTTAACCCCAATTGCTTTAAAAAAAAAAAAACAACCCTCCACAAAACACCCAAACATCACACTCGAATGTGAAACAGTGAACCATCAGCCTTTGGACTCTTAAAATATATACCTGCTTCATGAACTGGATCAGAGACCTGCGATTCTGCTCCCAGTACTTGGGCAAATCCTTCTCGTAAGGGTATTTTATACAGCTTAATTCAATTGTCACTTCAAAGCAATTTGTGTTGAGATAGTTCCAGTCTTGCATCCCGCCTAGGGAAGAAAAGAGTCAGAAACGTCAGAACCCTCCACCCTGAAGAAGGGACTTGATGGGCCCTCCATCCCAGGAGTTCCAGGGTGTCCTTAGTACAGGGACACAAATCTTCAATGTCAATTCTTATTATGAATCCAATTCCATAAAATGGGGATGAGAACAGCACTACTACACAGGGCTATTGGAGAGGGTCAAGCGAGACAATATATTTAAAGTGTTTTGCAAACTATAAAAAGCTCTGTGTGTCAGCTATTGTTAATAATTATTAATTAGGATGACTACTGGAGAGGGCTATACCTGGGACACTGTACCAATTGGCTCCATTGGTTATTCCATGGGAAAAATGCTCATCAGGATACATGTCCTTGCAGGAGCTGCCCTGATACATCTCAGAATTTTCCTGGAAGAAACAAAAACCATTTGATTAGCACATCTTGTGATCTGCAGAAAAGGACTTTTGGCTTGGCATTCCTTCTAATTTACCCATGGCAGAAGAGTACAGTAGGGGGCAGGGGGGAAGCACTGAAATGGGGTCAGATTTCATGGGCTCAAATTCTGGTGCTGCCCCTCATTCCATGTGTGACCTCAGAAGTCATTTCCTCTCTCTGATACTCAGTTTCCTCAAATGCAAAATGAAGGTGTTGGTCCAGATGGCCTCTGAGATTCCTTCTCTCTATATATTATGTTCTGATTTTTTTTCCAAACAAAGGATACAATTTTTAAAATTTGGAAATAAATTCTACAGCAGCTCTGGCCTTTCAATGGAAGCCTACCTTGGAATAAGAAAGGGCCAGATGTTGGAACACAGCGTCATCTGGACACTTGCTGTAGGCATTCACTCCCTGCTCGTCATCATCGTATGGGTAGTTCACGACCAAAGAACCTACAGGGAACACCAGAAAGTAAATGGATCTGATCCAATACATGGCTGACCCCACCACTGGTGTAGAGTCCCCTCCCGTTAGAGGCCACTGAATGCTACTGCGGAGATCCTGCCAAGGCCATGCATGGCCCTTCTCAAGGCAGATCATCCCAGGAAGCCAGAGGAGTGGGATGCCCCTAGGCAGCACTTCCAGACTTACTGGGCTTGGAGTAGTCAAAGTAATGAACACATGCCACGACCCAGATCATACAGTAAAGACTGGAGTGAAGCATTAGCCAGGGTTATCACAGTGCCTGGCACACAGGCAGGGGCACTTAATAAATGCTGGAAGGCATCAGCAAAAGGATCGGGGTGTGAGATGTGCACATACAACAACAAAAAGTCAGCCGGGAGAGATCACCAATCCCTATCGGGAAGAGGGTGGTGCTGTTCTCACGGCCTAGGGGAAGTTCATGGACCCCTGAATACAGGGCCTTGGTTAGGAAGGCACACTCCCTCCACGCCTCCTGGAAGGACCTTACCTGCCACCCCTTATGTCCCCACTCCCAGCTCACTCCCTCTGCAGGATGCGACTGCCTTTCATGGGCAGCTCTCCCCTCAATGTGGGGCCTTCCCCCTAGAATCCAAGCTTTGGGCAGGGACTGTCTCTCCTTGAAAACATCAGGGTCCACAACACAATGCCTAGCACCCAGGAAATGTTCAACAGATAACTTCTCCATTCATTCACTTGTACACAGAGGGTCTCCTAAAAGCCACCCTAATTAGATTTAAGAATAAGCTTAGGAGAATATATAACATATACTAATATTTACTAATATGATAATGAAACTGCTTAATAAGCTAAAGAATACTGCTTAATAACAATTATATAACATATACTAGTATTATAATATTGCTTGACAACATAACACATACTAAAATAATGATAATACTGCTTAAGAATACTGTTCAATAATAACATAACATAATAATATAATAGTACTGCTTCTAATGTAATATATACTAACATGGTAACATTAATCATAATACTGCTATAAAAGGTAAGGATACTGCTTAATAATATAATGATACTAATAATATATATCAATATAATACTATTTAATATATTAATACAATTATAAATACTGCTCAATAAGCTTAAGAATACTGCTTAGTAATATTACATGTAATAATCCTGCTCAATAATATAACATACTAATAAAATGATAATACTGCTTAATAATAATAACATATAATCAATCTTCAACATTCACACCTTTAACTTTCACAACTTCAAGCATTGTGTTTTCACTTTCATTCACTACTATGCACAGTAGGAAAAAAAAAAGGGAAATGCTATGGGCCAGTTTGTGGAGAGGCTGGCATAGTATCTGATAAGGCACTTCCCTGGCCTTGTTCACCCTACCCCTGTATGGGGCTCCTTGTGCATCCACTGAATATTTTCATCATTTGCCTTTAAAACTCAAGTTTTGGGTGGCAATTATGCCCCACAAGTGCAGTACAAAGCATCTGGGCTCTAAGCCCAAGAGTACAAAGTGTGGCTTAGTGAAAAAATAAAGGTGTTAGATAAAACTTCACGTGAGAATGTCTGCAGCTGCTCTCAGCAGCAAGTTGGTTAACAAATCAGCGATCGCTTATATCCACAAAGAGGAGGAAAATACTTAGGGTACTGCAGATTTCACATGTTATGAAAAGTGAATATTATCTGAAATCAATGTTGGTTTTTCTCTTTCTCATCGAGATGTTAGCACAAAAGGTCACACAGAATTCTAGGGAATTACTATAGAGAAAAAATGTTTTGAATGTTACCAATTTTATTTTGTGTGCCATATTTTATGGGTTATTTCATGGTTACTGTGCTAGGAAAAGTACGCATTTTTAGAATTAAGGTTTTGTTATAAAGAATTGTTATGTAGAAAAGTATATTTTCAGAGCTCTCTAGTGAAAGATTATAGCTTTTGGTAGTCATGGGAACCTCTCCTTATTTCCCATTATCAACATTCCCGTTTTTAACTTTAACATCATTTTTTAGGAACCGTACCTGGTAAAAGCTGAGAGCTAACTGTAATAATAATAACATGAATACTATATAAAATACACTGATATGATGATGTCACTCAATAAAATGAAGAATGCTACTTAATGTAATAATATGTACTAATAGAATATTACTCGATAATTTTAAAATACACATAACTACTACTAATGCTACTACTTAGTAACAAGCTTAAACATGCTACTCAATAATACAAATAATATATTACTATAATAATATTGCTTACTAACATACACTAATATGTAATATGAATATAATGATAATACTGTTTAATTAGACAAGGAATGCTACTTAATACTATAACTATGCTAACATATGCTAATCTAATACTACTGTGTAACAATATAATATGTATTCATGTGTAATGCTAATGCAGTAATGATAATAAGCTGAAGAATGCCACTTTAATAAGTCTAACTATACTAACGACACATAACGTGGCTTAATAAGATGATAATATAGCATGCGTACTACTAATACTACTGTTAATAGTAAGCTGAAGAAAACTGCTTAATAATATAATACCAATACTAATTATAATACATTTTAGTATAATACTATGATTTAATAATATTCACATATATAATGCTAATAATAATTCTGATTAAACGGAATAATGCTGCTTAATAACGAATATATAATATTAATAATGAATATTATATTAATCAATTAATAGCAAATATATAATCATGTTGCCTAATAATACTATTAGATGTGTGTGTATATACATACATATATTACTGTTGCTTAGTAATAAGCTGAATAGTACTGTTTAGACTTAAAAGAGGACAGCTGTGAGGAAACCACAGAGCCCCAGTTCTAGAACAGGAAAGGACCTTAGAGGCCATCTAATTCAATCCCTTCATTTTACAAAGGTCCAGAAAGTTGCCCAAGGGAACAGGCATTAAGTGACAAAGGCAGCATTTGAACCCAGGTCCCATAACTCTAAATCTGGGAATCTTTTCACCTTGTTCAACTGAACCGGACAGAAAAGAGGCAAGGACTCGAGAAAGGGATATGTTGACGTTGACACTGCCATGATTAAGACGGGCCCTGCCTTAGTGGAAGGGGAGCAGTGGTGGGGACTAAGCAATAAAAGGTCTGGAGGACAAGAGGGTTCCAAGCAATATCTGGGTACTCTAGATTTGAGAAAAGAAAAAAAATGAAAGTCCCAGCTGGAGAGGAGGCACAGCAGAAGCCCAGGGCAGCCTTCCTAGCATCATGCCCCTTCCCACCCACTGCGCACCTCCATGCAGGTTGGCGGACAGCACAAACGGGTAGGTCTTCAGCCAGCTCATGACAGCCGTGGTCTCAGGCTGCACAGGGTCTGTGATCTGGAAGAACTGGTCGGGGAAATTCCGGTTGAGATCAAAATTGTTGCTGTTGTTTCGGCCGACTACACCCGTGGCGTCTCCTAGGGGCAACAAAGCCAGGGTTGGGACTGGCTGGGACTGCAGCT
Source organism: Gymnobelideus leadbeateri (assembly GCA_011680675.1). Lineage (NCBI taxonomy): Eukaryota > Metazoa > Chordata > Mammalia > Diprotodontia > Petauridae > Gymnobelideus > Gymnobelideus leadbeateri. The sequence continues at coordinate 481,800 of WOXC01008715.1, read as the reverse complement.
CATGGCTGAGTTAAAACACACAGTGCTCTCTCTGTTGTAAGGGATGGCTCTTGGGTAAGGGCAAGGGAAGGGAAATAGGACTGTGAAATGTATACAAAAACAAGAGATACACTTGTAAAAACTGCTTTTTTAAACCTCATGTAATTAATTTCTCAAATGTGATCTAGCCAGACCTTCACTATCTTCTCCATTCTTCTCTGCCCATCTGCTACCCTTGATTCTTTCCTCCTACTCAATTCTTGGCCCAGGACAACGTCCATCTGCAGCCCCTGTCCAAGATATACCTACTCTCAGACTCACTGAATGGGCTTCCATGTCACAGTCTGAACAATACGTGTCTGTCATGTACTTGGCTTTTCTAGAGTAAATAACATTTACAGCTGACATTTACTGAATGTCTTATGGATTACAAAAGCACTTCTATGCATAGCAGCTCACCTGATCTTTAGCACAACTTTATGAGGCATATACTAGAATTACCAAATTCCCCGTGTGAGAGATGAGGAACCCAAAATCAGGCCACTATGTGTCTATGACTATGATTCAATCCCAAATCTCTCCTGACTCCACAGATCAAAGATTCTGAGTTGAAAGGGATTTCAGAAGTCATCCAGCCAAACCCCCAAATTTTATGAATGAGGAAACAGAGGGTGCAAAAGGGATAGGCCTAAGGCCACTGAGGGAAGGAGCTGAGGGGGCTCTGAACCCCGAACCACAGATGTGGAAACCAGTTCCAGTGCACCATGGGCTTCTGGGGACCCTTGGACAAACTGCTTTTGCACTGCTGTAGATTTCACTGAGGAGGCTTTGTTGTGCACAGGTCATTGCCATCCACAGACAGGGGAATCTAGAGCACACCAGGGAATCTTCCAAGACTAGGGAAACATGTCTTCAGTCTAGCCCTGCCCCTGTACTGACACAGGGTATTGATGTGCATGATTTCAAGGGGTACAGTCACCTACATAAAGAGCACATTGCTTGAATGAGATTAAGACTGACCACTTTCCCAATCCCCTCTTATCCTCAGAGAAGTGGGGCAGAAGGGACAGAAAGCATAAAAACCAGAGTTCAAATCTAGCCTCAGGTCCCTTCCAGCACTAAAGCTATGATCAAAAAATTCCATCTTCACAATACATGCTTTAAAGGGTGAAGAAACCCAGTTACACAAGTTATAATAAGCTATTGCTTAATTACAAACGATCCCAACAGACTGCCACAACCACACAATCAATGACTGGAGATAACATCGCATCGTTCTAATGACCATTTGGGACAAACAGTTCTCAACCTACACACTTGAAGACATCTGGCATGAACTCCATTTAGACTTGGCCTGTCCCCCAAAGAGATCAAAGAAAGAGAGAAACGGGTATGTTTATACCCATGTGTATAAACATGCTGACAGTGGCTCTTTTTTATGGCAGCAAAGAGCTAGAAATGAAAGAGGCACCTGCCAATTGGGGAATGGCTGAAGCAATCATGGAAATACATGTAATGGAACATTAATGTACAAAGAGAAATGAAGTAAGGGACAGCTTCAGAGAAAACTGGGAAGACTTATCTGACCTGACAGAGAATGGAGGGAGCATAACTTATATAGTAACTGCAACACTGGAATGAGGAGCTACAGTTAAAAGTGAAAGGGGGAAAATAGATGTGTAACATATGTGTGTTTGTATTTATGTATGTGTGTGGGGGGGGAAGGACGGGAAAGTTGAGCAGGTTCAGAAGTCTTTGGGAGAAACACATCCTAAAACCATTTGGAGGCAACCATAAGATGAATGACCCATTAGTCAGATGGAAAAAAGTCTGCTCCCCTGAAGCTTAAGATCAGTGGCTGCTTGGAAGCAGCCATCACACACACACACACACACACACACACACACACACACACACACACACACACACACACACACACACACACACACACACACACACACACACACTCGCCCTCTCCCTCCCTCTCTCCTTCCCTCCCTCCCCCTCCCTCTCTCCTTCCCTCCTTCCCCTCCCCTCCTTTCCTCCCTCTCCCTCCCTCCCTCCTTCCCTCCCCCTCCCTCCCTCCCTCTAAAAGGTACCCTCATTACCTTCCAGAGACTTCTCGTAGCCATCAGGGTTCATGGAGGGCATCAAGTGGATCCTGGTGTTCTGGACCAGCTCGGTCACCTCCGGGTCTGTCCCAAAGTTCTTGCAGAGGAATTCTATGAGGTTTAGCAGCAGCTCCCTACCCACAACTTCATTGCCATGCATGTTCCCAATGTATTTAAATTCCGGTTCACCTGGATACCAAAAAATGCACCATTAGCACATGAATCTGTTTTCACTAGTTCTTGAGGATTAAAGGTTTGTCCAATGCTCACAGTCATCCTAAATGTTGAAAAAAAAAAGAACACTATTATTCTCCAAAAACATATTAACCCCCACCTTGGGGAGTAGGGATGGGGGGGGGGGGCGTAAAGGAAAGATTTAACATGAAGCTATCCTATGATTTTTATTCTTTACCAAGAATAAGAAATCCTCCTCTCTGTGTCAATCAGCCCTTTCATAGATGTGAAAAGTAACCTCACCACGAATCCCACATGGAACAAAAATACTAATATCTAGCCCTAAAAATCTAATTTCACAGTAGAGACATCTAGCACATTAGATTCCCAATGAGCATTAAGGTTTTTCTTCTCTCCAGTCAAAAGAATGCCTCCATCCCTTCTCTCTACTTCCATTACGTGTGTGCATGTACATGCGCACACGCACGAGTTTTAAACATATACATGTATATATTTTAAAAAGACATGACTGGAGACACAAATATAACACAAGTATTTATAGATAGCAGCTATGTAACTGGAACAACGAGAAAGCAGCCTTTTTTTTTTTTTTTTGCCTGGAGGAAAACCACTCAATAACACACAGTGAGTGTTTAATGTATCATATCACCAGTGTGAAATTCTGGGTACGTACACACAGAACATATGTTCTCATAACTGAACACTGGAGACATGTGGCATATGGACCAGAGCACATGTGTCATGTATGAGATACACATATGAACACATTACCAACAATACCAACATAGTGAAATTCAGAGAAACACAGAGAAAGACATAGAGATACCAAAAGATAGAGACAAATAAACACATGCAAACAGGGGCAAAGAGAGATAGATCTATACACACACACACACACACACACACATACACACACACACACACACACATATATACACACACACACATACACACACACACACATACACACACACACACACACACACACACACACACATATATTTTTTTAGTGACCAGACCTTCACTTCCACCTTTGTAAAGAGCTCTTAGTAAGGACTCCTTAGTAAGCACTTTCCCTATTGCTTACAGTCTAAAAGAACTGCCTGGGGCACTAAAGGGGTAGAGTAACTTGTCCATGGTCACAAAGCCAGGCTATGTCAGTCCTGAAACTTAAGCCCTCTTCACTGAGTGGCCCTGTCTCTCATGTGGTATACAGAGTATCAGGAGATCTTTCTGGACTAATCAATGCAAGACCCAGCAACTGGTTTTGGGGGGTTCTTTTCCAAAGACTGAGTAGCACAGTGGAAACAGCAATGCTTGCACAAGTCAGAAAAGTTGAGTTCAAATCCCGCTTCCAGCATTTACTCCGTGTGATCTTGGGTTAATGAAATTAACCCCTGTGAGCCTCAGTTTCTCCATCTGTGAATGAGGGAACTGGGTTGGGCAGTCTGTACCTCTAGGATTTTGTCAGTCCTTTAACCTCTATGAGACTCAGTTTCCCCATCTGTAAAAACGAGAGCAGCAGGCTCCCAGTTCCTTTGACCCACGATTTCCAAAGCCACACCTCTTACCTGGCTCATGCACACCTGGGTTATCTGATATCTCCATCACATACAGCTCCCTCGACTCGACAGATTTCCCCAACGAATACAGGCGGGTGATATTTGGGTACTCGTTGGCAAACCTCCTCAAGAAAATCTCCATGTCAGGGAAATGGTGGTGATGAAAGTCCTGGGGCTGAATTGGCTGGTGGGAGGCAGGAGTCTCAGGGGCTTCTGTAACGGGGGTCACACTGGGTGCGGCCGTCTGCGGCTCCACCGAAAGGATCACTGTGGGCCGGAGAAGGAAGTTCACCTCCGTGGCCAAACCTTCTTGCACCACTACATTACTGACCGTCATTGGCATGTACCTGCGGGGAAATGGAGGAATAAGGATGATCAGCTAGGAGATAATGTGCCCCTTGCTTCTAGAGCAGGGACCTCCTGGGGCCTGTGAACTTGTTTTTAAAACCTCTTGAGAACTGTATTTGTCTTCCTTGCCAATCCTACGTATTTTATTTATGCATCAAAAACATTATTCTGAAAAGGAGTCCATGGGCATCAACAGCCTGTCTCCAAAGGGCCCAGGACATACCAAAGGCTAGAGGTCAGGCCCCCCCACTTCTGACCTTTATCCTAGAGGCTAGAAAAGCACAGATGCCTTTTTTTTTTTTAAAGCAATCAGGGTTAAATGACTTGCTCAAGGTGACATGGCCAGTCATTATTTATGTGTGGGGGCTCATTTTCTGAGTCTGGATTCGATCCCAGGTCGTCCCAACTCCAGGGCCGGCACTCTTACTGCGCCACCTAGCCACCCCCAAAGATGCCTTTTCTTTTCTGATTACTAGAGAAACTATTAAAACACCAGCTACAAACCAAAGGGCTTGAGATTCTGTTTGTAACATCTGGGCACAAGGTGACCAATGGGGTCCTTTACAATAGAAATGATTGCAAAAAAAAAAAAAGAAATGACTGCAAAAACCAGAGAATCTCAAGAATATAAGCGCCTTGAGGGCAGGCACTGTTCTGCATCTGTCTTTGTATCCCTAGTACCTAGCAAAAGGCCTGCCAAGTAGCACGGCATCATAAAAAGAGGGCTGGCTCTCAAGTTTGAGAATATGGTTTCAAATCGCACCTCTGATACTCAATGTAGCTTTGGACAAATCCCTCCACCTCCATGGGCCGCATTTCTACATTGGAAAAGTGACCCTTCCAGCTCTAGAGCTATGATTTTTGATATGAAGAATTTAATCACTGCTTACTGATTCCAGATGCTCCTAAGCACCTATGTGCCAGGTGCTAAAAACGCAAAGACAAACATGAAACCCTTCCCGCCCTCCAGAAGCTCCCATCTCATTCTGCAGCTCACTGAACCCATCTGAATCTTGCCCAGAGGCAGCTAGGCAGCACTGAGGATAGAGCACTGAGCCTAGAGTCAGGAAGGCCTGAGTTCAAATCCAGCTTCAGACACTAGCTCTCTGTAAAAGGGAGATAATTACAGCCTCCACCCCCCCCCCAGGCTTGTTGTGGGATCACATGAGATAACACAGTGTAATGGCACACAGTAGGTGCTTAAGCCGTTCCTTCTTTCCCTGTTTTTCTTTCTCTTTCCTCCCTCCCTCCTTCCTTCTCTCCCTCCAATACCTCCCTTCTTCCCTAAATCATATTTAGGACACTGGGACACTCAAATAGAGGGAAGGCTTTTGCCAATTCTTTGCTGTCTCCTCATCCCACTGTCAGCTCCAGTACTGTTGCCAAGGAGAAGAAAGCTTGAGAAGAAGGATTTTTAAGAAAATCCCTGACCAAAGAAGCTCCCAGAAGCCTTTCGGGCAGAGTGGAAGCCTTTTCATTTCACATAAGAAAAAGCAGGTGGTAGCTCTGCCAAGCAGCCTGCCATGCCCTCCCATAGCTACTGAAGCAAGGACAGTAAGGCTTGCTATTTTCAAGCTTTTCAAACCCACCCTTTTTCACTGTAGTCTGCCACTAATTCTATTCAATTCAACCAGCACAGTAGGTGCTGAAGACAAAAAGACAAAAGACCCACCCAGGGCCTGCCCTCAGGAAGCCTGCATTCTACTGGAGGGAAAAAGGCAAACACAAAACAGATGCTGCCCAAAGCCAGAATGGGAGGAGAGAGTGCTTGGAGCGGGGTGGGGGGATTAGGAAAGATCTCAGCCAGCAGGCACCTGAATCATGGTCTGAAGTAAGCAAGAGATGACTTCTTAGCTGGCCCCCTGGTTCTAGCTGGCCCTGGCAGAAATCCTCCCTCAGGAGGGGAACAGAATGATCAGACGCTAAGGTGTGAGAAGGCCAGATACAGCCAATGCAGCGACCATTTCTCGGGCATCTGGCGATCGAGGCACAGACCAGGAAGCCCAACAATCTGGGGCACTTTTGTGGCTCAAAGCGAGGCTGCCTTACCCAACACAGACTGCAGTGATGTTGTAAGTTCCAGCAACCAGCAGTCTGTAGAAATCGCCACCTTTGCCGCTGGTAATGTTGTGGTTGATGCCAGCCACCGAGATGGTGGCATTTTCCAGGCCAGAACCAGATGTGGAGTCTTTCACAAACCCTCTAACTCCAATGTGGACCTGAAAGAATAGAAAGACCACGGAAGCTGAAGGGGCTATGTGTGGTCCAGGGCAGAAAGAGCCCTGGATGCTACATCAGAGAGGACGTGTTCAAATCCCAGCTCAGCCACATGTGGGCTTTGTTGTCCCCATCTGAAACATTAAAAGGCTGGCCCAGAGACCCTCCAAGATCCCTTCTGGCTCTGCTCCACAAGGGCATGAATTCCTTTTTCTTTTTCCTTTTGAGGGGTGGAGGTAATTGGAGTTAAATGATCTACACAGGGTCACGTCGCGTGTCTAAATTTCTAAAATGAGACAAAAGAGTTATGGTTTCCTCAAAAACCCAGTCAATATCTGCATTTAAATACAAACTCATGCATGTCTCAAATTCTTTACATTTGAATTACATTCTTCTGCCTTCAATCTTTCATGTCAGAGAGACTTCTGGCAGAGGATAGAGTGTCCCAAGCTATGGACCACAAGCAAGTGACAAGCTCTCTTCAGCCCACTTCCTCCTCATCCCCCGACCCTCCCAATAAGCTCCTTGAGAGCAGCGATTGTTTCATTTCTGCACCTACTACGGTGCCTGGCACACAGAGGGCCCTTAATCAGTGCCTGCTGAATCAAACTGGATGGCAAGACTGGAGGCTTGTCCGCTTTTCTGAAATCCTTTTTTCCCACCAATAAAGTTCTATAAGATACTAGCTGAAAATGCTGTAAATAATGCAAATGCCCTGGGTGGTGCAAGAGATAGAGCTCTGGGCCTGGAGTCAGGAAGACTTGAGTTCAAGCATGGCCTCAGACACTTTCTGGCTGTGTGACCTTAGGCAAGTTACTGCACCCTGAAATGTGCCTCAGTTTCCTCATCTGGATGAGAGAGCCTCTGAGGTCTCTTTCAGTCCTCAATGAGGGATCCAATGTTTGTGATATTTTTACCCAACTGCATTTTCCCTCCTTTTCTCCTCCTCTTTTTTTTTGTTGCTTTTTGGAGGGGAGGAAGGCAGGGCGGTTGGGGTTAAGTGACTTGCCCAAGGTCACATGGCCAGTAAGTGTTAAGTGTCCTGAGGCCAGATTTGAATTCTGGTCCTCATGATTCCAGGGGTAGTGCTCTATTCACTGTGCCACCTAGGCGCCCCACTCTCCTCCCTCTCCTCCTCCTCTTTCTTTTGCAATCTCTGTTACAGGAGATGGCTCTCTGGGTAGGAGAGGTTAGGAGGAATAGATCTGGAAGTGAAAATGATATTAATACAAAAGACAGTAATAAATACAAATTCATTAAGTCACTGCCCATTTTACTGCTAATAACCAAGTCCTTCAAATGAGCTAAGAACAAAAAAGGTCCAAACAAGACTTAGGTCAGACCTGCTATTTACAGTAAGAAAACCACAACCTTGCCAGAAAATGGGGAAGACAAATGGGGCAGATTCGTCAATTTTTAAAGGGCCCTTAAAGAAGCGTGGGAAACACTCTGGGAAATAAATAATGAAGAAAGAAAAAGCACAAGAAACACTCTGTTCTTCCTGCGGCCCACAGCGGTTATCAGCCTTATCATCTCCAAAGGTCAGTTACAAGTTTGCTGAATAAACACAGTCAGGAGGAACTCTGTGCTAGGTACTTGAGATTTCATGGACCATGACTGAACAACTGAACTGAAGAGACCTTCCACGGCCAGGTGAGCAAGCCCACACCTGAGTGCTCCCTCTCCTGACTGCCCCCCCCACCCCGACTTCTTCAAGGCTCAGATCCTGCCTCTACCAAGAAGCCTTTCCCAAACCCTCTTAATCTAGTGCTTTCCCATTTAATCAGTAAACACTTATTAGGCGCCTACTGTGTGCCAATCACTGTGCTAAGTAATGGGGATACAAAAAGAGGCAAAAGTTCCTCAAAGGGCTTACACTCTAATGGGGAAGACAACATAAAAACAAATATACAGAAAGCAAGTTACATACAGGATAAGCAGGAAATGATTAAAAGAGGAAACGCCCTAGAATTAGGAGGGGCTAGGGAAACCTTCAAGCGAGTCTGTGGTTGGGGTGGAGGGATGAGAGCATCCCAGGCATGGGGGACAGTCAAAGAACATGGCCAGAGCTTGTCTGTGTCTGGCTGCCAGTATGTGGCCTTCCCCATTAGATGGTGTGTGTGTGGGGGAAGCTCCTTGAGGGCAGGGACAATCTTTTGCTTTTCTCTTTATTCTCAGAGTATCTTATCCTCACAGTGCCTGACACACAGTAGGTGCTTAATAAGCCCTGAACAAGAATTCCCACTCCAATATCTGCCTGCAGACCTTCAGAGAACTGTAATTCTTTGGGAGGTTTTCCTGTAATAAAGCTGCAATCTGCTCATCTCAGTTCAATCACTCACTACTCCCTGCTCTGCCCTCTGAGGCCAAGCAGAAAAAGCCTCCTCTCCCTTCTCCAATCAGCTGTGATATCCCCTCTCCTCACTCCCTCAGTCCTCAAGGCCTCCCCTTCTGCAGGCCAACATCAACCTGGCTTCCATGGCATGAGCCTGGCACCCCTTCCCTGGCTCTACCATCCTTCTCTGGAGATTCCCCAGATTAGTGAGGGATCCTCAAATCTTTTCTTTACATCCACCAAAAGTTCTAAGCCCCGGAAGTACCTGATAAAGGTGTCTCTGTGTGTTTACCGATTTAGAATAAATCTCTACTTCCATAAGGAATCCAGAGGGTGAGGGTGCATTTTTACCTTTTCAATAAATGTGATCAGAGACTCCCGATTGTTCTCCCACTCCTGGCGAAGCTGAGAAGCAGGTGGGTACTTGCAACAGGACAGTTCTAACGTGATCTCGAAACAACTGGACCACATGTAGTTGTAATCCTGCATACCACCTGTGGGATTGGAGCAGGGAGAATCATTGGAAGGAGAAAGGAATTCTTTTTGGTCAGCTACCTCTACAAGCCCATGGGATGCAGCAAGCCTGGATTTCCTCTGTTCATTGCCCCCACCACCCACCTTTCTCTGCTCCAAATCCCATCTCAACCTGGCCCCCATTTTGGTAGAACAATCCTTTATTCTTCCACAATGGACTGACTCTCTGTCTGTCTGTCTCTACTCCAGTCTTCTCAAAGCCCCAACCCTCACAGTCTACCAGCAGATGACTTCACCTCCAACTTCACTGAGACAATGAAGGCCTAAGCTCCTTCTGTCTTCTCCCCTCATGATCTTGCCACATTCTCACCTGTCTACTCTTCCTTTGCTGGAGAAAGAAGTCATCCTTCTTTTTAAAAATAGATTTTATTTATATCTTTTGTTTTTAGATAACCTAGATTTCCCCTGGGTGCCTTCTCCTCCCTTCTCCAAGAGTCATCCCTTGAGGTAAATTTTTAAAAAGAAAAAAAAAATCAGCAAAGCCCACAGAAAACCTGTGACCTTACATGGCAGTGTTCCATACCAATGCCCCCTTGACAATTCATCCTGCCACTTGCCATAACCAACTTACTGCTCTGCTGGCTTCCATTACACTATTCCCTCCCAGCTCATTTTTAATTAACATTTCTATCTATATCATTTGCTTTTCTATCACTTACATTTCCCAACAGATTCCTTCTCACCTCCTCCTCCTCCCAAAGAGCTGTCTCATAATAAAAATAAAAGGGAGGGGGGGAAGTTCAGCAAAACTAATCAACGCATTGAAAAAGTCTGACGTTCTATAGAGTGTCCCATCCCCATGGACCTTCCTGCCTCTGAGAAGTTGCCGTTCTACTTGTCTCCTTCATCCCAAATATCTGTAGTACCTCACATTGTCATTGTTACTAACATCTATATATAATTTTAAGAGTTGCAAAGCCCTTCCCAGACATTATTCATCACCGCAACCTTGAGTTTTTATGATTCATTTTACAGACGAGGAAACTGAGGCAGTCAAAGGTGAAGTGACTTGCCCAGGGTCACATAGCTAGTGTTACAGTCAGAATGTGAACACAGGTCTTCCTCATTAACTTCATTTTCAACACAGCCCGGAGCCACTGAGCTATCTATCAAGAGGAGGGCCTGATGTAAAGTATTCTGTAAACATGACAGCTATTAATGATTACATCCTTATCATCATCAGTCTACCCTGTCTTTGCCAATGAGCACTCTCTCATTCTCTAGCTTTCCCCTTTTACTGTTTCCTCCTCCTCCAGAGCCCATGAGTGAGAGCACTCAGGCCCCTCGATCCCCTTCTCCCCTCACCCATCATTAGTTAAACCCCTCCTTGGCTTTGCTGCTTCCTGATACATACAAGCCCAGTCTCACCTCTCCTTCCATGGCTGAACTAGATGGTTATCTACACACAGTGCCTATACCTCACTCATTCACTCACTTCTCAGTCCCCTGAAAGCCAGCTCTATGGTTCCATCACCACAACTCATCTCATGTCTTTTTTTTTCCTTCTCTATCTTTCTTCTTGTCTCCCCTTTCTGTCTCTCCTTTTCTCTTCCCCATCTCTGTTTCTGTCTCTCCTCCTGTCTTGTCTCTCCTTTCCTTCCTCCGCCCCCTCCCCCGTCTCTCTCTAGTTACCAGCTCCCAAGTGCCAAGCCAGCCTTATCTCAGCCCAGGATCACAGGGCTATAGCAGGAAGGCCCACCAAAGGCCATCTCATGCAACCCCTTTGTTTTATGATGAAGAAAAGGCAGGGAAAGTGATCATAACCCAAGCTCACCGTGGCAGGAGCCTGTGCATGTTCTCTCCTCTGTAACACCTGCCTTTCTCCAGTTTTTGATATTGGGGACAACCCTCTCTCCTCTCTTGGCCGATACTGCTCCTTCCCAGTTTTCCTTTATGGAAATAAATCCATATTGAGATCTTTCCACATTCTTACATTTCCCAACATCTTCCTTTCCCAAAGAACCATCCCTTATGATAAAAATCATCATAAGGGGGAGAAAGGTTCAGCAACACTAACCACCATACTGAAAAAGTCTGCCATTACACAGTGTTTTCCATGCCCCCCAGCACCCCACTTCTGCAAAGAAACATCTCCCAGGCCTCTGGACTAGTTGTTTAGTATTAGTATCTTCTGTGGAGTCATTACCCAGGGCAACACCTCCTGTTCCTAGAGGCAACTCATCGCCTCCCACAGATTCATCAGCTCAAGGCAGGAGACCGACAAATGTACAGGTCCATTCCCAAGCCCTCTCCAGCTCCAGTCCTGCCTGCCCACTGGTCAGTCCCCCCGGCTGTCCCACCTCTGTTTCCAACTTCAAAAGTCCAAGATAGAATTCCGCATGCTCCTGTCTCAATGTCCTTCCCCTTCACACATCCCTATTTCTATGGACAGAAATGTCACCCTCCCATCCAGCTTTACAGCCTCAAGGGCATCTTAGCCTAGGGGGTTCTTAACCTGAGCTCCACTGCCAGGAACATGCTTGGGGGGGGGGGGCAGAGTGTTTCTTGAATTAAACTGGAAGTTGCCAGAGAGAGAGTCCAACCCCACTCCATCACCACTATCACACACACACTCTCTCTCTCCTCTACCCCACCCTACCCAAGGAGTCTCAGCTTTATTCCAGGGGCTTCTAAAGGCAACGTGCTCCATCCTAAGGCATGCCACGCCATGTTATTTAGTCACCAATTACTTCAGGAGGGCAGTCTTCTGCCTCAGAGGCCATCTGCCCTGCCCTCCCTGTCTTACAGATGGAAGGTGACCAAGTATGGCCGAAGGCGTACTCAACTTGGGAGTCAGACAGACTCTGGAGAAGCAGCTCTTTCCTAAGCTTCAGTTTCTTCCTTTGTAAAAGGGGAATCATAATAAGCACCTACCTCCCAGGATTGTCATGAGGCTCTAATAACAATGCTCTTACCCTAAAGCGCTCTATGTCTGCTGTGAGGAAACTGAGGCCCAGAGGGGAAGTCAGGTGTCCAAGGCAGCACAGGAAGGGAGCCCTGGAGGGGGATTTGAACCCAAGCCCCCTGCTTCCAGCATCCACTCTTTCCGCCGCTGTGCCACAACAGCGCCCCCCCCCCCATCCTATTGTAGCTCCCCTGCTTCTAGATGGAGGGATGAGTGGACAAAAGTCTACCCGTAGCATTCCTCCTCTCTCAGGGCCTGGGCACTGCTTCCCTTCGATGGCCACTGATGAGAAAACAAGGAGAGGTCAGGTTCATCCCAGCGCCCCTTTATCAGGTTACAATAAAAGCAACATGTGCAAATCCCTGCTGGTTTGGCCAGAGCCAGACCCACAAAGGCCTTATTTGTTTTCAAAAGGAATTAATTCTGAAACCACCTGTGTTATGCAAGCAAGGTGAGGTCAGACAAATATATCTTTACTCATTCTAAAATTTACACAAGGAGGTATCAAGAAGGGGGAAATGGGGCTGAGGGAGAAAGTCTCCATACAATACTCCAGGCTCCTTTATGCGTGCTGGGGATAAGAACACACAATGTTCCATCTACTCAGGACTTATCTTGGGTGTTCCCGTTGTCCCCCTGCTAGAACAGAAGCTCTCTGAGGGAAGGGGACAGTTTTGCCCCATTAGGACAGGGCCTGAAATAAATGCTTTGCAAAAGTCCCTGCCCTCAGGAAGTTTAAGTTCTGTCAGGGAAAGGACATGTGAAATGAGCAGGCGCAGACATACAACAAACAAGAGATAAGATGGCTATCTGGTCAGCGTTCTGCAAACCTTAAATCACTACTTAAAGTAAATGCTAGCTGCCATCATTACTGCTGTTCCTCTTAATCTCCCTGGAGAATTCTTATCCATCCTCTTCACTTTCCCCCTGGACTGCTCCTACCCCAAAGTCACAATATGACACAAAGCGCCAACTGTGTACACTTGACCACCATTCTGGCCCCCAGCTCTGCCATAGGCCTCAAAAAGCCTCTGTATATAGCAGGTGTTTAATATATGCTTGTTGAATTGGGTTATTCCCTTTGGAACCATTTAGCAAACCTCTGCTAATAAAACCTGACCCCAGGAAAGCAGAAAGATTCGGACCAAGAAGGGCAGGGGTTATCGGATCTCCTCAGCAATTCTCCAATTTCTTTCCCTAACACACACACATCCAGGCAACAGACACAGATGGTCCTGCTGGGTTCTGGTAAACAAGTGGGGAGGGTTCAGCTAGCTAGCGCTCTCTTTCTTTCTTTCTCTCTCTCTCTCTCTCTCTCTCTCTCTCTCTCTCTCTCTCTCTCTCTCTCATAACTATGAGCTAGATCAAGAAACTCTACCTCCAACGTTGTTAGCTGGAGTTGTCTCTGCAGCAAAAAGGAGGGGGAAAAAAAGGTGCAATGAGGAATGAAAGGAGATTTGTCTGATTTTTCCCCAAAAAAGAAACCACGGGGGAAGGAAGAAAAATTTGGCTAAAAAAACAAAATTTCAACTCCAAGCCAGGAAAAAGCAGAGAAATGCAGTTGGTAATCCATAAAGCCTCTGCAAATAGGAAAATTGTAATAAAGGACTGGCCTGGTGCTTACAGTGTCCAGAGACCCAGGGGTGAGGGAGGGAGCCCAGGAGAGGGGGCCAACATCTCTGTCACCCACACTGAATCCACAGGATTCCTCCTGGGCAGACATGCTGTCTGCCCTGCTAGAATGGAAGGTCTCTGAGGGCAGAGCTAGTCTTCCTTTTTTTCTCCCCATTAGAACAAGGCTGATTAAATAGTATAGAAGAGTTAAATGGGGGATTCTGAATGTTTTGTGTCTCCTTTAATGCTAAGGGGATTACTCTCAAGACCACCCTCTACCTCATCCTATCCAGAGCTGGTCTCTACATGGTATGTGCATACAACCTGCCCAATTAGGCTGGGAACTCCATGAGGGGAAGGAATGTTTTTGCCTTTCTGTGTTCCCAGTGCTTACACAGAGTCTGGCTCACAGCAGGTGATTAATAGATGTTTGTGGATGTGATTGACCTTTTTGTCTTATGGATCCTTTTGACAGCTGGCTGACACCTGTGAACTCCTCAGAATAATGTTTTTAATGCATCAAATATATATGATTACAAAGCCAATTATTATATACAATCCAATCTAATAAACACTTATTAAGCACTGACTATGTGTCCTGCCAGGCACTTTGCTAAGCTCTGGAGATACAAATAATGAACAGAAAGACAACCCCTGCCCTAATGGAACTTAATTATATGGTTATTAATTATATGGTAATACAGTTATTAAAATATAAAAAAGGTCAAAGAACCGAGGTTAAGAACTTTTCTGCTAAAAAAGAAAGAGAAAAAGATACACTTCCTGCCCACACAAGGCTTCCTCCAGCCTAACCGGGAAGACAAAATTTATCTAAATGAAATAAATAGTCCTGTGAACCAACAGAGAGGAAAATAACTACAAAACGTACTTATCAGCTGTCTCACACAAGTAACACCTGGCTCTTCCACCTGATCGCTGACTTCACCTGTGTAGGGAACACCCCCATCCCAAGTAGGGCAGCCCCTGCTGAGAGGTGAGGAGTCTGAGCCCCAGCCAACAGCTGGATGTGTCCAGAAGGGCATCAGCCTGGGTCTTTCTGACTCCTCTGCCCGTGGTATCACACACGTCCAGCTGTACTCAATGAAGCCCTCAGTAAGCACCTAGCTCCCACACTGTCTGTGGGCAGCAGAAAGATGATGGTCTAAGAGCTCTAGACTCTGAAGTCCCATCACGCCCCATCATCAGGCTGGAGGTTCCTAAAACCACCTTTCCCTTTCTTCAGAGTAACCACTTTAAAAATAATAGAATGGAACATGCCCTGTGAATAAAGGCCCTTCTTGGCAGGGGTGGAGGACTGGGGGCATGAGACACCACACACTGTCAGACTCTGGTGGAACTGCTTCTTGCCTCTTTAAATCTAAACGACTTCTTTAAATCTTTGTTCTAAGAAATGATGCCCTGGGCTGGGGAGAAGAGAAGGGAAGGTCATATTTAGAAATCAAAGTGATGATAAAACGATAATAAAATTAGATACCTGAAACACTGGAAATTTTAAAAATAAAAGCAGGAAAGAAGAGGCCTCACCAATGGCACATGATAAAAGAGATTCACATTAAAAAAATAAAAGATTGAACAGCCTGCTACAGGAATAGGCTTCACCCTGCCAGGAGGGGCAGGAGAGAAGGGAGGCTCAGGACTACCCTGAGCCCTGGGACCCTCTGGAGACACTGCATCCTGGACCATCTGCCTCCCTGCCTCAAGGTTCTCCCCACTCCAGTCCATCCTCTCCAAAGAGGCCAAAGGCCTTTTCCTCTATCTTTATGGAATGTCTGACCACAACACCATCCCTCACCCCAATTCAAAAACCCCAGGGCCTCCCTAGCACCTCCTAGTCAAAGCTTTGAACAAACTGGCTCATTCCTACCTTTCCAGTCTTTTTTCTTATACAACAACAATCCAGCTCCCATCTGCATGGCTCTGCCTTGGCTTGGAGAGCCCTCCCTTCTCTCCCTCTGCAGGCCTTTTTCCAGCCCCCTTCCCCCACCCCACAGCTACAGTCGTCACCTTCTATCCACTCTGCAGGTATATCAAAAGGACCTGTTTATTTAAAGGGCAGCTAAGTGGTGCAGGGCAGGCAGAAGACCTGAGTTCAAACATGGCCTCAGACACTACTGGGCAAGTGACCTTGGGCAAGTCACTTCACCCTGCTTGCCTCAGTTTCCTCATCTGTAAATGAACTGGAGAAGGACATGGCAAACCTCTCCAGTATCTTTGCCATGAAAACCCCAAAGGGGTCACAGAGAATCAGAGGTGACTAAGGAACACTTTAGGTATACTCTGTCTCTCCCAATTAGAATGTAAGCTCCTTGAGAGCAGGGACTACTTTCTGCCTTTCTTTAAAATCCTTGTACCTTAGTACAATGTCAGACACACAGCAAGTAACTGATATGTTTGCTAAGTGACTCATAGGCCTCACCAAGGCTTCTGTACATATGTGTATGTGTGCACGTACACACACTTATAAAGCCTGGGGCTCAGTACTTCACAATGAGCATCTCATTTGATCCCCATGACAACCTTGGGAGGGAGGGGCTGTTACTGTCATCCCCATTTTACAGATGAGGAAACTCAGGCAAACAGGGTTAAGTGACTGCCCAGGTCAAATCATGAAGAAATCAGTTTAAAGACACATAACAGGCCCCAGTCAATTCTGAGGGGTCTGCATTTGACTAAAAACTCTCATCTATTTCTGTTCAAGTCTCTGATCCTTCCCCTCCAAAATTCTGCATACCCAAATGAGACAGGCTGAACAGCAAATAGGTTAGTTCTAGAAGAACTGTCCCAAGGACCTGGAGATACAAGAAATCACCAACTATTATTTACACCACCTTTGCCTCAATTAATTTCCTTCTCTCCCCTCCCTTCCCCTCTTTCCCTCTCCTCCCTCCCTCCCTTTCTCTGTCTCTCCCACCTTCCTCCCTCCCCTCCTCCTCTTCTCTGTCCCTCCTCTCTCTCTCCCCTCCCTCTCTCCTCTGTCTCTGTCTGTCTCTCTCTCTTTCTCTCCCACCTCCCTCTCTCTCACACATTAGGAAGATTGTTCAAGTCACTGGGTGTAGTGGGTGGATGAGAAAGGGGATAGACTGGAAGCAGGCTGGCCAGTAAGGAGACTGTTTGAATAGTGTAGCTAAGAGCTGATTGCCTGGGCTAAGGTGACAGCAGCAGGAGGGAGGCAGGGGAACAATGGAAGAGGGTGTTACCAAGGAAATGGTCAAATCCTGTTTCTAATGGGGTGTGTGTGTGTGTGTGTGTGTGTGTGTGTAGAGAAAAGGGGAGGGGAGAGAAGAGAAACAGAGACAGAGAGGAGAGTAAAGACGTTGGGACAGGGGAGAGAAAGACAGAGAGACAGAAAGGAACATGCCTTGTGACAGGTGACAGAAAAAGACAGCACATAACCAGAAGGCCAGGTCTCAGGACTAAAGCTGAAGGGAATGAATGAAAGAAGAAGCCTTTATCAAGCACGGACCTCATACCAGGCATGGTGCTAAGCACCCAAAGGGAAAAAGCAAGACAGCCTGTCCCCAAGGGCTTACCACTCTCAGAGCAGAAGACAAGCCGCCAAGCCCAAGTCCAGGGCCCATATTCCAACATCATGGGGGTGGGGGGCTTTGTCAGGAGGCAGCACCACACTAGGCTACAACAATCCTCTTGCCCCAAAGTCCCTCCTTCCTTCTATTAACCACTCCAAGCAATGGGGCATCCAGACCTAGTCTCGTCTGTGTCCAGGCCATATCTCCTAGCTGACCCTCTGTCTCCAGCCACCACCCTGGGTCAGGCCCTCAAGTTTCTCCCTACTCCAATCCATCCTCCCCACAGCTGCCAAAGTGACTTTTCCTATAGTCGGGAGTGTATACAGACACACAGCACATGGCACATAATCTGTATCGTTAACTTTTTCTCCATCACTTTCTCAAGTCTAGAAAATCAACAAAACACTAAATCAAGTCCAGCTTGGTAGTGTTTGCCAATTTCCAAGGTGTAATTGCTCCCAATGAAAACCAAACACAACCGGCTCCTATGAGCAGCTTCAAGCTGGCCCCAGCACACTAATGCCTCATGATAAGCCCAGGTTATAGACTCCCCTTCTCAAGAAGCTTCAGTGACTCCCTACTGCCTCCAAAATCAGAGAAACTCTTCTTGGTCCCTTCCTTTCTTTCCAGCCTTACACACTGTATATCCCTTCCATGCATGCCCCACTGCAGTTCCTCAGACGGGACCCGCCATTTCCCACCTATGTGTCTTTGCTTGTACCACCAACCCCAGACCCTGAGAATCCCTGACTTTCTTTCAGACTAAGGTCAAATCCAACCACGTCTTCCCTGCCCCCTCCCCCCAGCTGTCTTCCTCTCCAAAGCTGCCTTCCAATCTACTCTGTCCATTTCCCATATGTGACCATGACTGACATACACGTAGTCTTCTCTGACAGAATGTAAGACCCCTGAGGGCAGACGCTGTTCTTTGCTTTTTCTTTGTGGCTCTGCACAGGGCCTGGCACATAAAAAAGCTTAATAAATGCCTGTCAAATGATTAAGGGTCTCTGTCAGAGCCAAGGATGAGGATAAAAACAAGCAGGTGCCTATGAACTAGAGGAAAAGACAGATCCTTCTGCAGTCAGAGAAGTGGCACCTGGGGGTCCTTAGGCAGGCCTGCTCCCCTCCATGGGCCTCAGTTTCCTCCTCCATAAAATGAGGGGGCTGGCTCAGATGGCCTCTTGAGGCCTCGCCAGTCCTAGGCTTTTGGTCCAATGGAGGGGGCTTACCTGGAAGGGGCTTCCCTGAAACTAAGACTTGCAGCAACACTGAAAACCAAACTCCTTCATCAGATGAGAGGCCAAGAAAGACCCCTAAGAACCTCTAGGATCCTGGATCCGAGCTGGAAAGGACCTCAGAGGTCATCTAGTTCAACCCCCACATTTGGCAGATGAGGAAACTGAGGCCCAGGGCGGTTTAGTCACAGAGCTGGGATGGAAACCTCTTTGCCTCCAGATTCCCCACGTTCCCCACCACATCTCTAGGCAGCCTCTCTTTGCACCATCCTGAGTGGGATCAGAATCTCAACTTGGTCACTGACTCACTTGGTGACCAGAGACAAGTTACTTAATCCCTCTGAGGCCATTTCCTCATCTGGGGGAAGGGGAACCTTGCTCAAGGCTCTCACTACCTGCCTCAAGAGTTTACTGTCAGGGCGGCTAGGTGGTGCAGTGAGTAGAGTGTCGGCCCTGGAGTCAGAAGGACCTGAGTTCGGATCCGACCTCAGACACAACGCACACACAAACAAAAACTTAGCCGTGTGACCTTGGGCAAGTTACTTAACCCCAATTGCCCTCCAAAAGGCAAAAAAAAAGAGCTTACTGTCAGGATCAAATGAAATACCCCACATTAAGAACTTGGTTCCTCTGTAGTGCTATGTAAGGGAAAGCTATTATCATCCTCATGTGAATTCAACCCCCCATTTTACAGAGAAGGAAAAGGAGGCCCAGGGACCTTGGCCACAAGTTGGTATAAGTTGGCCCAGTGGACAGATTATATCTCTCTCTATTCTACCCATCTCTATCAGAGTTTCCCAAACTCATCTGGCATACTGCCCCCTTCTCAAAAAAATTTACTCAGCACCTTCCTCCCTGAAAATCTACTTTCTTTAACCATTCAATGTTGTTTAAAAAAAAAAAATGTGAGTCATTTCAAAAAAATGTTATTTTTTTTAAATGATGCATCTTAACTTTATTAGATTTATTGTAAATTTGTGGGTTTTTTCCTGCACTGTAATTTTGATGATGCAATATTGCGTCACATAACTGTATAGTATCCTTTTGTAAATAAGGGATTACATGCACATATTTCTGCCGATGCATGCTGGACTTCCTGACAACTTGATACATGTTCTCCTGCCAACACTTGTTTGTTAAGACCTGTTAGCCAACTTGACCCCTGGTAGCTTATGATTTGCATTTTGTATGTTTATTTGGAAAATAATGTAATCACTAAGAATTTAACTCTTATACAAGAAAAAGCATGTACAGTTGTTCAAAATGTTTCTTTTCTTCTTTCCTTATGCCTTCACCACCCCCTTATTTTTATTCCATGATCCCCAATTGCATCTGTAGTCACTACTGCCCTTCTGGATCGTTTCCGGCGCCCCCCCCCCCGCCCCGGGGGTGGTACTACCCACTTTAGGATCCCTGGGAGAAGGTAGTCCTTTGAATCAAGAAAAACTGAGTACAAATCTGGCCTCAGACATCTATTAGTTTTGTGATCCTGGGCAAGTCACTTAACCCTGCTTGTCTCAGTTTCCTCATCTGTAAAATGAACTGAAGAAGAAAATGACAAATCACTCTAGTACCTTTGCCAAGAAAACCCCAAAAGGGGTCACTGACTGAAATGGTGGAACAAGCCTCTGCTTCCTCTTCTATAAAATGGGGGAAACAATAGACTCTACCTCCCAGAGTGGCTGGGAGGATCAAAGCAGATAATAGTTGCGAAACACTTTGTAAACCTAACAATATTATTACCAGGGGGCCCCATGGGGAAGATTTGAATCTGGGTCCTTCAATTCCCAAGTCCAGCCATCTCTTCTATAGGCACCGCACTGCCTCATTATACCAGTACCTTAAGATGGAGCCACAAGCATCAACAAGCATTTCTTAAGCACCTACTCAGGGCCAACACTGTAGATGCCAACACAAAAATGAAACAGCCCCTGCCCTCAAGAAGCTTCTATTCTGCTGGGAGAGACAGGATGTCTAATAGCACACAAAGATGGCTCCCACAAGAGAGGGCTCCAACATCCGTCTGAGGCCCAATTATCGGCTGCCAAGGCTCCGACTGCAATCTCAGGGTGAGAAGTGCAAATGGCTGAAGATAATTTTGTCTGAGTCAATCAGCCATTCTGGGAGAAGCAAAAGTTCGATTGGTTCCAGTAGGACATTAGTTAAGTATCAAAAACCACCCAGCAGAGCTTATCTTCTCTGAGAAATAAATTAGAAGGATTTTTACAGATTGGAAATTTATTCTGAGGTACAGAAATAGTCTATTTAAATTTAAATTTAAATTTCCCCTTGAGAACTGCTGTACTCCCTTCTCTGCAGACGTGGGGAGCCATGGGGGTGGGACACTGGCTGCCTGGCAGACCTGGTGGGAACACTGGCTCATTTAGCGAAGCCCCCCACTTTTAATCTGCATGACAAGGGATAGCTCAATGGGGAGCAAGTTGAATAAGGGCTGGACCTGGAATGTGATTGGGACAGGGAGCTCCCAGATGAGAAAGAAAAGTCCCTCACCCAATGCAGGGCAGCACCTCCTCTGCTTATGACCATTTTAAATCCAGGGTTCTGCTTTTTGTATTCTGGACCCATTTAAGCAGGCAATCCAGGGAAGCCTATGGACCCTTTCTCACAATGTTTTCAAATGAATAAAATAAAGGAAACCAATTATATAGAAATAGTTATCAAATATATATTTATATATGTGTAATATATAACATATAAAATATGTGTAAAATTCACAGACCCCTGGTTAAGAATCTCGGTTTTGGAGACTTGTCTATTGCACAGAGGGGTTAAGTGAGTGACCCAGGATCACAGCCAGTATTGTGAGAGTCAGGACTTGGGCCCAGCTCTTTCTAGCTTTAAGGTCAGCTCTTTCCCCTCAGCTCAGAGTTAATACAGATCTTCTATGTTTATATACATTATTGATGAATTAAAGTTTTTTTTAAAGTATTTCTGTAGCATATGTGAAAAATTAAAACACTGACAAAGTTGAATAGATGCTCAGTATATTTGTGACAGGTCCTGGATGGGAATCCTGCCCAATAGGTGGGTTTTTGTTGTTGTTATTTGTTTTTTTTAAATGAGTATTCTTAAGTCCAGCAGTCAGTCATGGGCCTGATGCCAATACTGATTGGCCTAGAACAGGTATGGGGAACCTGTGGCCTTGAGGACACATGTGGCCCTCTAGGTCCTCAAGTGTGGTCTTTTGATGGAATCCAAATTTGACAGAAAAAAGCTCCTTAATAAAAGGATTTGTATATAAATAATTAAATAAAATAAATAAATAAAATAATTTAAAAAATAAAACTTGGACTCAATCAAAAGGTTGCACCCAAGGACCTAGGAGGCCACAGGTTTCCCACCCCTGGTAGAAGCTTTAACCAGTTCCATCTGCTCTCCTTGGGCATCTGGCCCCTCCAAAGGTGTCCCAGTGGTCCTCCACTCCAGAGTGCTCACAATATTGATGCCAGATTTAACATGACCACTGGATTGGTTTTCACCCTACTCAAATGCTGTGAATTCTAGCTACCAGCTTCAGTCCAGCCTATTTTTCAATTGATTTTTTCCCCCTCTTTCTAGATTACCTCTACTGCGAAAAACAAAACAAACAAACAAAAAAACCTCTAAGCAACATGCAGGACACCATGGGATTCCTTATTACTTTCTTTAGTGAGCAGATCCTCATCCCCTTGCCTACCCAGTGAGCTTCCCTTGTAAGAAGAATAAACCAAGGGGGGGGGGGGGGGAGAAGGCAGCTCCACACAAATAGCCAACATAACAAGTATGTGAGTAAATGCAATGTTACTACCTGTAGTCTACCATTTCTGTAAGGAAGAGAAGGTACCAATAAATGCATATTGCTGAAGGGCAGAAATAACCCAGAAGGTGAAGGAGGATGGGGAAGTTTAAAAATGATTTTAAGTTCTGAATTCTGCAAAAAAACAAAATAAAAACAGTTGAGGGGACCCCTTAACAATTTTTATGTAAATATCCCCCCCATTAAAATGTAAGCTAGATTAGGGGGAGGGAGGGAGGGAGGGATAGGAAGCAGATCTGAAAAGAAATTAGATGGAAAAAATACAAAACAACCACAAACAAAAAAAAGGGATATAAACTCCTGGGGGGCTCTGGGATGCTTTTGGCTTTAGTACAGAGCCCAGCAGTAATAAGCCCTTCATAAAAACTTGTTGACTGATTTAAAACAAATCAACATCCACCCCCAAATAACCCAACAGAGGATGAGTCAGCGTGAGCTGAGCAGGTGGCTGGTAGAATGTCAGCTCTTGGAGGGTAAGGGATTGCATCCTGTCTTTGGACGTCTCCCAGGGCCCAGCCCCTGGCTCCCAGCACAGCGTCTGGGCTCTTTGGGGGGATTTCTCCCTCTTGGGCTGGTCTGGGGAGTTGGGGAACTGGATGAGTTAGAGCCCTGAACCTCAGGCTTTGCTGACTCAAGGCCATCTCTTCAACCACCACCCCACAAGGCCTCCTGCTCTACATTCGCTAGTCCTAGAATAAATATCTGTTGGTTCTAAGGGAGCTCACAGAATGATGTAAGGGAAAACTAGAGTCAGAAGACAGGCCAGGGGAAATAAGAATCTTCAAAAAGGTAATCCCTCCCCCAAATAAATGGCCCAGGTTTGCCGGTGGTAGTCTAACCCACGTCAAACTTCAACTTTGCATAGCCCATGGACTCACCCCTGGGCTGCTTATCTTAGGGAAGGGTACTTCCTTCACCACTCCCACTGAATATATATTTGCTAATGAAATGATCACACTTGGTAAAGCAAGCAGATGGTATAAGGGAGTTGTCCTGGACCAGGCCATTTTTACTTCTCTGGAGCCTCACCTTCTTCATCTATAACATGAGGGAGGGTCAGTCTAGATGAGAGCTCTAGTTCTAGATCTATACTTAGAAGATTGTATGAAGACTGGCCAGGGTACAGTGGGAAAGAAGGCCACTGGTTCTAGAGATGGAGGCCTTAGGTTCAAATCTCAACTCTCTGGCCTTGGGGCAGAGTCAGTTTCACATTTGTAAAATGTCCCTTCTAGCACTGAGTGTGAAAAAGAAGTCAAAAAACAAACAAACCCTTGTCTCCAAAGATCTTGGCTTTGTCACTTAAGGGCTAGGTGTGAGCCCCTTAAGAAGGAGGACTGGTTTTTGCTTTTCTTTGTATCCTCATTGCTTACCTGACACAAGCAGGTGCTTAATACATGCTTGTGAACTACATGACTTTTGGCTAGTCACTTTAAGGCCTCAGTTTTCTCATCTGTGAGATGGGAACGTTGGACTAAATGGTCCCTGGGGTCTCGTCTGCAGCTAGACCATGGTGTAGACCCCCTAACAAAAGTCTGGTGAGACTCAAGGACTCCTTCACAGTATCGTGTTTTTAAATGCACAAAATAAAATAGAAAAGATTACAAAGGAAATCAATGGTATAGAAATAAAATTGTCAAAATAATGCAGTTCAGGCTCCCCAGGTTAAGAGCCTGGCTCTAGGTCTGTGACCTTGGGATCAGGCTGTTTTTGGCCCTCCCCTCTCTCAGTCTCTCAGTCATCCTCCCCTTCTGGGCACCCCTCTCTCCTCCCACCTGCCTCATCCCCTGTGACTATAGGCTTCTGTCCCGGGCCCTGGTCTCTCCTCCATTACTCACTTGGTGATCAATCTCATCAGTTCCCATAGATTTAATTACCATCTCTGTGCTGAAGATTCTCACATCTAACCTCTCTGCTAACTTCTCATCTCACCCATTCATCTAAGGGCCACCTCACACTGCACATCCCACAGACATCTTAAATCTGAAAACTGAACTCATTATCTTTCCCCCCCAAATCCTCCCCTCTTCCTCCTTGCTTTCTCTCACCTGTGTCAAATCCTGAGCTTTGCCTCTGACACATCTCTCATCTGCCACTACCACCAGCCTGGTACAGATTCTGGGCTATTGAAGTCATCTGCTGGGGGGGGGGGGGGTCTCCCTGCCTCAAGTCTCCCCCCACTCAGCTGTCAAAATGATCTTCCCAACATGCAGAGCTGACCAAGTCACACCCCTACTCAACAAATTCCCATGGCTCCCTCTCACCTTCAGGATCAAATTCAAAATCCTCGGTTTGGGGGCAGCTAAGTGGCCCAGTGAATAGGACACCAGCCCTAGAGTCAGGAGGACCTGAGTTCAAATCCAGCCTCAGGCACTTAACATTTACTAGCCATGTAACCTTGGGTAAATCACTTAACCTCAATTGCCTTGCCTTTCCCCCTCCAAAAAGAAAAAAAAAGCCCTCTCCAATCTTCTTAGACTTACTGTACAATCCAGTGCCCCTGGCTTCTTGGCTGTTCCTCTAATAAGACCCTCCCTTAGCCACATTCTGGGCATGCTCCCTGATTGTTCCCCATGTCTAGAATGCTCTCCCTCCTCATCTCTATCTCCTGGCCTCCCTCAGATAACATTCCCCCTTCTATGGGCCATTTCCCCCCATCCCCCTTCCATGTGGTCTTCCTCCTATTGGTCATTTTCCATTTATGCCGTATAGGTCTTATTTGTACATAATTGTTTGCATGTTATCTTCCTTCATTAGACTGGGAATTCCTTGAATGCGACTGTCTTTGGTCATTCTTAATGCCCAGAGCTTAGTACAGTAACTGGCATACAGTAGGCCTTTAATAAATGGTTATTGATTGGCTACTAACTTTATTCCCAAATGAAATTAAAAGTTCATAGCGGAAGGGAAAAAAAAAACAAACAAAACATGTACCTAATTTGGCATCATCTGAATCCACAGACCTAGGGGGTTGGGGAAGAAGAAAGTCCCACCAAAATGGCATTTGACGCATACAACCTGAGTGCCAATCCTACTCTCCAGTTACAAAACAGGCCACTGTGTTGAACCTAAAGGTCAACATTTCTATTAATTTACTTCAATTTACAAAAGGAAACTCGTGACCAAGGCAGAAGCAAATATTCTTTCTGCAGATAAAAGCAAAGGCAAAATAATATCTCATAGCTGGGCACAGCTCCAGTACAAATAAACTCATCTACTCCTTCCTTGAGACCAAATGGCAAAGCCCACAGCTCCAGCACTAGCTCCCCAAGGAGCTGCCATTATTAAAAGGAATTCTTAGATGTGAACAAAGTGTTAAGATGGGAGACTGAGATCCAACAGTTCCCCTCCCCCCAAAGCTAACAGATCTCAGCACAAGAGAACGCAAACCAGAAGGACATTTAGTTTGGTGAGGGGAAAAAAAAAAGGGATAGCCATCTGTTCAATTAAAAAAAAATGTAATTGACTTGAATTGTTCCTGGCTTGAAATCAACCAGGTTATGCCAAGAAAGGGCCGCAAAACTAAACCCTCAAAAATACATGTAGGCTTCGTAGACTTTCCCCAAACTGGCCACCTGAGCCACCCCAAGAGCTGGAGGCCCCAGCCGGATTTCCAGGCTGCCTGCTGGATGCTTCCACCCGGATGCCCTGCAGCTTGCTTGGATTCAGAGAGGGTGGAGTTAGCAAGGTATCACCCTAAGCAATGTTACTCTGCAAGAAGGCAAGGAGAAGGGAATGCTCCTTCACTGCATCGTCCATGAGCCTCTGGGCACCTGACCAGAGGGAAGTCCCGTTACCTAGCTTCCCCAGCCCTGAGTTTCCTCCTCTATAAAATGAGGGTGATAGGGGGCACTAGGGGGCGCAGTGAGTAGAGCGTCGGCCCTGGAGTCAGAAGGACCTGAGTTCAGATCCTGGCCTCAGACACTTAACGCACAAACAAACAAAAAACCTAGCTGTGTGACTTTGGGCAAGTTACTTAAACCCAATTGCCCTCAAAAAAAAAAAAAGATTTAAAATGAGGGTGATGGACCAGATGACCTCTGAGGCCTCATCCAGCTGATAACACAAAGCTGGGGGAGACGGCTAACATCTTAGATGACAGAGTCAATCTTAAAAAGGTTATCAACAAGACTAGAACACAGGGCTGACTCTAGGAAGATGAAATGCAAAGGGATAAATGCAAAGTTTTACATGAGGGAAAAAAAATCAAATTCCCAAGCATAAGACATGAAGAACACAAAGGGACAGCTGGGTGGCACAGAGAGCACCAGCCCTGGAGTCAGGAGGACCTGAGCTCAAATCCGGCCTCAAACACTTAACACAAAAACTAGCTGTGTGACCTTGGGAAAGTCACTTAACCACAATTGCCTACTTTCCCCCTCCAAAAAGGAAAAAAAAAGACAGGAAGAGTATGGATACATAACCAGTTTTTCTGATACAGATCTTTATCAGATGGTTCTAGTGGACTGCAAGCTCACAGAATGAGGCCACCATAAAGGCTAATGAGATTCTGAGCTGCATCAACAGAGGCAAAATTTCTGTACTCTGCCTTACTAAGAGTCTGTGTTCAGTTCTAGGCACCACAGTTTGAAAGGACATTGATGAGCTGGGAAATGTCCCAAGAAAGGCGATCGGGACGATGAAGGGCCTTGAGTCCGTGTCACACAGTCTCTAAAAGAATTTGAGATGTCTGAAATAGAGAAGAGGGATGCTGTGGCTCTCAATGTTATTATGGCTTCTTAATGTCTTTGATACTATGATGGAATCAGCTTACTGGTTTTGGGATTCGGTTCTCTGGTGTCTAAATAAATGCTTCAGTTCGGTACTCTATATGGAGAGTTTGGTATATTTTGCAATCAAACATCATGTGATACTTATAGTCATGGTCTTTATCATGGTCATGGGTGCTGTAAATATTGCATTGACACTACACCATCCCATCACTATTTATCAACAGAACTATTTGTCATCCAGGCAGCTAGGTGGCGCAGTAGATAGAATACTGACCCTGGAGTCTGGAGGGCCTGAGTTCAAATCCAGCCTCAGACACTTAACACTTACTAGCCACATGACCTTGGTTGGGCAAGTCACTTAATCCCAACTGTCCTGCCTTCCCCCTTCAAAAAAGAAAAAAAAAACCAAAACAAACAAACAAAAAGAACTATTTGTCATCTCCAAGAACACAGTGGGGTTGAGCTTCCCAATGAATTGATCCACAAGCCTCCCTTAAGCAAGTGCCTCCCTCCTATGTGTCAGATATTACACACTTACCGAAAACTACCCCTTTCAAAGTCTTGATCCAATACAAACTCTTCCAAGAAAGTGTCCCTAATTTGCCTTGGATAAGACTAAGCTGACTTCCCCCACCCTTCCCTCTGTATTCTTGCAGTCCATGGTTGTACTAAAAAGACTGTGCTTAGGTCTTTTAAAAATAAAAATACTATTGATACCTTTAGTTTCTATAAGACCTTCATTTCTAAATACATCCCTTCCTTACTGCCTACCTAGCCAACGGACTCTTGTGACCAAAAGAAAAAAAAATACTAAAGCAGTTTAACAAAACTAATTAATCAAGTCTGAGGTATATGTAATGTTTTCTATCTATAGCTTCTCCCCCCTCCCCAATCTCAGCAAAGAAAGGAAGGAGGCTATTCTAATTAGGTCTTTTACCTCCCTAATTACACTATACATTAACAGTGAGAATCACAAATTGTCTATCTGTATATCCATCATGGCCCCTAACAAAATGCCTTTGACACGGTAAGCGCTCAACAAAATATTTGTTACATGAATGAATGAAGAATGTGACCTATTGTGTCCATTGTGGAGAGTTCCCAGGGACATAGGGCTTACAACCCTGATACAAACTTATTCATTTGCTTTTCACTGCCAACTCCAAAAAACAGAGCTCCCTAAATACTGACACTTCACCATAAGATCTATACACAGTGAAAATTTCTCGCTTCATTTTCCTGAGAATAAGATATAAGTTAACAAATAAGAATAAGGATTGTTTCATAGTATCTAACATTTCTTGCTAAATATTTAACATTTACCCCCCAAAAAAGTGGAAGACAATAGTGAGAATGGCTCACATTAATATCATGCCTTGTAAATAAATGTCTTCTGATCCTCACAACAACCTTGTGAGACTGGTGCTATCTTCACCCTCATTTCACAAATAAGGAAACTAAGGCTCAGAGTCACACATGGCTTGACCAGGTCTATGAGATCAGGACTAGCTGTCCAAGTTGGAATTTGGACTCTAACATCAGTGCTCTTTCCATTACATAAACCTAATATATCAGAGATACAACCTCACACTATAGGGTACATGATTGTTGAGAAGCTATTATATTTCATCTATAATTCAATTTCTTTAAAAAAAAACACCTTCAAATTCTGTAATTCAGACTAACGGAGCTATTTTTTTCATTTCTGATTCTTAAGTGTTTCTGTGTCAAAGAGGTATCATCTATACCCATTTCTGGGATCAAAATGGAAAGGGAAAATCTTTTTTTCTCTGCTACTGCCTGATCACTTACTCTTATAACTCAACAAAAAAGGGGGAAATTTTTTTTTTGTTTGTTCGGTAGCCAAACCAGTTGCATTTTCAATAAACAAGCTGATTTCACTATTCTGTCCCAAGAGATTATGTCTTAGTTGTGAATTCATTTCAGACCACGGCACCTTGCCTCACTGGAACACCACAAACAGCATTTCTCCACCTAACAGCCCTTCACAGCATGAAATAGCTTCCCACTAGACCACTTGGCATTTCTTTTCACAGTTAAACTGACAAGAATTATGCATATCCTGTCTAGCCACATTCCAGATCCCTACCACCACAGAAGAAGGTGAAACAGGTGAGAAAATGCAATTAATGGAATGTTTTCATTTTCTTATTTAGAAGATATGAAGAAGGAACAACTCAGGGTATTTTTTGGTTTGTTTTGGAATTCTGCTATTACTTCCATTGAATTCAAGATGATTATTCATTCAAGATCTTTCCTTTGAACTTGATGTCCTCTGGTTGTAAACACAGTGGGTGGGGGCTCTTGAGCAAGAGTCTGCAGAAGAGTCTGACCCAAAAAGTGCTTAGAACTTAAGAGTACTTCTC
This sequence comes from Gymnobelideus leadbeateri, assembly GCA_011680675.1. Classification (NCBI taxonomy): domain Eukaryota; kingdom Metazoa; phylum Chordata; class Mammalia; order Diprotodontia; family Petauridae; genus Gymnobelideus; species Gymnobelideus leadbeateri. The sequence goes on along the minus strand of WOXC01008715.1, from coordinate 452,283 downwards.
TGGGATCCCACAGATGAAAGAGGAGCTGAGGATGGAGCAGAATAGCGGCCAGGCTAAAAGTCTGTAGCAACCCAGAAAGACAAAAATTCTGGGAGGCAGTTGCCCTAACTAACCACATCCTCATGGACATACTGTATCCCCCAGACAGCCATATCCTTGTACCTTCTGAGGTTGGGAGTTGTACTGGCAGAACTGCCACAACAGAGTAAGTTCTCTGAAACCAAATCCCTGGAGCTGGCTATTGTTTGAATCATTTCCTCCCGGTGAGGGCTGAATCATAATCTCACTGAGAAACATGAGCTAATGTGGTAAAGAGGCCAGATAAGAAGCTAATCTCAACTGGTAAAGTCACCAAATAGGGGTCAAGAAAAACCCAAGGCATCAACCTTGGGTTATCATAGGATTATCATAGCCCATCACACATGACGGAAAAGCATGTTTTTCCTTTTTAAAATCTGAACTACTCACCCCAATAAGCAACCTCAATGTTGAGGTTTCCCTCAACAACTCTTCCTCCCTTCCTCCCCCCACTAAAGAGTTAAGAGTTAACTTTTTCGGGGCGGCTAGGTAGCGCAGTGAGTAAGAGCGCCGGCCTCGGAGTTGGGATGACCCGAGATCGAATCCGGCCTCAGAAAATGAGCACCCACACACAAATAATGACTGGCCGTGTAACCTTGAGCAAGTTACTTAACCCCAATTGCTTAAAATAAAAAAAAAAAAGAGTTAAGCTTTTCTCAGCGTGAGGGACAAATTTCTTTTCCTCTTCTGACACTAGCCAAGTCCAACGTGGTCTTTCATTGCTTAAAAGTTAAAGGACACAGAAGAGTCCAACCAGCCAGTACTGTCCGAACCAGATTACAACATGATTAGGAAACGTTTAACAAAACAAATAAAAATATGACAAAATCTAGATAATGTTCATTTGTGGTGTTCTACGTCAATCTGTGGTGCAGGGGTCCATTTCTGCTTGAGTATGATATTGGTGCTCACACTTAAGATGTTGTAAACAGAGCTGACTTTGGTCTTGTAGTCAGAAGACACTGGGCTCAAATCCCGCCTCCAACATTTGCTAAACTATGTGAGTGCTGACAAGTCTCTGCCACTCAGAGACGCATTTCTGTCATCTGTAAAATGAGCAAACACCTGGAGAACTTCCCTGGCTCAGATGGGGTAGCAGTCACATCATAAAGTGCTCTGCAAGCTTTAAACCATCACCCAAGGTGTCAGCCATTGGCATTGGCGAGAAACAGCGGTACATGACCCAGAAGGGCTGAGATACAAAGACCAGACCAGATTAAAATGTGACTGGGAAATATTTAACAAGATAAAGAAAAATACAACAAAACACAGATAATGTTCACGTGTCAACATGTTCCAAGTCAGCCTGTGGCCCTGCAGGGATCCTTAGTAGCGAGGCTCAGTGGGCCCAACTCTATAGGAGTTAGAACACTGGTTTAGGGGCGGCTTCATGTGCTGGATTAGGGCTCTGCCTCCAGTGCACACTGGTGATGTAATGACAGGCAAGTTACCTGCAGGGCAATACCAAGTCTAAGTTGCAAAAAGCTTCCTCGGCTGCCTGCGAGAGAGAATTCCCATACTGGGAGCTGTCCCCACATTGAGAAAATCACAGGATGGATGAACACAGAGAATGCACACCGGGGCGGCTAGGTGGCGCAGTGAATAGAGCGCCGGCCCTGGAATCAGAAGGACCTGAGTTCGGAGCCGGCCTCAGACACTTAACCCACACAAACAAAAACCTAGCCGTGTGACCTTGGGCAAGTTACTTAACCCCAATTGCCCTAAAGGGGCGGCTAGGTGGCGCAGTGAGTAAGAGCGCCGGCCTCGGAGTTGGGATGACCGAGATCAGATCCGGCCTCAGAAAATGAGCACCCACGCATAAATAATGACTAGCCGTGTAACCTTGAGCAAGTTACTTAACCCCAATTGCTTTAAAAAAAAAAAAAAAAAGAGAATGCACACCAAAAATTTCACAAGGGAAAGATGTAAAATTACAAAGATATCACTCTCCCTTGGCAGAGGAGGGACAAGTCCACACCAGGAATGGTGCCCTGGGCTTATTTCCAAGCCCTTTCAATGTATGGATCAGTTATGCAGATTTTTTTCCCTCTTTTTTTTGGGGGGGGAGGAGAGGTTTAAAATATTATTTATTATATGGGATAGCTCTCAGGGAAGGGGCAAAGTATGATGACGTATAGAAATGACATCAATAAAAATATATTTTAAAAAATCACAGGTAATACGCACAAACAAAAACCTAGCCGTGTAACCTTGGGCAAGTTACTTAACCCCAATTGCCCTAAAGGGGCGACTAGGTGGAGCAGTGAGTAAGAGTGCTGCCTCGGAGTTTGGATGACCCAAGATCAGATCCGGCCTCAGAAAATGAGCACCCACGCATAAATAATGACTAGCCGTGTAACCTTGAGCAAGTTACTTAACCCCAATTGCTTTAAAAAAATAAAAAAATAAAAAATAAAAAAAATAAAAAATCACAGGACTGGACCCCACACACACACACCCTCCCCCCCAACACAGCCTCATGACCACTACTGTGGCTACATTTCCATTTCAGGGAAACAACAAGCACAACCATAACCCTGAGTAACAGGTGCTCTTGGGTTTTCATCAAACCTGCCCTTTCCGCCTCCCAAAAGACTCTGACCAATCAGTGCCTGAAAATCAAGAGCCAGTGCCACTGGGCTGGTGGTTAACTTCTCAGTAGTAATTTCAGGCAAGCACTGAACCATAACAGGAATTAGGCGTGACAAATCAGGCCATGTATCTGAACCACATCACTGTGGCCTGTCCTCGCAGCTCCAGGATATCCTAGTTTGAATCCAATCAGTATCACGAGCTCCTGCTCAGACTGGGCCCCACAGAACATAAACACAATGAACTAACTAACTTGCCTATGAAGAAACCATTATGGTTTCTAACCACTAGGGAAATCAGGTCAAGGTTGCCAAGTGGCTAAACTGATGAGAAGTGTTAACACAACTGTGGAAACAGCTACAATCAGGGAGGAAAACAGAAACATGTCCAAACGGTTTTACTTCTTCACTAGGTATCTAATGAACAAGTTAATTAGCCAAAAACAATTTTTTTAAAAGGTCAGCAATAGTTTGTTTTGTTTTTTTTTTTACAAAGGGAAAAAATAATCATTAAACTGTTAGTATCATAGGTCTAGAACTGGAAGGGACCTCAGGCCATTCACTCTAACTGGAGAGGCTGCCCCCATTCTACAGATGAAGAAATCAAGGCCCAGGAGGCCTGTGATCTAACCAAGGTCATAATCAAACTTCATGTTTGAACTTAAAACAAAAGCATCTTTGCAACCTTGTAAAAGCCCAAATAACTGTGCGCTGTAAGCAACCCAATTAGAAACTATCTCCCAAGCTTTTATAACTTTTAAAAAAGTTTTCATTCTGATACTGTGAGGTGGTTACATAAATTCTCGTCTGAATGAGTAACTAAATTTCTGATGGCCTCTTTGGAAAAGTCTCATGTTTTTGTAAAACATAGGCCAAGGGCTAAAAAGAGAATGTTTTCTTCAATTCTATTTTGTTTTAAAAAGAGGGTAGCTAGGGAGTGAAGGGGACTGAAGTCTGAAAAACCTGAGTGTGAATCCAGCCTGACTAGCTTTGTAACCCTGGGTAAGCCACTTAAGCCCTGCTTGCTTCAGTTTCCTCATCAGCAAGCACCTACTTCCCAGGGTTACTGTGAGGATAAAATAAGATAGTAACTTGAAGGTGTTATAAAAACATTATTTTAAAAGTCTAGTTTGCTTCCACAACAAGAAAAAGTTTACTATTTCATCACAAGGATAAAGGATCAAAAATAATCTCTGCTATGGGAAAGAGCTTAATTTATAAATATTTTTTAAAATAATTTTATTTTTTACTTGCAAGTTAAACACATGAAAAAACACATTCCCATATACAAAGCAGAACATAAAAAGGTGATTTTCTATGAAACTGTGAATCTCCATGCCCCTTGCCCTTAAAAATTTTGTGGGTTTTTTTTTTTTAACAAATTCTATGTTATTTTCAACACCATCCTCTAACATTTTTCCAGATGTTAATCTTAATGTGAAATAGCCACTCAGCCCAAGGCAACGTCAGCGGGGCCTAGCATTACCAAGAAATATAAGACACGATCCTATTCTCCTCAAGGAAAGCAGCCTAAATGGGTGGAGACACACCATGGGTGATGTGGGAAAGTTAAATGGTGACAAAAGTTAAGAGGGAGGTAGCATTAACTTGCCAAGTGAAAAAGGAAAGTCAGAACTTCAGGGACTACACTACAGATAAATCCAGGAGAGGAAGGGATTAGAAAAGGCAATGCTTCAGCACTATGACCTGCTCAGGAAGCCATCAGCCATCTTTCCATGAAGGCATTAACAAAGATGGAGGGCTTCCCAGCATTTGCGGACAGCGTATCACAGGCCTTGAAGCTCCCACCTCCCCCCAAAAGCCACCAAAACAAAAGGCAGAGGGAAACGAAGTCTTACCTTCCACATCGTACCAATGGGCTCCATTGGTGATCCCATCTTTGAAAGTCTCGTCCTCATCTGAAGGACATCGGGGATCACCAGTTTTCATGATCGGGTGTTTGGAGGCATAGGATTTGGCCAAGTATTTGAAGACTTCATCATCATCAGTCCTGCTATAGATCCCACTGGTCTTGTGTTGAGGAGAGTCGTCAAAAGGATAGCTGGCCACCACAGAGCCCCCATGGAGGTTTCCCGAAAGCACAAAACTTTAAAACAAAGACAAGAAAAAAACTCCATCATTTATGCACTAAAGTGCAACAATGATAATAAAAGATAAACATTTTAAAATCCCATAGCACCTTCTGTAACTTGGCTTTCAAGATCAGAGTCTAAGAGCTTAAACACTCTGTAAACACACACCCCTATTGGAAATACATGAACCATTTTTGAGCTGCCCAGAACCAGAGAAAGCCAGAAAGCAGGGGAAGCATTAGCAGTTTAAAGACTATGATGGTCATTCCTCATTACCCTTGACAATGGAAAACTACCCAAAGACCTGCTTCCATGCTTCATGGAGCTATGATTGCAGTGGGTATGAAACTGCCCACCCCACCTGCTGGGAGGCAGAGCTCAGGAGAGAGGTCTGGGGAGTTTTGGTGAGCAGAAAACAAAGTTGCTAGATAGCCAACTGTCATAAGATCACAGATCAAGAGCTGGAAGGGACCTGAAAGGTCAGTTAATCCAACCTCCTCATTTTAGATGAGGAGATGGGGCTACTATGAGGATAAGAGACTTAGATAAATAGGGCAGGAAGGCCTGGACTCAGGTTACCCTGACCTGGGAGGAAGCACAGCACAGTAGAAAGAGTTCTAGATTTGGAGGCTGGGGGCCTCAGTTCCCTCATCTGTGATATGAGGGGACTGGTCTTGATGACCAGAGGCCGGCAGTGTGCTCCTAGCTCCTGGACATATTGCCTAGTCTCTAACCTCTATGAGGCTAGTCCATGGATGACAGAGATGCATTCCAAACTTTCCCCTATTCAGCTTGGGAGAAGTGACCAGAGCTTGCACTCTGCTGGACTGACCTCTGAGCATCCGGGGACAAGCTACAACCCTAAGGAACCATGAGACAATGCTGGCTTTAGAGAAGAAAAGAGGATAGCCCTCCACCCTGCTTTCAATCCAGAGGTAGAAGACCTTTCATATACTGTCGGATGGAGTCACTTATTCAGTTGGTAGGACTTAAGGGTTCTTTATTTTAAGGGAAAGGTCCATGAAACTGAGGAACATATCCAGAAATGGCTGGTATAAACACAAAGATTTCAATAAAACCTTCCCTCAAACGAACAAACATACATAAACAAAATAAGAAATAAATGTGCGGGGTGGCTAGGTGGCGCAGTGAGTAGAGCGCCGGCCCCAGAGTCAGAAGGACCTGAGTTCGGTTCCAGCCTCAGACACTTACCACACACACACATACACATACACACACACGCGCGCCATGTGACCTTGGGCAAGTTTACTTAACCCCAACTGCCCTCCAAAGAGCAAAAAAAAAAAAAAAAGAAAGAAAGAAATGAGTGAATGAAAGAAAAATAGCAACCCAGGGGCACTTCTAAGCATGAACCCATGAGGGAGGCAGACAGTAGCCTCATGCTTAAATGGAAAAGTAGCCACTATAAGGTTACAGAAGACACTTTATATGGGGAAGAATTCCACTTTGCACTCCACGATACACGGACCATATCAATTCAGAGAAAGTACTGGCCAAGGGAAATCTGGAATTTTAACAACATCAGGGGCCATTATTAAAGCAGGCTTGTGCAAGGGGAAATGCATTTAAAAACAGGATGTGTTCTGACTCAATCCCCCACTATGCTGTAAACACACACAGGCCAATCTCACATTTCCAAAAAGGAAGCCAAAGCCGAGAAGGCTCCCAACAAAAATCTGAGAGCCACTGGAGGCCCCACTGGCAAAGAAGGACAATGGCAGACATCAAAAGGCTTCTCACTTTTACAGGGTCCCTCTCAGAGCCGCTCTCTTTTCAAGCCCCATTTTTCTGATTGGCTCCCCAGATAAAAAGAGGTTATTTCCGGCAGCATCCACAAAAAGCAGTGGGGGATGAGTCGGCTACCCACAGCTTGGGTATTTTCTAAGAACTTAAGCAAAACCATCCCATTCACAAATGCAGCAAGACCAAAGGTCAGAAACAAAAGCATGGTCTGAGCCTGATGGTTCACCTTCCACTCTGTTTCCCACATCACAGGCCTTTCACTAAACATTTACCTCTCCTGTTAAAAGACGTTTTCTGAGTCTTGTCTTCCTGCAATTATCAGGAATGATCTGGACGCCATGCAGGCCACATTCTCTCTCACCGGGGACACAGAAGAAAATTTGCTTTAAAATAATTAAGTCTATCATGGTTCTATTTCATGGAATATTCTAAGAATGACTGGTTTAGAGGGGGAGGGGAAGAGAAGATTATAGGGTCCTTGGAGTTAGTACATCTAGCCCAACCCCCTCATCTTATAGATGAGAAAACTGAGCCCCCACTATACCATGCCAACTAGAGTCAAGCAAGAAAGTGTGTAAGTTAAAGACTTTATGACAGGCAACAGAGCCCTGGGCCTGAGTTCTGTGACCACACACACACACACACACACACACACACACACACACACCCCTTTGGGCAATCTGTTTGTCTCATCTTCCTCACCTCACAACAGCAGCTTCCTCCCAAGGCTGTAGCATCTAATGAGATATTTTTAAAGTGCTTAGCATAATTACAGAAACACAGGAGCTGTTTAGTAATTTTTCAGCCATGTCTGACTCTCTGTGACCTCATCTGGGGTTTTCTGGGCAAAGATACTGGGGTGGTTTGCCATTTCCTTCTCCAGCTCATTTTACATGAAGAAACTGAGGCAAACAGGGTTAAATGACTTGCCCAGGGTCACACAGTTAGTAATCATCTGAGGCTAAATTTAAATTCAGGAAGATGAGTCTTCCTGACTCTAGGCCTGGCACTCTCTCCACTGTACCACCTAGGGAGACAGACACAGGAGGCATGCATAAAAGTTAGCTGGTAATAGCAGTAGTAGTGGTGGTGGTGATGGTAATAAGATGAACCAATAGGTATTTATTAAGCTACTTTACCTAATACTTAGTGCCGAGTATCTAGGAGAGTGTCTGGCACACAGTTTTAGGCAGTAGACAAGTACCTGGCAAGCATGCCAGGTATATAAAGGTCCAAGGTCATAAAGACAAACAGAAAACGGCTTCTGACGTCGAGGAGCTTTGGAATCCTGGGAGAGCCTGAGCACACACTAACTTAATATAAAGCAAGCTTGGCTTCCCCTGGAGATACCTCTCCCATGGTTTTTGGTGCTCTGACGGTTCAATCCCGCCACCAGCCTTTAACCCGGTTGCTCCAGGGCTGGTTAAAAACAGCCTAAGTCTTTCTGTCTTCCAGACCTTCCCAACTGAAGTGGGCTTTCAAGTTACCTTCCTGTTTGCACACCTTAAAAAAATACCCTCCGAGTATCATAGCATGTTTCTTACCTACTTCAGAGCAGCAGCTAAGAGAGATGGAGGCAGCTCCAAGGTCTAAATAAAGTGACTTGGGGTCACAGGCCCACAGATCTGGAGCTGGGACTGAAGAAATCATCTGGTTCAACCTCCTCATGTCACAGAAGAGGAAATGGAAGTACAGGATGCTATGACTTCACCAAGGTCATTTATGTCGCTGGGATTATAGCTTTAGAACTAGGAGGGACCTTGGAGGTCAAATGAGTTCTGCCCCCTTCTTTTACAAAGGAGGAAACTGAGGCACGGGGCATTAAATGACTTCTCCAAATTCGCACAAGTCAGGAACAAGTAAAAGAGCCAGAACTGAACCCAAAGCCAAATCTAACACATTTTCTTCTTTATCACTGCAAATAACAGGGAACTGACTGAAATGAATTCTCTGTGACCACTTCAGGGCACATGTGACATATGAGTTCCTATGAGGACAGTCTCAGACTGTAATAACTCTCTCTTTTTTGAAATGCTTACTTTTTATTGCAATCCTTTGTTTTCAATATCCCCTTCACTTCTGAATATGTCTTTCCCCTCCAACCAAAACTATCCCTTGTTAGAAAGAATAAAAAAGAAAAAAAAGAACAGCAGTTCAGCAAAGCAACAAATTAACTAAATCTGACGCTATCATGACTATTTCAGCCAATAGCCCCGGAGGGAGGTGTGCTTCTCTCACTTCTCAACTCTCAGGGACCAGCAGTTTTGTCATAATTACATAAACCAGGTTGAAGAAATTATGGCAGCTGAATGTGAAAAAGGAATGGTTTCTGAGAAACCTGGGAAGACTTGTATGAACTGACACAGACAGAGATAAGTGGAATTAGAACGATACATACACTGACAACACTGTAAATGCAAAGGAATTTGAAAGCCTTAAGAATTCTGATCAATCCTGTGACCAAATATGATTCCAGGGGCCTGCTGCCGAAGCTTGCTGACCTCCTGACAGAAAAGCAAGGGACTCCAAGTGTAGGATAAAACACATGGTTTTAGTTGGTTTGTTTGTTTTTTTTTTGTGCCCAGCCAGTGTGGACATCTGTTTTGCGGAACCATAAACACTTAATGGCTGTGTGACCCAAGGTAAGTCATCTAATCTTTTTTTTTTTTTTTGCTTTTTTGGAGGGCAATTGGGGTTAAGTAACTTGCCCAAGGTCACACAGCTAGGTTTTTGTTTGTGTGTGTTAAGTGTCTGAGGCCGATCCGAACTCAGGTCCTTCTGACTCCAGGGCTGACGCTCTACTCACTGCGCCACCTAGCCGCCCCCCATCTTATCTTTCTATGTCTTCAATATCCTTATCCATAAAGGGAGGACAATAACATTTACAATACCTACCCCTCCTAGGAAAGGCATGAGGAAAGTGCTTTGCAAACTTAAACTAAAGCATTTCAGAAATATGGCAGGGACCATGTTTTTATCTCTTTTTTTAATCACACAGCATATTACCTGGCACACAGTAAGCACTTAATAAATGTCTATTGACTGATTAATAAATACTTGTTTTTTGAGGATAACAGAAGTATGAATTACCTGGCTATAACAATGTAAATGATGCAAAAAAATGAATAAAAGAAAAGGTCTTTGTTAGGCACTCAATATGTGCCAATAACTGGAAATACAAAGAGAAAGACTGAGACATTTGCTGTTCTCCAAGGTCTCACATTTAAATTGGAGACAACACATTATAAACCAAACACTATAATTTGGTCAATTTTTAAATTAGTCAATACAATTGACTCCAAAGAAGAGATGAAAAAATATATCTCCCTTCATTCTTTTCAAAGGTAGTGGCCCATGGATATGGAATATTGAATATACTATCCAGCCTTGGTTAGATTACTGGTTTTCCTCTTATTTCTTGTTTTTGTTCTTTGATACAAAGCATAGTTCTTTGGGCAAGAGAAATAAAAGAAATGAAGGTGAATATAAAAAGAAAAGAACTAAAAAGTAATTTTTTTGAAAAATGTGAATCATCATAGTTTCAGGCCATCTAGATAGCACACGGTAACACTGTACTCTGTACCTGTCACAAATAATTCATTTCAATCAGCTTTGTTACATTTATTGTGGCAAAGTCTGCTAAATCTGGAGATTAAGGGACCTGAGTTCATATCCTGTCTGTCACTTATGTATGACCAATGCATCTTTAAACAAATCACTTCCCCCGACAAGGACTCAGTTTCCGTATCTGTCAAATGAGAGGATTAGACAAGCTGGCCTCTGGGATACTTCCTAAGCTTAACCCTTTAATTCTGTTATTCTCCACAGAAGGATAAACCCACAAGGTCAAGGGGGATAAACAATTCAGAAAGTCTAACTTTTCCACATTATTTTCAAAGTTAATTTAATGTATTTTTTCATTTCAAAGCATATTATTAATGTATCCACATGGAAGATAGATTGAAGCATAACCCTATTTAAATAAACATAGCTACTGTTTTCCCAGAAGCAAGCCTAATTAGGTGAAACTGTCATTTATACCATAAAACGTACCAGTCAAGAAAATAATAATATATACAGGCTGCTGATCCTATGGGACTTTTCCCCGGTCCCATTCTGCAGGTAAAATCTTTTAGATTTCTGCTTGTCACTGAAACAACACCAATGTCTAGTGGAAAAAGGGTTGGGCCCACAAAGCTGCCTAGGCACAATCAAGTGCTAATTCTGCAACTTGGGTGACCTTTGGCATGTCATTTCTAACTGTCTGGGTCCTATGCTGTCCCCTCTGCCCAGCTGACCAACATGCCAAATAATTCCTCTCTGCCTCTGCCTCCAGGGTAGTTCAAGTATGACCTGATCACGGGTGATAATTAGGCACCAGTCCTAGAGCAAGGTTGTAGGTTCAAGATGAAGACTGCAGGGTGACCTCAAGGTAAACTTGGACTAAGAGAAATGCTATTATTTCAGGGTTGCTTTATGAGAGAGAAGGAGAAAGGGAAAGACGGAGAGGGAGGGAGGGAGGGAGGGGAGGAGGGAGAGAGGGAGAGAGGGAGAGAGGGAGAGAGGGAGAGAGGGAGAGAGAGAGAGAGAGAGAGAGAGAGAGAGAGAGAGAGAGAGATACAGAGACAGACAGAGAGATAGAAACAGAGAGAGATGGAGAGATAGAGACAGAGACAGAGAGAGAGAGATCAATATGTTTCTTTTAAGTGCTATACCTTTGTTATGACTCCTAGCAATTAGATAAGGCTTATCCTTCGTAAAGGTTGTAACAACATACACAAAGGTCATATTTCCTACAGAGAAGTCTGAAGCCCACACCCAGGTAACGCTGGGCAAACTAGAGTTTTAGAGGAAAATTCTCCCTAAGCACTAATGGGTAAACAACCCATCACAGAGGCAGGCAGGTATCTTCAAAGGGACTGGAGGGGGCCTTGGATTTGGAGGCAGGAAAGAAGGGAACACCAAGGCATATAAGCACTGTGCTAAGTGCTTTACAAGTATCCACTCATTGGTTTCCCACAACAACCCTGGAAGGCAGGGGCTTATTATTATCCCCATTTTGCAGCTGAGGAAACTGAAGCAAACAGAAGTGACTTGTCCAGGGTCACACAGCTAAGTGTCTGAGGCTGGATTTGAACTACAGTCTTCCTGACTTCATGCCCAAAACTTTATCCACTTTATCAGCTGGCTTCACCTCTCTGGGCCTCAGTTTCCTCATGTGTAAAATGAGGAAAGATGGTCTCTAAAGTTCCTTCCAGGTGTCTATGATCTTGTTAGTCAATCAATCAATAAACATTTATTAAGAACCCACCATGTGGCAGGTACTGTGCTAGGTGTGGTTGTCTTTTATTGAGGAAGAAACTCCTTATCTCAGCTAGGACCAGGAACCCTTTAGAAGTTTCAGAACCTACCAGCCACATAGAGGGTCCCTGACCGAAGCCACGTTTCTGTACCCATAGACCAGCTGACTAAAGAACCAGGCTCAACTGCATAAGGATGACCCAGATGGCTGGGTCAGAAAAAGATTCTCCTGAACACCTTCTAAGATGACAGGGGAGTAAATGGGGAATGAGGAACCACAGGATATTAGATATGGACAGAACTTTTGTGCTAGTCTCTCAATTTACAGAGAAATTAAGGGAGAGCCCAAAGAGGAAAGGGACTGGATCAATGTCACACTGCGGAGGCCAGTCCAGAAGCTGACTTTTTAGTCATTTGTCCCTTAAGACACATCTTTCTACCACACCAGGCGGTCTCCGTCCTCTGGTCTCTGCCACTTGGGTTTGAAAAGGCAGAAAGAAAGCATGTAGAGGCCCAGTAAGAGAGGGGTGCCTCACCTCTACCTCAATACCCACCCCCTCCCACATCATTACAACAGAGTGTTGCACTCAGCCTCCCCCCAGCAGGACACCTAGACCAAAGGCACCTTCCCTTGCACATCTCCAACACTCCTGACTCCCCAAACATCACACTCCTCCCACAACCTTACACAGACAGCCCTCTGGGAGGCAGCCCCCTCCCCACCAGGATGCCCCAAAGGCACCTTCCCTTGCACATCTCCAACACTCCTGACTCCCCAAACATCACACTCCTCCCACAACCTTACACAGACAGCCCTCTGGGAGGCAGCCCCCTCCCCACTAGGACGCCCCCAGGGGGCCTTCCCCGCGGCTCCCCAGCATCCCCGCCCCCCAGCACCCCTGCCCCGGGCTCGGGCGCGCCCTCACTTGTTGCTCCGGATCCAGTCCATGACGGCGCGCACCTCGGGCACCTCGTCCAGCGCCGGGGGCCGCCCGGTACCGAACTGGTCGGGGAAGCTGCGGTTGAGGTCGTGGCCGCGGCTGTTGTAGCGGCCGGCGCGGGCGTCGGGCGCGGGGTCGCAGCGGCCCTCCTGCGCGCGCTCGAAGCCGTCGGGGTTGAGGCTGGGCAGCAGGTGCACGTCGGTGGTGTTGAGCAGCCGCACGAGGCGGGGGTCCCCCCGCGCGTAGCCCGCCGCCAGCTCCCGCGCCAGGTACACGAGCACCTGCCGCGACACCGTCTCGTCGCCGTGCATGTTGCCCACGAGCTTGACCTGCGGCCGCCCGGGGATGCGCGGCCCGGGGTCCGGCCCGACGGCCGCGGGGTCCTGCTCCGGGGCCTGGCCCCCCAGGCCCGCCGTCAGGCGCAGCACCCACAGCGGCCGGCCCTCCAGCGAGCGGCCCAGGCTGTAGAGGCGGCCCAGGCCGGGCCGAGCGGCCGCCGCCAGCTCAGCGCCCAGCTCCGCCTCGTGGTAGTAGCGCCCGAAGGGGCCGGCGCTCTCGGGCCCTGGCCCGGGCTCCTGCGGCGCGGCGGGCTCGGCGGGGGCCCAGGGCGCCGGGGTGGCCGCCGCCGTGGCCCCCGCCTTCTTGATGTGCGCCAGGCGCGCCGGGCACGGCAGCAGCAGCAGCAGCAGCAGGGGCAGCGGCGGCCGGGACGCCCCGGGCTGGCCGGGGAGGGGCCGCCGCCCGCGGCTCCACATCTTCAGCGGCGGCGGCACAAGCGGCAGCGGCGGCGACAGCAGCGGAGCCGATCTCCGGCCTCCCTCCCTCCCTCCCGCCGGATCCCCTCCGCACCCACCGGCCCCGGCCCGCCCTCCCGGGCCGCGGCCAATTCCAGAGTCGGCTGGGCCGGGCGTCACGCAGGGGGCGGGGCTCCTCTTAAAGCCGCCCGAGCCCCTCTGGGGCGCAGCGCCCTCCGCGGCCTGCAGGGGGAGCCGCAGCGCCCCCGCGAGAGGGGGCCGAGGCTGGCGGGGAGGGAGGGACCCCCGCTGCCACGTGCCCCCGGGCCGCAGGACCTTCTCGGAGCCGGCCCCCCCATTCCTCTTCCTCTTCCTCCTCCTCTTCATCCCTCCTTCTCCTCCTCCCAATTCCTTTTTTCCGCCTTTTTCTCCCTCATTCATCCTTTTCCTCCTCCTCCTCTCCCCTCATTCCTCTTGCTCCTCCTCCTCAGCCTCTGCTACCCCACCTCCTCCTCTTCTTCACCTCTTTTCCTCCATCCTCTTTCTCCAGTCCCTCCTCATTCCTTTTCTCCTCCTCCCTCCTTTTCCTCCATCCTCCTTTCACTACTTCTCTTCCATCCTTCCCCTTCTCCTCTTCCTCATTCCCATTCGTCCATCCTCCACCACCTCCTCTTCCTCCTCCCCCTCCTCCTCCCCTTCTTTGCTTCTCCTTCATCCATCCCTCCATCCATCCTCCTCCTCTTCTTCCTCCCACACTTTCTGGAGCCTTCTGTAAAATCCTCACCTTTTCTGTGCCTCCTTAAATTAAGTCTCCCCCCCTCCCCCCGTTTCTATCCCCTTCCCCTTTAGAAGTAAAGGACCAGAGAAATCTTAAAGCTAGAGGGGACCTTGGTCACTTTCCAGAGGTCACGTGCTCTTCACAGAAATTCCCTCTAAAGCATCTCCTGACTTGCAGATAGCCAGCCTCTATTAAATACTTCCAGTGATGGGGAGCATCTGACTCAGACTCCCCAAATTCTCAGAGTTGGCAGGGTCATCAGGGGCCATCTAGTCCTGTCCATACCTGAACAAAATCCATTCTCCACCCACCATTCTTCCAGAGGTAGAGGAGCACCCTTGGCTTGAAGACCACCAATGAGGGGGCACTCACTACCTGCTGGACTTCAGCCTACTCTGTGCTTGATTACCCCCCACCTTTTGAGAGAATCATTTCCTTATAAGAGGGATAATTCCACCACTTTTCCTTTCTCTCCTTGTCCTCTATTCCTTCTCTATATCCTTGAAGTCTTTTTTTTTTTTTAAATAACACTTATACAGTGTCTTCCCAGGCTATTTCACTTAAATTTGTCAATGTGCCCATCTGTCTAGTGGTCTCAACCTCGTTAGGAAGATGTCATTTCACTCAGTTCACCTGCCTACCTTCCCCAGGAGCTCCCTGTTTTTAACTGGCCTTGGAATGATATTTGGTTAAGCAGCAGGTGTGATGGTTGATACTGCAGGGTGGGGCCATTCACAGGGAGTTCCAGAGGCATTGGTGAAGCCCCTGTCACAAGAGCTAAGGAAGAATCCTTTTATTCTGGAAGATGCCTTTACCTAGAGAAGTAGCCAGTCTAGGAGAGTGTGACCACTGCTCCTTTACAGTCACTTTCTACTTCCTCCAGAACTGGTTTTTTTCAAAGAGCTTTCCCTTCCCTGAGCTATCATTAAACCCCATAAAACATAAAATCATGAATTTGATGGAACCTGAGAAAGTTCACTGCCTGTGTAGTGGAGAAAGCATTGGAAGGACCACTCAGTCCAGTCCCCTCATTTTATAGATGAGGAAATAGGACCAGGGATTTCAAGGTCACCAAGTACTAAGTGACATTGACAAGATATGAACCCGAATCTCCTGACTCCACAGCATCAAGAATATTGGAACTGGCATCAGGATTCCTAGGCTAGAGTCCTGGTTCTGACAGTTCCAAGTTGTGTGACCCTGGGAGAGTCTCTTTGACTTTTCTCAACCTCAGTTTCCCCATGGGTAAAATGGGAAGTAATAATAGGATTATATATCTGGACCTAAAAGGCCATCTAGTCAAATGAATGTAAGTTTCCTGAGGGCAGGGACTGGTTTCATTTTTGGCCTTGTATCCTGAGCACTTGGCAGGCATATAATAATGTTATGTTAATTGATCTATTGATTGATTGATTGCCTAACCAAGGTCATACAGGTTGTAAGCCTCAGAGATGGCACACTTTCCAAGGTCTCATGCCAGATGGTTGTGGCAGAAGTTCTCTCTTAAGATGTTATTGAGGGGTCGGCTAGGTGGTACAGTAAATAGAGCACTGGTCTTGGAGTCAGGAGGACCTCAATTCAAATCTGGCTTCAGACACTTAATACTTACTAGCTGAGTGACCTTGGGCAAGTCATTTAACCCCAATTGTCCTGCCTTCCCCCCTGCAAAAAAACAAAACAAAACAAAACAAAAAAAAAGATGTTATTGAAATGTGAGCTGTAATTATTAGTCACAAATCAGCCTTGTGTTCTTAGGCAAGTCACTTCCTTCAAAGCTTCAACTTCCTCATCTATAAAATGAAGGCATTGGACTCCCCAATCTCACAGTTCTCCTCCATTTCAACATTCTATGTGTCAAGTGCAATGGAGGACATTTCAAATTTGGCATCAAATTTGGCAAGGGACCAGCAAATTCAGAGGCCATTGAAGCCACCCCAGATGAGGATACCCAAGCCGAGAAGAGCAACTCGATTTGCTCCTGGTCACCCAGGTAGGAAGAAGCAAAGCCAGGATATGAACCCAGCACCCTCAGTGACAAGTCACTGAGCTCTTCAGCATGTCCACTGATTGGTACATCATAAGTTGTCCTCAATACTTAATCATTGTAATACATGTAGTAATTATATCTATATGTATGGAGAGATAGATATGTCCATATATACATGTGTGCGTGTGTCCAAATCAAACCAATAAGAGCCAATGGCATATTAGAGTTATCTAGTCAGGACTTCTTAAAACTTCTACTCTCGACCCCTTTTTGAGTTTCAGCAATGTTTGTTCACCTTGTGTGACCTCAGGGCATGGGCAATGCAAAGTGCACATGCTTTGTGTTCAGAACCAAAGCTGCAGCCAAGTCCGCAGATGCAACATAGGCAAGCATTGCTGGAAACACCCGGGATTCATTATGCATTTGATTTTGAATTAATTTGGGGGTGTTGTGCACATGTACTGTTGCCAGATTTTTCACTACCCCGACATGGGGGCATTTAAGAAGACCCAGCATTTAAGAAGTGCTGATCTAGGTAACACGGTAGTTAGAGTGCTGGACCTAGAGACAGGAAGACCTGCACTCAAAATCATAAGCTGTGTGACCCTGGACATGTTGCCCTCTGCCTCAGTCTCTTTATCTGCAACATGGAGATAGTAATAGCATGTGGCTCCCAGGATTGTTGTGAAGATGATATTTGTAAAGTGTTTTACAAAACTAAATAAATGCAAGCTATTGTTATTACTTTTATTATTTTTATTGTTATACTTTTTTTAGTATTTTTATCCTGGAACTACTTGTACCTCTCCTTTGATTTTGATCTCTCTTCCTTCTCTTCTAACCCTGCATCTCCCACTTCCTGACTTTTGCATAAGCTGATCCCCATGCCTGGAGCACCCTCTCCATACATGTCTCTCTATCACTCCTTCCCTGAAGTATCTGTCTGTACTTCTTTGCTTACATGTTATGTCCCTCCAGTAAAATGGAAATCCCTTAAAAGAAGGAACTACTTTTCATTTTGTTTTTGCATCACCAGCCCCTGGCATACCATGCCTTGTACAGAAAAGGCACTTAATAAATGACCTGATCTAGGGCTGGATTTTACTAATGAAGAAACTGGGTCACAGAAAAGTCAAATAACTTGTTCAAGATCACACAAAGAGTAAGCATCTAAAGCAGGATTGGGGTTTTTAATATTTTTTATTTTTAAAAAAAGCCTTTTTCTTTTGTTTGTTTCTAGAATCTAGAGGCAGCTCAGTGATGTGGTAGATAAGAGTGCTGGGACTAGAGTCAGGAAGACCTGAGTTCAAATTTGGCTTCGGACATTTACTTAGTTTTATGAGCCTGGGCATGTCACTTAACCTGTTTGCCTCAGTTTTCTCAACTGTAAAATGGGCATAATAATAGCCGACCTCCTGAGGTTGTCATGAGGATAAAATGAGATAAGAATTATAAAGTGCTTGGCAGGAACTATGTAAATGCTAGCTATTATTATTATTATTTCCCCTCTGTACTTTAAAAGAAAAAAGAAAAAAAACCCTTGTAACAAATATTCATAGTCAAGCAAAATAAACTTCCTTATGTAAATATACATGTGTGTACATATATACACTTGTGTGTGTTTGTGTATGTGTGTGTGTGCTTCTGGAACTTGAGTCCATATCAGAAAGTAGGAGCATGCTTCAGCATTAGTCTTCTGAAATCATGTTTGGTCATTGCATTTATCAGAGTTCCTAGGTTTTTCAAAGATACTTATCTTTACAATGCTACTGCTACTGTATAAATGATTCTTTTGGTTCTGCTGACTTCACTCTGCAGCAGTTCATATAATTCTTCCCAGGTTTCTCTGACACTGTCTCTTCACTTCTAATAGCACAGGAGTATTCCATCACAGTCATGTAACATAATTTGTTCAGCTATACCTCCTCAATTGATGGGCAGCCCCTCAGTTTCCAATTCTTTGCTCCCACAAAAAGAACTGCTCTAGATATTCCTGCACATGTGGGTCCTTTTCTTCTTTCCTGGACCTCTTTGGGGTCTAGGCCCATGAATGATATTCTAAAAACAGGATTTGAACCCAAGTTATCTCACAGCCGAGGCTCTTCCTTTTTACATTTGTATGTTGCTTCCATTGCACTGGCTTAGGTTGGATTGGATCCAGGCCTTACTCAAGTAATAATGGAGCAGAACTGGCCTGAAATGTAAGCACACAGGTATAAAAAAAAATGTTAACAAGATATAACATGAACCATGAGCTGAGAGGTGACCACATTCCTGTCAGCTGAGTACTTGGGAAATGAGTTGCCATATTTGGCCCTTTTCAAACTATAAACCTTCATTTTTAGGAGTTAATTCAGCATGAACTTCAAGCAAGGAGACCCAGACCCCCCCCCCCCCCCAACCTATATGACTGAACAAACAAAAAGGAAGTAGAAGACTGGGTTTGTACCTTTAATCCTCTCTCTATAATATGGTAACTCTTGAGTCTTGTGACATGAATCCCCTTAGTTTGATGTGCTAAGGAGAACTCTTGGCCCTACAAAAGAAGGGACTCAAAGCTCATGAAGATTCAAAATCGTTTATGGAAAGAGGCAGGAGGTTGCTGGCAATTCCAGCAGTGAGCATTTGGTTGGCTAGGTGCTATGCTAAGCAACCTCAACCGAACTAAAGGGAAATATTCCTGAGATGTCTGCATTAAACCATTCTCTCTAGCAGGGGTTTGTGAAATTGCTTTCTATAAAAAGTCAATAACTATATTTTAATATAATTGGTCTCTTTTGAAATGCAATGTATTTTATGTATTTAAAGGTATTATTCTGAAGAGTCCAGGGGCTTTCCCAGACTGGCAGAAGGGTCCATCACACACACACACACACACACACACACACACACACACACACACACACACACACACACACACACACACACACAGTTCAAAACCCCTATTTCTAAGGAATAAAGTCAACTAAAAATACAGAACAAATTAAGAATACAAAACAACAAGCCCTTTTTTTGACCAAAAAACCCTGTCATTTGGTCTTATGGCACAAAAAAAGCTGTGGATTTATTAATAGATTATAGGTTTCTGAAGGATGATGGGATATTTTGAACTCAATTAATGCTCATCAACAGAGTTGGTTTCATCCATAGCAGGATTACAGTGGCAGAAAAACCCATCAGTCCAAGAGTATCTCCTGAACAGCTCTGACCCCCTAACTGAAATTTTGTCATTAGAAATTCATTCCTTTAGATTAAGTCTACAACTCCCTTGTCAAATTTAAGCCCATTTCACTGAGGGCTTTGTGTCAGTTTGTGTCCAGTCTCCCATTCTTCACCTGCCACAGGCATGACCCGTTTCTAGAATATCCCTACTCTCTTCTTTTGAGTCAATGCTATCTAATGATGCGCTTGTGTTTACCTTCTCATTTAGTAAATGTTTCAGGATGAACAGTTACTGGTGTCATTGTCACTGGGAGCACACGACAGATTTAGAAGTTACAGCTGTGAGTGTAGAACTATAGACATTTCCTCCTGAGAGGAATAACAGATTGGGTTATTAGCACCACCTTAGTTGAGTTTGTGGTGAAGTAGGAGGTAGCACAGTGGATAGAGGGCTAATCTTGGAGTTAGGAAGACCAGAGTTTGAACTCTGTCTCAGACACTTCTTAAGCTGTGTGACCCTGGGTAAGTCAATTAACTTCCCTAGCCTCAGTTTCTTTCTTTATAAAATGAGGACAATAATAACACCTGTCCCTCACAGGGTCATGTAAGGATGAAATGAGATAATATATGTAACACACTTTGCAAAATTCAATGTATTATATAAGTCCTAGCAATTATTATTTTGATATAACCTAGAGTAGAGAAGATTTGTCAGAGAATGGTAGCTGTCTTCAAGTTTTTGGAGGACAGTATGGAGAAGAGAAATCAGTCTGGTTCTCCTTAGCTTCAGAGGGTGGAATTAGAAGTAATGTGTGCAAGTGACAAATATGAAGATTTCAGTTTGCCAAAAGGAATAATTTCAAAATAATTAGAGCTCCACCACAGTGAGAGAGAGAGAGAGAGAGAGAGAGAGAGTGTGTGTGTGTGTGTGTGTGTGTGTGTGTGTGTGTGTGTGTGTGTGTGTAAAAGAAGAAGCAGGCTTGTATGGCTCCAAGGGCATTGAATCCAACCCCTTCATTTTAAAGATAAGGAGTCTAAGGCACAGAGAGGTTAACTGAATTGTCTAGAGTCACACAGGTTGTAAGTGTCTGAGGCAGGGTTTGAACCAAGGCCTTCCTGACTCAAAATTCAGCACTCTATTCATTGCTTCATGACGGCTTAAGATGATGGTTTTAATCCCTCAAGCAAGGGATTTTGAGCTCAGTACCCTTCTGTTGCTGAGTTCATCTATGTCCTTTCATGTTTTGGCCAGAAACCCCGAGGGTCTATTCCTCCCAGATTGATTTTTTTTTTTGGACTAGGTAAAAGAGGGCATTCTTTATCTTATTTCCTAGCCTTAATCACTGAATGGGCATTTTCTCTGTCAAACTGAGACCCGGGAAAGACCACTTAGTTTAAAAGGGCTCAGATCTCCCACTATATCCATAGCCATCTCCAGTCACCCTGATTAATATCTTGCCACTGGACCCAGATGGCTCCAGAGGAGGCTGGTGACTTTGCACAATCCTCCCTCACTTAAATCCAATTCACTTGCAAGTCATAGCATCACCTTCCTGATGCCATGATCCTCTTTAAGAATGAAGGACAAACAACAACAACCCTTGCCTATCTGAATTCTCTATATTTATAATTTCTTATAGCAGAGGTGTCAAATGAGAGAATGACTATTTCTCTATAGTATTTAATAATTAATTATTGAATTAGGACCAAAGATTTTCCCCTTTTCTACTTCCTTATCCAGAAATTAACCAGTATGGGAAATCTTAGACAAAATTTACCCAGCCAGAAAGGTTAAGATGAAGGCAAACACATTAAAGAAATTCTAAGTTTAGGTGAATGGGTGGATTCCTACTCACTGTGTTTATTTAGGTCTGGGAAAATGTGGACTCTCCTTTTTGTCAGATGGGTGATAATGGATTTTGATAAGTCTATTTGTTCAAAACTGGGCACTCAGAGTCACATAACTTAAGACTCTCCTCAGAGTAAGCCTGCCTCTCATTATAATATCCATTCTCTCGTTATTTGTTAACCAATCAAGAGTTGATTTTCACCCTTACATGTATCCCCTTTTCAAAAGACTTTATAAATATCAAAGGGTCTACAGGCATGGTCTTTGCTTACAGAGGGGACAATGAGCCTGTTTTGTCAACTGCCTTCTAGATGTAGTCAATAAAATTGGTTACAATTTACCTAGAAACTCCATTTCTTGGAAATTTTAAATTGTCACACAAACATAAGGCCCTGGGGCCCATGAAGCCTTCAATACTTCAGAATGTAGCCAGAAGCAGATTAAAATGTCATTGAGAAATATTTAACAAAATAAATAAAAATACAATCAAACATAAATGTTTATTTATAGTTTTCTAAGTCAATATGCTACCACAGGGATCCTTATATATGATTTAGTGGTCCCATTCTATGAGAGTTTGACATGCCTGTCTTACAAGTCCATTACATTACTAATTTTATTAGTCATTCCCCAATTGCTCGGAACCCCTTTTGTTTCCAGTTCTTTGCTGCCACAAAAAGCACTGCTATAAATATTTCAGGGTATATGAAGCTTTTCTTTCTCTCTTTGACATCCTTGGGGTCTAATACATCAGTATTTTCAAAGGACAGCTAGAAAACAACTCCAAAATATGCAGCAATCTTATTCATTTGTGTCAGGAAGGAAAGATTAACTAACAAATCCCTTTCATCCACAGATATGTATGAATGTGTCCTGGCTCTGACCTGTGGCACCAAAAGTCAACCAGGAAGAGCAAGCTTTCCCAGTATGTGGAGGAGATACCAGGAAGGCCTCTCTGTGATCTCTGAAGATCTCTTAAAAGGTCTCCCCAGATTCCCGGCTGGGTGCCTGCAATACACTATTAGACATTTACTCTTTGGTTCTTAAAATTTGTTCATTCTTCCGGAAGCAATTAACATGATGGGAGCCATTAATCTACTAACAGGATCAGCTTAGAATAGAAGCAGTTGAAGAGACTGAAGAGAACCTGAAAGTTCTCTTGGAAATAAGCCACAGGATTGGGGCAGGCCCAAGAGGAGAGAACAGGAGTGCCAGAGATGAGTGTTGCTGACTTCATAACTTTGCCTAAGGCTGATCCTGGAACACAGGCAACAGATATTTACTGGAAGCTAATATGGGCATGCACAGACATTTTAATCCTGCCTTAAGGTCAGGAGACTTGGGTTCTTATCCCAGCTCCCTTAACTTGCTGTCTAAGCTATGAATCCTTGCCCTCACTGGGCCTCATTATCCTATAAGACAAGAAGGCACCCGAGCTCTCCTCCAGTTCCAATGTTTATAGGACCATGGGTTTAACTGGGCACACCCTTTGACCCAGAAATACCACTACTATGTCTGTATCCCAAAGAAATCATAAAAAAGGGAAATTTATATTTATTTATACAAAAATACTTATAGCATCTCTTTTTGTGGTAGCAAGGTCTTAGAAATTGAGGGGATACCTATCCATTAGGGAATGGTTAAACAAGTTGTGGTATATGTTTGTGATGGAATACTGTTGTGCTATAAGAAATGACAAACTGACAGATTTCAGAAAAACCTGGAAAGACTTACACAAACTGATGCAAAGTGAAGTGAGCAGAACCAGGAGAGCATTGTAAATAGTAACAGCAACATTGTAACACTGATCGACTGTGAATGACTTAGCTATTCTCAGCAATACAATGATCCAAGACAATTCACAAAGACTCATGATGAAAAATGCTATCCACATCCAGAGCAAACACTGATGGAGTCTGAATGCAGATTGAAGGATACTATACTACTTTTCACTTTCTTTATTTTTTTCATAGTGTTTTCCTTTTATTCCATTTCTTCTTTTACAACATGACTAATGTGGGAACATTTTACAGGATTGCATATATTTATAACCCGTATCAAATTGCTTGCCATTTTAGGAAGGGGAGAGCAAAGGGAGGGAAGGAGAAACTTGGAAATCAAAATTTTGTTTTAAAAATTAATGTTAAAAATTGTCTTCATATGTAATTAGAAAAAAATACCATTTAAAAAGAACGTGGGTTTAGGAGCTGGGAGGGACCTTAGAGGTTTTCTTATCTAACCTCATTTTACATATGAGCAAACTGAGGCCATAGGAGGATAAGTGACTTGACCAGGGTCCCACAGATAGGAAGTGGCAGAGTGTGAATTCGAACCCAGGCCCTTGGACTCCAAATAGGACCTACTTTCTACTCTCCCATACTTTCCCCTCATACCTTGATGTCTTCATGTGTCAAGTATGAATAATCAGCCCTGAACTGCCCACCTGAAAAGGGTGGCTGTAAGAAGCAAATAAGATAATCAATGTAAAAGTACTGAATAACCTATAAAAGCTTTGACTAAGTAATAATAATAACAAGCTCACATTTGTACCATGTTTTAGGTTACAAAGCATTATATATACATACATAGATACGCACTATCATGTCTATAATTTGATCTTTAGAAGGATCTTGTGAAGTAGGTGATATTATTATCCCCATTTTATAGGGGAAGAAACTGAGGCTGAAGTGGCTAGTGGCTAGTATTTTAATTCTCTTGATGAAATGTCAGGAACTGAACTTGGGAATGATTATGAAGGAATCTTGGATCCCAGTCTATATCCAAAAATTTTCAGTGACCTCAAGTGAGTTGGAAACCAGAATTTTCAATCTGATCTTGATAAGAAAAAGAGATTTAGATGAAGAAAGTCAAGAGAACCCATTCTCTGATACTGGCCACCATTTTCCTTCATTTTTTTCCAGGACTCCTTAAAAATTAGTCCTCTGACAATCCCTCCCCCTGCCATAGAGGTGACTCTGGATTCTCTAAGATTATGCCAGGAGAGCATCCTGCCAGCTGGATGCCATTTTGACAATGAGCAACAAAGATGCAGGAGGGGAAAGGAAAGGATTGGGGTTATTTAAGGAAATGACTTAGGAGTGGGTGGAGGGAGGGAGACGGAGAGGGGGAGATCTGTAATAATGTCAGTAAATGGGGAAGTAAGACAGTAAGATACGGTTACTGTGGGTTCTTGGGACTTCCCCCTTATTGGCCAATTTCCCTTGTTCCCCAAACACCACTTTACTGTAACATCCTAGCACTGCACAAAGTGCAGATGGAGACATTGAGCATGGCACGATGCCTGGCATGTAGTAGGTAATTTAAAAACTTGTGGTTGACTCTCTGTAAAGGGCAAAGAGAGGGAACAGAGCCAAAAAATTAATTTACAAAATGGGCATTCAAGTATATAACTGGCTATCAATTTCATCATTGTTGGAAAACATGCCTCTCCTAGTTCCCGAGGAAAAGCAAGAGAATATGGAAAATTGTCTCCCAATTAGACTGTAAACTCCAGGAGGGCAGGAGCCATGTTTTTTGCCATTCTTTGTATTTCATCCCCACCCTGCTTCCATTAGCATAGTGCCTGGCATATCACATGTGCTTAATAAACACTTGTGGACTGATCAGCTCCTTGACAACCTCCCTGGGTGTCCATTTCTTCCTCTATACATCTACTGTATTTAGTAGTCCCTTCTAGTTGTAAGTCAGTGACTCTGTGAATGGTAATTTCCCTGTCTAAAACCAGAACAGGATATGCTCACATTGCAAAAGCTAAAGGCCAGAAGGCTGGAGGCAGTAATAGCATCTACTCTTCCGATTGCAGGCTTTTTTTCTCTCCACCACTGAGTGATGACCTATATCCCTTTCCTGCTGCCCTAACCAGGGATGTACTGGAACCAGCTCATACCATCTTCTGAGAGCTGATTGTTAAATCTTTGGTTTAAGTATATAAGTATTAAGCATTTAGACTGGAAATTGGCAAATGCTACAAATTAGGGCTTGATTTATTGTTTTGTTGATTGGCCAGATTTAAGAAAGTGATGGAGAAAACAAAAATGCAGATTCAACTTAAAAGTGTGTCTTGGTTCCAAAATTTTGGAGAGTTGGTTAAGGATAGATTAGGGTATGGTGGTAGAAGCAAAACACTTTTGAGGATGGATGGGGTGAAAGGAGAGAGAGAGAAGAGAGAGAGAGAGAGAGAGAGAGAGAGAGAGAGAGAGAGAGAGAGTTAAACAGGGATTAAAATAAGATATAGGGAAATATACAAAAATCTTAACTGCAAAAAATTTTGAAATTAAAATTGAAATTGAAAAGTGCCTGTTTATATTCTTGCCCAACTTCTCCTGAACAATTCTGACTGCCTAACCTTCTTTATTTGTTCTCCTTCTGATTTCTTAGGATAGAATGTTCCAGCTGGGAAGGGGAGGAGGTCCTGCAGAGTGGAGACAGTAAAGCTAGAATCTCCTTTCTCCCCTCCACTTTTGCCTTCATATTTCATATTTAATTTTTCCATCATTTACATGTAAAAAACAATTTTTAACATTTTTTAAAAATTGTGTCTTTTCCTCCTTCCCTTCCCTCCCTCCCTGAAATGGCAGGCAATTTAATATAGGTTATACATATGCAGTGGTGCAAAATATGTTTCCAAATTAGTCATGTTGTGAAAGAGAACACAGACTCCCCTCCCCCCCCAAAAAAACTCCCAAGAAAAATAAAGAAGGTTAAAAAAAAGTATGCTTTGATCTACATTCAATCTCCACCAGTTCTTTCTCTGGAGATGGATAGCATTTTTCTTCACAAGTCCTTTAGAATTGTCTTGGATCTTTGTATTGCCGAGAAGAGCTAAGTCTATCATATTCGATCATCATACAATGTTGCTATTACCGTGTACAATGTTTTCCAGGTTCTACTCATTTCACTTTGCATCAGTTCATGTTAAGTCCAGGTTTTACTAAGAGCATCTTGCTCATCATTTCTTATAATATAATACTATTCCATCACAATCATATACTACAACTTGTTCAGCCATTCCCCAATTGATGAGCATACCTTCAATTTCCTATTCTTTGCCACCAATAAAAGAGCTACTATAAATATTTTTGTACATAAAGGCTCTTTTTCTCTTTTGTATTTTATCTATTTTGGAATACAGACCAAGTAGTGGTACTGCTGGGTCAAAATGTATGAATAGTTTTATTATCTTTTGGGAATATTTAAAAATTGCCCTCCAGAATGGTTGAATCAGGTCACAACTCCACCAACAGTGCATTAATGCCTCAATTTTCCCACATGCCCTCCAGCATTTGTCATTTTTCTTTTCCATCATATTACCAATCTGATAGGTGTGGTAGCTCAGAGTTGTTTTAATTTGCATTTCTCTAATTGATAGTGATTTATAGCATTTTTTGCATATAACTATAGATAGCTTTGCTTACTTTGAAAAGTGCCTGTTTATATCCTTTGACCATTTATCAGTTGGGGAATGGCTATTATTTTTGTAAACTTGACTCTGATCTTCATATATTTGAGAAACAAGGTCTTTATCAAAGAAACTTGCTGTAAAATTTTTTTCACGGTCAAGATTTCTGTGTATTTCCCTATATACTATTTTAATCCCTGTTTATCTCTCTCTCTCTCTCTCTCTCTCTCTCTCTCTCTCTCTCTCTCTCTCTCTCTCTCTCTCTCTCTCTCCTTTCACCCCATCCATCCTTAAACATGTTTTGCTTCTACCACCATACCCTAATCTTTCCTTCCTCCCTTCTATCATCACCCCCCCTTCTCCCGATCCCCTCCTATTTCCCTGTAGGATAAGGTAGATTTCTATACCCAACTGAGTGTTTATCTTATTCCCTCTTTGAGTCAATTCTGATGAGAGTAAGGTTCTAGTGTTCCCTTCTACCTCCCCCATCTTCCCTTTCAGTATAAAAGCTCTTTATTGCCTCTTTTTATGTGAAATAATTTACCTCATTCTGATGTGGTCTTGGGATGCTAGCTAGGAAACCCAAAATACATGGGTACAGAGTGGGGGCCTGCCTTCAAAGAATTTGACCATTCAAACCTTCTTTTAGTCCAAGACAAGGTTTGTGTTGCCAATAGAAGCAGGTGGGATTCTAAGAATTTGCACATTTGATGAGGATAAAATTGGTACTTTTATACAGAAAAAGACTGAGAAAATCTGGATGGGACCAAGGAATGTCAATAAGCTAATTAAGTAAGCAAGGTAGGCTGTAATGGGCCAGATGCCTCAGGCAAATACCAGGGATCTGAGCTTCTGAAATTTGTGGGGAAGTTCTGGGGCTTTTCCTTTTTGGGCTTCAGATCCCAAAAACATGGTCTTTTACTTTTAGGGGTTCAGATTCCATCCCCATCTATTCTACCTCTCCCTTTCCCCTTCTCTTAATACATTCCTCTTTCTCACTCAATTTTTTTTAGATGTAAGTTGAATATAATGGGATGATATCTTAAAAAAAAAACCCAACCTCAGACATTTATTAGCTATGTGACCCTGGGCAAGTCACTTAACCCTATTTGCCTCAGTTTCCTCATCTATAAAATAAGCTGGAGAAGGAAATAGCAAACTGCTCCAGTACCTTTGCCAAAAAAAGGGTTATGGAGAGTTGGAGCCACTCAAAAACAACAACAACAACATCATATGTGTAACTTGCCCTTGGCCATGCCCATGGGGGTAAAGAGACTTGGAGCAGGGGATTGACCTGCAGGACAGATTCCCAAGGTTTTGAGTTTGCATTAACTTTTATTTTGAAAGGATTTGTGGGAAGAGGAAGAAGGAAGCCCCAGGAAGGAGGAAGAGACTAAGGAGACAATTCATCCTTCTAGTCCAGAGCTAGAGGTCCCAGGAAGCCAGCATGGCCAAAGGCACCGAGTTCTAGAATACTTAAGACTCACACAGCAGGTCTCAGAATGGTCAGAAGGTATGTAGTGCTCCCCTGCCAGCACTTGGAGAGGGGCGGAGATTGGGTCCTTTCCCTACCACCCGTGGCTTCCAGAGGCCAGGCTTATATTCCTTCAAGCCCTGGTTCTGGCTCTCTGGTGCCCTCAAATGGGCATTTTCCCCCTGCCTCATTTTTCTGGGGCTCCCCAATGCTCAGTTTCAGTCAGTGAGTTCATCATCAAATGAGGAAAGGGTTGTCAGAGATGCCAGGGGTCACAACTCTGGATAGGTCTAGTGCGGGCAAAGACAATAGTCTTTATGTCTGTTATCTTAAAGAGTTCAGTTTAACTTCGGAGCTTTATCACTCAAAGTTTGGCCACCAAAAGATAAATGTCTGGGCTCCAGAAGCTTGTTCGAGAAATAGAAGATAAAACCTTGGGTCCAGATCTCTTGCTGAATGAGAACATGGGTTTTATTCTCCTTCCCCTCTACCTTTGGTCACTGTAAAAAGCATGCCTTCCTCTTAGGTCAGGAGTTCCCAAGCTCCCCATTGGATGGGAACTTCTTGAGGGCAGGGACTCACTTTTCCCTCTTTTTGTATCCCCAGCACTTAGCACAGTGCCTGACACATAGTAGGTGCTTCATAAATCATGTATTAATTGATATTTCAGTTGAGAAGGATGGGGGGTGGTGCTCACAGAACATCCATTGTTATCTAGGCTGTACGAGCCATTGTTCTGACCCAACATGGTCTTTCTTATCTTCTGTGCCTTTGGGTGGGGGAATTCAAAGAAGTTTAGCCCTGGAAGAGGCCTCAGAGGAATTTTCCTCAGAGGAATAAAGGAATTAGAACTGATTTTGGAAAGGAATTAAAAACTACAAGTTAGCAAGTTTCTTATGGGATAATCCTAGTCTTATGCAATAACTACAGGGAGGTAGGCTGTTCTTTCTTGGCTTTCCCTGACACATCCTTCTGGGCGCTGGGGTATTACTGTCTTCCCTGCAGTTGCCTTCTCCTATGTGTGCTATCTCTATTAGAGTGGGAGCAGAAGCCATTTTGCTTTTGCCATTCGTATCCCCAGTGCTTACCAAAGTTTTTGACTTCTAGTAAGAGCCTAATAAATAAAAAGCAGCTAGGTAGCACAGTGGGTACAGGCCAGGTCTGGAGTCAGACAGATCTGAGTTCAAATCCAGCCTCAGCCACTTACTAGCTGTGTGCCCCTTGTCAAGTCTCTTAACCCTATTTGCCTCAGTTTCCACATCTGTAAAATGAGCTGGAAAAGGAAATGTTGAACCTCTTCACTAACTTTGCCAAGAAAACCCTAAATGGGGTCACAAAGGTTTGGACACAATGGAAAAGCAATGAAACAAGAACAAAATCCCTACTAAATGTCTTTTCATTCATTCGGCTAGGTCTTGTCCCTTATGTCAGATCAGTTCTCCCTCTCTTTACCCCCTAATGCTTAGCACACAGTAAGAGTTTAATAAATGTTTGTTTACACAGTGATTGACTTTCCTGCAAATTAGCCTGGTAAGGTTGAGAGGAATCTGCCTTCTTAGTTCTTGACAATGGAAGTGGGAATCTTAGGCCTAGGGAAGGCATCATTATAATTCCCCTAATTCTGTTGTTCTATGAAATAGCTCACAGAATCACTAACCAAGACAGAACATAAAGGGACTATCACTTCCTTATTCCTGTAAAGTAATGGCTGATCCCTATAGCTCTGGAGAGACGATTGCTAAATTTTTAGTGTGAAGCATTTACACCTTGGAAACCAGAAAAAGCTAAAAATTGGGGCTTGATTTGGTTGGTTGTTGTCCTTCATTCTCAAAGAGGACCAAAATGACATGTGAATATTTGGGATGGATTCTCCAAATTTGCGCATCCTGCTTTGCTCATAGAGCACAGCACATTCTCTGATGTGGGCATGCCATGCTGGGTGGTCCTGTGCCAGCGTCTCCCATATCACACAATCAATTCCAAAGTTCTTGAGAGAGACCTTAAGAGTGTCCTTGTATAACTAATTATGACCACCCTGTGAACACTTGCCCTCAGTGAGTTCTCCATAAAACATCTTTTTGGTAAGCATGCGTTTTGCATTTGAATAATGTGGTCAGCCCATCAGAGCTGCGCTCTCTGAAACAGAGTTTGAATGCTTGGCAGTTTAGTTTGAGTAAGGACCTCAGTGTCTGGTATCTTATCCTGCCAAGTGATCTTCAGAATCTTCCCAAAACAATTCTAATGGAAGCAGTTCAATTTCTGGGTATGACACTGGTAGACTGTCCAGGTTTCACAGGCATACAATAATGAGGACTACCAAACTGAAGGTCTACAGAGTTGACCTCATTATTGGATGCCTGGGGTTTGATTTATTGTTTTGCTGATTATCTCAACTTAAGAAAGTGATAGAAAAAATGTTGATACTGCAGATTAATTTAAAAGTATGTTGCATGTCCTTTTCTTCCCCCTAGAAAGCTGGTTGTTAAACATTCACAAGCAGACCCTTGCCTGTGAGCTTCAGCCTAAAATCACACTTTTCTTTTTTAACTGCAACATCGTTCTGTTGTCTCTTGAAGCCTATGATTCTTGAAAACCCACAGATTTGTTCAGACAAACTGTTCCCTTCTTGTATTTGTGAAATTGATTTTTAAAATCCAGATGCAAGTCTTTATATTTAAACTTGTTAAATTTCATCTTAATAGATTCAGACCAGCGTTCTAGTTTAGCAAGCAAGGTCTTCTTGTATCCTATCCTGACAATCATCCATTGTGTTAGCTTTTCCTCCCAGCTTTGTATCATTTACAAGTTTAGTTTTTGAAAACTACCACAGAAGTCAACAGAATGCTGGGCCTGGCAGAAAATCTTGAGTTTAAATCTGGCCTCAGGACACTAGTTGTGTGGCCCTGGGCAAATCACTTAAACTTGGGTTGCCTGTTTCCTTAACTATAAAATAGGAACAATAACAGCATGCCCCTCCCCCATTATTGTGAGGATTAAATTAAGTAATGTTTGTAGAGTACTGGCACAGACTAGATGCTATGTAAGTGCTTATTCCTTCTCGTTATCCAAGTTATTAATTCAAATGTATCTGAGTCAAGCATGGATCCTGGGACACTCCACTAAAGACATTTCCCCAAATTCATCAAACCATTAACATTACTCTTTGGGTCTGGACATTCTACTCAATCCGAATCCATTTAATTAGACTGCTGTCTATCCAGGAGTATGCTGGTAATTGTTTAATAATCAGCTCTCCAACAAAAAGCAAATATATTCATGACACACTTTTAAATTTAATCTGCCTCATTAACATTTTGGTTATTGTTTTCTTAAGTCTAAACAAGCAAAGCAATAAATCATGCCCTGACCTGTGGCATTTGTTACTTTCTGAGGTGTAAATGCTTAACCTGAAAATTTGACAACCAGCCTTTGTGAGCCTAACAAGCTAGTTCCATCACACTACTGTGTCTAGCCCATATCACTGCATTATTTTCATGAGAAAACTAATTAAATGTTTGCGAAAATCTAAGTAAATGCTACCTATATCATTGTCCTGATCTACTTGTCTGGTAAAGAAAAAAAGGAAGGAAGGAAGGAAGAATGAAAGAAAGGAAGGAAGGAAGAATGAAAGAAAGGAAGGAAGGAAGAATGAAAGAAAGGAAGGAAGGAAGAATGAAAGGAAGGAAGGAAGGAAGGAAGGAAGGAAGGAAGGAAGGAAGGAAGGAAGGAAGGAAGGAAGGAAGGAACAAAAGGAAAAAAAAGAAAGAGAAAGAAAAGACAGAAGGTGGTTCTTTATAATCACTGTCTCTTCTCTTAGATACTCATTAACTATAACTTTAATGATATGTTCAATAATTTTGCTAGGAATCACAGTCAAGCTCTTTGTTTTATGGCCTAAAGTTTCAATTTCCTTCCCTTTTTAAATGAATATCTGCCCTTTCCTAGCCCTGAAGTTCAGCTCATAATAATCATGATCTTTCAAAGATTATTGACAGTGGCTCAATAGTCCTATCTGTCAGTTTCCCAGTTCCACAGGATGTAATTCATCTAGTCTAGGTGACTTGAATTCCCTCCTTCACCCATTGTGCCTGGACCTGGTGAGCTTTCTGTTTCTTCTCCCTTTCTGGTTCTCAGATCACAAAGATTCTTCTCTCTCTGGCACCCAAGTTATGTTCCTCTTTAGCTCCATTCCTTCTCCATGATTGATTTTCTTGAAGCAAAGTCTTCTGGCTCACTCTATCCTTGCTGACAAAATACTCTTTTTTTTTTTTTTTTTACCAACTACCCCAGATAGTTCTGGGACTTCCCTTAGCTCTCCTCTCATTGGCTGAGATGAGTTGATAGCTACACCTTAGGGTCAAAAGATAGTGGATAACTTTCCTTGCTCTCAATTACTGCTCCAACTACTTATTTACTTTTAAGGTACTTATTTATATCATTCAGATCTAAAGCTGGAGGAGAACTTAGAGGCCATATTGTCCAATCCCTTTGTTTTACAGATGAGGAAACTGAAGCCAAATGACCTGGTTAAGTGACTTGCTCAAGGTCATACAAGTATGTTGGAGACAGGATGATGGCCCAAATCCTCTGACTCCAGCCCCAGTGCTCTTTCTCTCCAGAGGCTGTAGTGAGTAGAGAGCTGACCTCAGAGTCAATGATGGACTCTGGGAACTGGTAGATGGGCAGCTGGATTCAAACCCTGCGTACTGGTTATATTACCCTGGGCAAGTCATTTACTCTTTCAAAGTCTCAGGCAGTTTTCTAAGACTTAAAAATTGCAGACTAATTATTGGAAGGTGTTTCCTCACTTGGAAGTGATTTCCAATAATGAAATCATCGGCCTTGACCAAAAAGTAATGAATCTTGTTTGAGTGTGTCCTTGGGCCATCCTGGCAGGGGCCTGGATCCCACAAATTACACACACACAAAACTGTTACAAAACCAAAATGGCAATACAGAGTAACAGCAACATGTTCTTGCCTCCCATCCCACCCAATGGCTAATAATTGAACAGGGTCAGTTAATCACATGATAGTGTTAGAACACAGATAAGGGAATGTTACATTTTAATAATAGTTAACCAATTTAAAAACTCATCATCCTTAGAGGATTAAAACCTTCAGAGAATCACAGAGGGTTTAGATATATCTGTAGACAGATCTATTATTAATTAAGAAAAATTAGGGGTGTTTGGTGGTACCTCCTGAAGTCAGAAAGACTCGAATTTGAATTTTGCTTCAGAGGCAGCCCCATTTCCTCTCTCAGCTCCATTCCAGTTTTGCATCTAGGCTCTTTTTGTTGGCCATACCATATGGGACAACCATCATGCCTTGCTTACCACAAAATGTCCAGTGGTGCCAGTGACAGGAAATTGGCTTATGTGGACAACTGTTTTAACCCAATATGGCCTTACTGTGGTCTCCAAATCTGAGTCAACTGTGAAGGAGAGCTTCATGGAAGTCTGGAGATGAAAAGAGTTTTGTAACTCACATAAAGCAAAGGAAGCCAATCTTTCTTTGGAGGAGAACAAGTAGAAATTTATGGCATCAACCAGATGGAAGCCACAGCAGGCATAAGCCCCTATGCTTAGCACAGTTGAGAAACTGGATATGCAACTAGAAAGAATAGAAAGATAGATAGATAGAAAGAATAGGGGAAATACAAATACAACAGAAGGGAGGACAATCCTTAAGTTATGACACAAGAGACAGATGCCATCATTTCAGTGGCAGGAAAGAGGAGGGAAATTAGCATGCCAAGGACAGTCATTTTCCTCCACTAAGACAATAAAAAGGCCCAGTGGAGAGTGCTGGAGCTGGACTGAGGAAGACCTTAGTTTAAATCCAGCCTCAGTCACTTCCTAGTTGTGGTTATTTACTTTTTTCAGCCTCAGTTTCCTCATCTATAAAATGAAGGAGTTGGACTCAAGGCCCTTTTTAGCTCTAAATCTCTGATCTTTGTTGGGGAAGAAACAGGGGTCTCAGTGGGGTTCTGTTTTGTCTTATCTGTTTGTTGGCTATAAGAGCAAATCAGGGCAAGACCCAGCCTTTCTAAGTCTCCATGGGAGCCAGTCTACCATGGGAATTTTTCCCTAAGTTTTGCTGGGTATTTCAGTTTAGTTTTAAGATGAGGTTTTCACTAATATCAGCTTAATGGACAGTATTGAAACAGAAAAGCAGGCTGAAACACAAGCAGTATCCACCAACCAACCAATAAAATCCTTAAACAGGTCCCCATAAGAACAATCTTCTGACCACAGGAATTTGTTTTCTTTCAAGCTGGTGGTGTCAACCTCAAATAGTGGGGCCACTAAACCTTACATAAGGATTCCTGTGGACCTTACATTGATTTGGAAAACCACATATTAATATTATCTATATTCTGTTGTATTTTTATTTTGTTAGGTATTTCCCAATTACATTTGAATCTGTTTCCCACCCAGTCTTATTGGACGATGTGTGCTTCTGCTCTAAGTCATGAATTGGCCACAAAGGGCCATAGATCGTTGGCTTGATGGGGAAGCATGACCTTACATTAAATATTTCATCCCAAATTTCAAGGGTGGTAAAAGTTTTGCTATAGGGGCAGCTAGGTAGTGCAGTGAATAGAGCACCAGCCCTGGAGTCAGGAGGACCTGAGTTCAAATTCGGCCTCAGACACTTAACACAAAAACTAGCCGTATGACCTTGGGCAAGTCACTTAACCCCAAATTGCCCTCCAAGAAAAAAAAAGCTTTGCTGTAATTTCCCTATTGAGGATACCCATAAAAGGCCATCCTCTTTCTTCCTCAGGCCAAATGTGATTGATTGAGAATGTGTCATGGTAGGTAAAAAATCAGAAATGATATTAGAATTGTATAGTGTCCAAAGCACAGGAGGTAATAATCCTGCTCTCTCCCACCACAAGTCAGTCCATTTCTGGAATATCGTATTATCTTCTGAATGCCACCTTTTAGGAAGGACTCTGACAAACTAGAACATGTCCAAAGAAAAGTGACCAAAACGCTTGGGTCATACCATATGGGGGATTACTTGAAGGAAATGGAAGGTGTTATGACTGTACAAGAAAAGACTCAGGGAGTATATTATCACTGTGTTCACTTGGTCCCAGAGGGTGGGATAAAGAATTATGGGAGGAAGCTGGAGGAAGGCAGGTTTAATCATAATGTAGAGAAATTGTCTAAAGCCCCAGAGTTTCCAGTAGCCTTTTCATCCACTTTAGCCCTGGAACTTTAACCTTGGAAGTACCCTCTGCCCCTGAGTCTCTTCTTCTGATTGGGAAGGCTCTTCCTAGAACCTGCATTTAAGGAGGGCATCAAGACCCACCATCTCTTCATGTCCACCAGGATGCGCTCCTCTGAACTTCTCCATCATGTCCTGGATTAGGTACCTTCCCTCCCCACACCTTTCTAAATTTCCCTTTATGTGTCTTCTTCCCCCCATTAGAATGCAAGCTCCTTGAGGGCAAGTATTGTTTCTCTTCTTGCTTATATTTATTTTCCCATTGCCTGGTACGTAGTAAGTGCCTAAGAAATGCTTGTTGACTGACTGACTGAGCTTCCTTAAAGTGGAATGGATTGCTATGGGAGATAGTAGTGAGGGAGATTCTCCCTTACAAATTACAAATGTAAGTATATACAAAATTTATACACATATCACAAATTAATACATATAATCCATACAAATACATATATACAACATATGCAAATCCATATATAGGCAAATACAACTTTAACATCTGATAATTTGGAGTTATAATTACTAGCAGTTGGAAGGAATCAGGAAGGTTCTCATAGAGCAGGTGATTCTTAAGGTGATAGAGGGAGGTGGAGAGGGGGCATCTTTGAGATTGGTGTCAAGGAGAATTAGGCTCCCTACCCATAACACTGCAACAGAATCCTGAGCTATATGGAAAACAGGCCTCAAGCTAGCATAGAAGAAATTGCGTTTTTTGTTCTTTTGTCCTCAACATACCCCACCAGATCCTCAATAGTACGACGTGTGTTAGTCCCAACTGTGATATTCCCGAAAGTGTTACAAGTTGACATAGCAGTGATTTGCTAAGCTTGCATTCCCAGAACTGGAAGGAGGAGACACAATCTTTCTATTAGAATGCCATGTCATGGCATATGAAACAATGAAGAATCTCAAGGGAATAGAATATATCAGCATCAGTACTCCAAGGCATTCTTGCAACTTGAGTGGCTTTGAGGAGATAAAGTTATTTAGAAAATATTTCAGGGAATGTAAAAATATCAGCAACTTTCACAAAAGAATACATTTCTCTACAAAAGTTTACATTTGTTTCCTTCCTCTGCCTTTTTTTCTGGGAGGGGGGACCAGTAAGGGAGGGAGGCAGACCAATGATTTCACTTGCACAGGTAGGGAGCTCTCCATGGTAACTCATCCATCGCTTATTTTCTTAGAAACTTGTTTGGGAATCACACTACCAAAACAATATTTACTGAGTTAGAAAAATAATAAAATTTAAAAAAAAGAAAAATAACAAAATTCGTTTGGAGGAACAAAAGAACTCAACTTGCTAAGAAATAATCAAGAATGGTAGGAATAAAGAAGGAATAGCACTTCTATAACTCAAACTATAGTATAATATATAGCAATCATCAAGACCATTTGGCCCTGGTTCTAAAATACAAAGGCACACTGATGGTTGGTTGGTTGTTTCCTCCCTTCTGGAAGAGGACCAAAATGACACCACTATGTTAGAGTCAAGTTACAGTGCATCAACTATGGCTGACCAGACCAACATAAGCTCAGAAGGCTCTACCACAGGTTGGGCACAAATAGTCCACAGGAACATCTGGAGTGGAGATGTCTCTAAATTAGTGCATCTTACATTTTTCTTTTGAGCTGCTTCAATTCTGCTTTGCTCACAGAGCACAGCACCTTCTTTGATATGAGCATGCCGTGCTGGGCCACCCTTTGCCAGTGTCTCCCATGTCATGCAATCAATTCCAAAATTCTTCACAGAAAATTAGACAAGGAAAAATCAGGAAAAAAAAACAACCTGAGGGGCGGCTAGGTGGCGCAGTGAGTAAGAGCGCCGGCCTCGGAGTTGGGCTGACCCGAGATCAAATCCGGCCTCAGAAAATGAGCACCCACACATAAATAATGACTAGCCGAGTGACCTTGAGCAAGTTACTTAACCCCAATTGCTTAAAAAAAAAAAAACAACCTGAACTCAATAACTCAATATTTGATAAATCCTCAGAACATAAATTACTCAGGAAAGAACTGCCTTGTTGATAAGAGCTGCTGAGAAAACTGGAAAGCAATATGGCAGAAATTGGGCTTTGAACAAATGCTTACAACCACATTCCACAATAAATTCAAAATGGACAAGCCACTTGAATATTAAGGATAATAGCACAAAAAAATTAGAAGAAAAGCAGATTACATGTTTCTTACAACTATGAGCAGATGATTCCTCAACAAACAAGGTAGAGAGGCAATTATAAAAGATAAAACATTATTACATGAAATTGAAAAGCCTTTGCACAAATAAAAATTATACATAAAGGATAAAAAATGGGAAGTAGTCAACTGTGGGGAAAAGTTTAGATCAAATATCTAATAAGGGTTTGATAGCCAAGATATCCTGATAACTAACCACAATCTATAAAATTGAAAGCAATTTCAGAATGGCAATCTAACCAAAGGAGACAAACAAAATAACCTCAAAAGAATTGTAAACAATTAACAAGCATGAGAAAGAATGCTCCAAATAAAAAATAACCAGAATAGAGATCCATATTGCCCTACTGGAAAGTTGAAGGGGGTAATGAGGGAGGATATAGGAGAGAACAGATTGGGGGATGGGGTATACAGTGGGATTGCTGTTTTGGAGTGGTGGGTAGGGGAAAGACAGGGAGAAAATTTGTAACTCAAAATCTTGTGGAAATGAATGATGTAAACTAAAAATTAAAAAAAAAAAAGAACCAGAGAAATGCATGTCAAAACAATGCTGAGATTTTACCCCAAACCCAGTAAACTGGCAAAGATGACAAAAGAGAGCAAGAGTTAATGTTGGGGGGGGGGGTAAGGGAAAATGGACATACTAATGCATTGTTGGTTGAACTGCTAACATCCCACTCCCATCACTTTGTATCTGTTTTGGATATTCAGCCATTTCTTGTTTTATTGTGCTTTATTGCACTTCTAAAATATTGTGTTATTTTGTTTGTTTTACAAATTGAAGGTTTGTGGCAACCCTTCCTTGAGTGAATCTATTGGCACCAGTTTTCCAAGCCTATGTTCACATCATGTCTCTGTGTCACATTTTGGCAATTTTCATGATATTTCAAACTTTTCCATTATTTTTGTATTTGTTATAATGGTGATCTGTGATCAGCAATCCTTGATGTTACCATTGTAATTGCTTTGGAGCACGAAGAACCACACCCATATAAGACTGTGAACTTAATTGATAAATGCTGTGTGTGTTCTGATTTCTCAACTGACCTGCAGTTCCCTTTCTCTCCCTCTCCATGGGCCTCCCCATTCCCTGAAGCACAACAGTGGTAAAATTAGGCCAATTATTGACTGTACAATGACCTCTAAGTGTTCAAGTGAAAGGAAGAGTCAATCTATGCAGCAAACTTCATTGCTGTCTTATTTAGAGAGAGAGATGCCCCAATCTTCAGCAACTATCACATGACCAGCATCAAGGCAAGACACTTCCACCAACAAAAAGATTTTGACTTGCTGAGCACTCAGATAACCTTTTTTTTTTTAGCAATAAAGTATTTTTAAATTAAATTATGTACATTTTAAGACATACTACTATTGCATACTTCATATACCACAGTACAGTATAAACATAATTTTCCTTTATTCCAGTGGTTTGGAACAGAATCCTCAATATCTCTGAGATATACCTGTATTGTACTATATTGTACTATATATGTAGATGTTTTCTGCCCTGATAGAATAGAAACACCTTGAGGGCAGACAATGTCATTTCTTTTCTTGTATTCCCAGCACTTAGCAGAGTTCCTAGAACATAGCAAGTGCTTAATAAAGGTTTGTTGATGACTTGCTTCATCATTTTCATAAATATTTATTAAGATAAAAGGGCAAAGCTTGATCATTACTACCCAAATGAAAAAAGTTATCCAATTCCTAGGTACATAGCAAGTTGGTAGGAGAATGTAACAATCTAGGTTTACAGTCAGATTTAGCTGAATTAGATCCCAAAAGGTAGGTCCCAGAGGATTTCCAGCACAAGTCAGAGGAGTGACCTATTGGCACTGATCAGGAGGTCTAATCCCTAGGGATCCCTGCCTTAAAAGGTACAAATACTTCAACTGACAGTTTGAGTTATTTGTGAAATGCCAACCAGAGGCCCCTAGGAAACAAAGGCTCAGTTTGTCTGAATTCCCCTTCCCCTTCGCCTCAGTGTGGTTATGGAGACCAAGAGAAAGAATGGGCCATGCTAGAGTGACATCTGCAAAGAGACAGATACCATGATTCCTGTGCACTCTCAAGCCAACTTTCTTTTAAAAAAACATGTTTTATGGATGGTTTTTATTCACATCAATGTTGTTTCTCAATGACTGTCCTATACAATGGCTCTTATCTTGTAATGATGCATGTTTTTACCCCAACTAAGATGAATGCCTCTTATTGACCACCATTGATTTAACAAATTTTACACACACACACACAATACACATGTATACACAACACACATATATACATACACATATGTATGTGTATATTTGCCCATGTGTACACACACATTCTTTCTATAATCCTCAGGCTAGCTGCCCTCAGGTGGGACTAGAAAAGATGTCCTTTCTTGTTCAGGAAGACATTAGTGTAAAGCTGAATTAACATACATTAGAATATATAAATAAATGTTTACAAATATATTTAAGCAAAACAAAGAAACACCTATATAACAATGTATGTCTCATTGCACACCAATGGAACCTCACCTCTGCATTGAGGAGGAGGTATGTGTTATTGTTAATCCTTTGGAATACTCTTGGTCATTTCACTGAGTAGAGCCAATCTGTCTTTTCATAGCATATCATCACTGGGCCTCCATGCTGGGGCCAAAAGGGGCAACAGAGGGTACCCATACAAGACCTGACTCCTCCTTTAAAGATTTATTACAGGGGTGGCTAGATGACACAGTGAATAGAGCACCAGCCCTGGAGTCAGTTGGACCTGAGTTCAAATCCATCCTCAGACACTTAACACAAAAAACTAGCCATGTGGCCTTGGGCAAGTCACTTAACTCCAATTGCCCTGCCTTCCCCCCTCAAAAAAAATAAAGATTTATTACATAACTGGGTGCAGAGGAGATTGTGGCAATCACTTTCTAAAGCCACAGTGATTACTAATGTGGCATGTATGGCAAAATGATGAGTGCAAATCCATATAAGGGATGGAGGGCTTTCCATAAATAATAACCTGTTACCAAAGACTGAACTGTGGGGACACTTTTGCCCCATATAATATGAAGGCTTCTAAGCAATCACGCTTGATCTAACAAATGACCTATTCTTCTTTCCATAATTCTGGAGCTGTCCTCAGTTGTGATCAAAAAAGATGTTGCTAATTTCTTGTTGAAGGTGATAGTAGTGTAAAGATGCTATTAGTATGTGAAAGAACCTTGTAAGCTCCTTGAGGACAGGGATGCTTTTTGATGTTGTCTTTGTGTTCCCAGAGCCTTGCACAGTGTGGTAAGTAACTAATAAGTGCTCAGGTTGTTAAAAGAGAATCCCTCATTTAAAAGCTATTTCCCAATGATTTACTCCTTATTAGAGACATGTTTCCTGTATTAGGTTTGGGGTTATTTACTGACAAAGATTTGCCAGACATATCTTTGACATATTTTGATAGTATGATGTCTTTTGAAGAATAAAGATAATC
Source organism: Gymnobelideus leadbeateri (assembly GCA_011680675.1). Taxonomy (NCBI): domain Eukaryota; kingdom Metazoa; phylum Chordata; class Mammalia; order Diprotodontia; family Petauridae; genus Gymnobelideus; species Gymnobelideus leadbeateri. Next base: position 411,210 of record WOXC01008715.1, on the reverse strand, counting down.
TTGACCAAAGATATTTTCAAATTGAGAAATGGCATCCAGAATCCCATAGCAGATGCTAGTGTAGGGGGGCTAGATAATTAGACTTAGAGTCATGAACACACAGTTTCAAGTCTCATCTCTGATATTGACTATGTAATCATGGGCAAGCCACTTGCCTCTCTGAGCCTCAGTTTCCTTATCTATAACTTGAGGAGGCTCAGAATTAGGACCTGTGAAGGTCTCTAAGGTCCCTTTCAGTTATAGATGTGACCTCCTATAGGTTGCTTAACCTCTCAAGGCCTCAATTTCCTTATCTGTAAAAATGAGGGAGTTGCATTGTATCACCCCCTATCAGGGATGGTGAAGCTGTGGCATCAAGGCCACATATGGCCTTCTAGATCCTTGGATGTGGCCTTTTGACTGAGTCCAAGTTTTACAAAACAAATCCTTTTATTAAGGGGATTTGTTCTGTAAAGTTTAAATTCAAAGGGCCACATCTGAGGACCTAGAGGGCCACATCCCTGTGTCTAGACCCTTTCCAACTCAATATCTATAAACTTGTGTTTGAGTAGTTGTCAGTGAGGATTTCAAGTTTGAGTCGTGTGCTTGTAAAATTCCAAGTCTAACTGGATTGGCAGGTGAAAGTCATTGTCTAAGATGTCATAATCCAGCACTCAGTTGCCAAGTTGCTAAAGGTTTTGGGTGAGTCCCAGTGCAGCCACTGAGGGTGGAGGTTGGCTCATGGGAATTTGCCTACTAGTAGATCTAGAGGCATGGCTGAACAACTAACTGAAGAACAGATTGCAGAATTCAAAGAAGCCTTTTCACTGTTTGACAAGGATGGAGATGGCAGTATAACAACAAAGGAACTGGGAACTGTAATGAGGTCACTTGGGCAGAACCCCACAGAAGCTGAATTACAAGATATGATTAATGAAGTTGATGCTGATGGCAATGGCACAATTGACTTTTCAGAGTTTCTGACTATGATGGCAAGAAAAATGAAAGACACAGACAGCGATGAAGAAATCCGAGAGGCATTCCGAGTGTTTGACAAGGATGGCGATGGCTTTATTAGCGCAGCAGAACTTCGCCACGTGATGACAAACCTTGGAGAGAAGCTGACAGATGAAGAGGTCGATGAAATGATCAGGGAAGCCGATATGGACGGTGATGGCCAAGTGAACTACGAAGAATTTGTTCAGATGATGACAGCAAAGTGAAGAAGACATTGTACGGAAACGTTAAATGTCTTGTGCCACTTTGTTTATCCGTCTTTTCTTGTAACTTCTCTGTAAAGGGTTCTACCCGCCCCCCCCCCCTCCACTGGATTGTAGGAATTAGAACTTCATTCTTCCATGTTTTTTCTTTCTTTATCTCTCTGTCATTGTCCAGAAACTTTATTTTGGAAAATGGATGAAGTAGCATGTGACATGTCACTTACTCTGAATATATCTAAGCTGTTTTGCAATCTAAACTTAGATGGGGTAATTGCTATGTAATGACATTCTTGTGTTTACTTTCTCATTTAGTAAACGTTTCAGGACGAAGAGTTACTGGTGTCATTGTTACTGATCTGTGTAAATGGGAAGCACATAAGGGGGAATTTGGAAGCTACAGCTTGTGAGTATAGAAGTAGATATGCATGCCCCAATAACAGGGTTACTCCTGAGACCCTGAGATTCCTCTCGGGAGGAATAATAGATTAGGTCATCAGCACCTCCTTAGTTGAATTTGTGGTGAAGGAGGAGGCAGCTTGGTGGTTGTATAGTGGATAGAGGGCCAACCTTGGAGTCAGGAAGACCTGCATTTGAATCCTGTCTCAGATACTTCTTAAGTTGTGTGATCTGAGGCTAGTCAATCATCTTCCCCGGCTTCTCACTGTCTGCCTTAGTTTCCTCAACTGTAAAATGGGGATAATAACAGTATCTTCCTCACAGGATTATTGTGAGGATCAAAATGAAGATGATATTCATAAAGCACTTTGCACAGTGCCTGGCGCATAGTAGGCATTCAGCAAATACTTGTTCTCTTTCCCTTCTCCTCTCTCTTAAGTTATAAATGGCTCTAGAGAGCAAGGTAGCTCTCCCTTAGGCAGATAATGATTAGATTACTTATCCAGGGTCAAAGACCTGCTTGAGGTTAGATTTGGTGTCATGTCCTCTTGACTCCAGGCTCAGCACTCTAACCACTCCATCAGCAAGCTGCCCTAGAGAGAGGGGAAACCCCTCAAAGTCTACAGAGAGAAGATTAACTTTGAAGATGCTTCTTTTGCCAATCAGCTCCCAGCATCAAAGCTTTTCTTCAATCTGATCAGGTCCCCACTGCAGATTAAAAGCTTCTTTTGCCAATCAGCTACCAGCAGATGCTTTCCTCCAATCAGGTCAGGTCCCCACTGCAGATTCAAAGCATTCTTGTCCACTCTACTCAGCTTCTATCAGCTTCTCATCTCCCTAGACGTCCATAGTGTGTTTTCTTTAAGCAACTTTTCTCATATATAATTGTCATTTGTCTTGCTATGTCTTCTCAAGCTAACTTCTCAGACTTATGACTTATACTTACCTGATTTACCTGGCAGCTAACACTCTAAATCAGGGCCTCCTCATAGGTACCGTGACCCATCTCAATCTTAGGTGGAGAAACTAAAAATGCAGATTTCGGATATGACACAGGTATTATATAAAATTCAAAGGGTCCCGAAGTAGTTCTGAGATAGAAACCCTAAAAAGGTAACCCTGGTGCTTGGGAAATATATGTCAGCAAGGAAGGTACTGATAGATAAGGAGAAATTGATGATGGATGGAGTAGCATAATGATGAAAACAATCTACTATATACACAGAAAGAGGCTGCTCCCAACCACACAATAGGCCAATGTAGAATGTCAATGCATGTCCTGGTTCTTCTGTTTTCCCATGTGGGGCCTACATCTTAGGTGATCTGGGTATGTGCCACCCCCCCTGTTAAAAATATACATCCAGATGGCGGAGTAGAAACAGCTCATCCAAGCCACTCTGCCCCCAGATTCCCCCCAAACTATGTAAAAGGGGACTCTAAACAACTTCTGGAGCCCCAGCACCCACAGAACGACACAGAGAAGCTAACCTCCCACTGAGGACAGCCCAGCAGCCCTGCAGGAAGGACCAGCACAGCACTCTGGGAGCCGGCAGTGCGCAGCCTGCAGAGCACAGGGAGCCGAGCCAAGCGGAGCCCAGGTCCCCGTGAGCCGAGGTTTTAGCCCCAGGGTGGCAGGGCCAGCAGTGGGCTGGAGGAACCCCAGAACACCAGGAGCTGTGGCGACTCCAGAATTATCAACATAGACATGCCTAGGACAAAGTAAGAGGTTAGTGTCCTATGGACTTTGGGACCTGTATTTGGGGAATGTGTCGGCTCCCTCCCCTGGGGGCTAGAAGCCGCTGAGGAGACACGCCATTTTGTAGTTTTCAGAGGCATTTCCGGCTCCCAGCCTACAAATCGTGGGGAGATCCAGCGATCAGTCTTGGGGGGGTAATCGCTCTTGCTTTAACCTCCCTGGATCTAGATTGTGATCTAGGGTGGAAGTTGTGGGTGGGTTTACAGCTTGCCAGAAACGGAAGTTGCCCCCCACACGTTCGGGACGAAAATTCCTCTATCTGGCCTTAAAGCCATAGTGTGGCAACAAGCCCAAAAGTCAGGTAATTAAGTGGCAACATGCCAAGGCAAAGGAAACAGGAAAATGCAACCTAGACTCCTATTTTGGGGGCATAGAGCGGGAAAAGGACTGTGAGGTCAGAAGTCCTGCTCCAAAAGCCCCAGGGGAAAACATGAGCGGGTTGCAGGCCATAGAGGACCTTAAGAAGGACTTTAAAAATCAAATAAGAGAAGTGGAGGAAAAATTGGAAAGAGAAATGAGAATGATACAAGAAAATAATGAAAAGTGAATCAACAGCCTGCTAAAGTAGACCCAAAAAATACTGAAGAAAATAACACCTTAAAAAATAGACTAACTCAAATGGCAAAAGAGGCCCAAAAAGCTAGTGAGGAGAAGAATGCCTTAAAAAGCCAAATTTGCCAGATGAAAGAGGAATTTCAAAAACTCACTGAAGAGAATAATTCCTTCAAAATCAGATTAGGGCAAATGGGAGCTAATGATTTTATGAGAGATCAAGATAGTATAAAACAGATCCAAACAAATGAAAAAAAAAAATAGAAGGCAATGTGAAGTATCTCATTGGAAAAACCACTGACCTGGAAAATAGATCCAGGAGAGATGATTTTAAAATTATTGGACTACCTGAAAGCCAGGATCAAAAAAAGAACTTAGAAGTCATCCTTCAAGATAATCTCAAGGAAAATTGCCCTGATATTCTAGAACCAGAGGGCAAAATAGAAATTGAAAGAATCACCAATCACCACTTTAAAAAGATCCCAAAAAGAACTCCTAGGAACATCATAGCCAAATTCCCAGGTCAAGGAGAAAATATTACAAGCTGCCAGGAAGAAACAATTTGAGTATTGTGGAAACACAGTCAGGATAGCACAAGATCTAGCAGCTTCTACACTAATGGATCGAAGGGCTTGGAATATGATATTCCAGAGGTCAAAGGAGCTAGGATTAAAACCAAGAATCACCTACCCAGCAAAACTGATTATAATGCTTCAGGGGAAAATGTGATCATTCAATGAAATAGAGGACTTTCAAGTATTCTTGATGAAAAAACTAAAGCTGAATAGAAAATTTGACTTTCAAATACAAGAAGCAAGAGAAGCATGAGAAGGTAAACAGCAAAAAGAAATCATAAGGAACTTATTAAAGTTGAACTATTTACATTCCTGCATGGAAAAATAATTGTAACTCATGATACTTTTTTCAGTATGAGGATAGTTGAAGGGAATATATAAGTATATGTACATATATATGTATGTATAGGAGGGTGTATGTGTGTATAAATACATATGTGAGTGTGTGTATATGTGTGTACATATATACACAGACAGAGGGCAAAGGATCAGTTGAATAGGAAGGGATAATATCTAAAAAATAAAATTAAGAGGTGAGAGAGGAATATAATGAGGAGAAAAGATGAGATAGAGTAGGGCTGATTATCTCATATAAAAGAAGCAAGAGAAAACTGTTAAAATGGAGGGGAAGAGCAGGAAGGTGAAAGGAAATGAGTCAACCTTACTTTCATTAAGTTTGGCTTAAGGAGGAAATAATATACACACTCATTTGGGTATGTTTTTTTTTTTTTAAAGCAATTGGGGTTAAGTAACTTGCTCAATGTTACATGGCCAGTCATTATTTATATGTGGGTGCTCATTTTCTGAGGCCAGAACCGATCCCAGGTCCTCCCGACTCTGGGGCCAATGCTCTTACTTCACCACCTAGCCGCCCCCCCCCTTTTTTTTTTTCATTTGGGTATCTTACCCTACAGGAATGTAGGGGGAAAGGGAATGAGAGGGGGGATGATAGAATGGAGGGGAGATTGGGGGAGAGGAAAGTTAGAAGCATATATATTTGAAAAGGGACAGGATCAAAGTAGAAAATAGAATAAGTGGAGGGCAGGATATGATGGAGGGAAATATAGTTAGTCTTTCACAATATAACTACTATGGAAACATTTTGAGTAACTACACATGTACAACCTATATTGAATTGCTCATCTTCCCAGGTAGGGATGGGTGAGGGGGGAAGAAGGGAAATAATCTGGAAATCAAAGTTTTAAAAACAATTTTTTTTCTTTTTGGAGGGCATTTGGGGTTAAGTGATTTGCCCAAGGTCACACAGCTAGTTTTTTGTATTAAGTGTCTGAGGCCAGATTTGAACTTAGGTCCTCCTGACTCCAGGGCTGCTCTATTCACTGTGCCACCTAGCCACCCAAAAACAAATATTAATTTAAAAATTGTCTTTTTTTTTTTACATGCAACTGGGAAATAAGATATATAGGCACTGGGGTATAGAAATCCATCTTGCCCTATTAGAACATTAGAAGGTGGATGGGGGAGGATATAAGAGAGAGCAGATTGGGGTAAGCGCTATTCAGTAGGCTTGCTATCTTGGGGTGGGGAATAGGGGAAAGATGGGGAAAAAATTTGTTACTCAAAATCTTGTGGAAATAAATGTTGAAAACCTAAAACAATTTTTAAAACTAAAATAAAGAATTTTGAATGTCAAAAAAGAAATGAAATGAATTAAATTTTCAACAAAATGTTATTTAATTAGCATAAATGAGATTTCATAGGACATAGGAGACACATAGGAAATCTCATTAATTAATTATATTAAATTGCTCTCATTAATATGGAAAATACTCCCTAATAGCTAATGAAAGCTTTTATTCCATATGAAATTCTCATGGTTAAAATTTATGTTAATTAAAATTTCATTAATTTTATCTCTTGAAAATATGCATAATTAATGAGATTTCCTATGTGTCCAGACTTTAGGGACACCCTGTACAGTAGTCCCTTGCAGTTTTAAATCAGTGACTCTGTGAATGGGAATGTCTCTGTCTAAAATCACAACTGGATATGCTGACATTGCAAAAGCTAATGGCCAGATGGCTGGAGGTATTAATAACAGCTATTCTCCCTATTGCAAGCTTTTCTCCTTTCCACCAGATAAAAAAAAATTTACACTCCATAAACTTGTGTAAGAAATAAAAAATACCTTGGGTTCAGATCACTGAGTAAGAACATGGGTTTTATTCATTCCCCCCTTGACCTTTGGTCTCTGTAAAAAGTATGCCTTCCTCTTAGGTCAGGAGTTCTCAAGCTCCCCATTAGATGGTGAAGAGGGAAGGGTGATAAGGAGTGGGGGAGGGTAAGTGGTTCTGCCAGGGATGCACCCTGGCATCCAGTCTGGAAGGAATTCACCAGGCTCAAGAAAACTTTGAAGCCAAAATTGTAAAGTTTATTGTTATGCTGTACAAGGACAGCGGGCTAGATTCTTATGGAATCTGCAAACTCGCAGAGGCCACAGGCATAGTTTTAAGGTGTCAATTATGCTAACTAGGTGAGTAAGGGTGGGATCAGGGAGGAGTTAAGGAGTGGTCAGTGCTCAAAGGACCATACACTTTTAATATCAACTGTGCAGGTGTATTGCCCATGATTCACTGGGAAATAGCTCAAGGGGGGCTAGCTGGAGGTGTGGTTTTAGGCCTGACATGTCACTAAAGAGTGCCCAGTCTGTCACCCACCAAGGTCATCAGAGACAGTGTGGGTATATAATTGACTAAGGAGTTACCCTATAGATACGGTGTTGAAGAATTTATGGTGGGGCTGGCCACTCTAACTAAGGGAGATAACATTTACATAACTTATTGCTTCAAGCAGAGATAAACAGGTCATGAGTTGTTGCTGGGCAGAGTGCTGGAAGGGGAAAGGGGAAGAGTCTATGCTCTGAGGCTGGTGGGGGGGGAAGTGTGATTTTACAGACTGCTTTTACAAATTGATTTTACAGACATAAATCCCAAAGCACCCCATTTACAAACTGATGTTACAGATTGATACTACAGACATATATACATCACAAGGACCCCATCATTGGTGGTGAACTCTTTGAGGGCAGGGACTCTCTTTTGCCTCTATTTGTACCCCCAGCACTTAGCACAGTGCCTGACACATACTAAGTTTATTCAGATATTGATTGGTTGATATTTCAGTTGAGGAATAAGATTGGTGGGAGTGTGAGGTTCACAGAAATATACATTGTTGCCTAGGCTGTATGAAACACTGTTTTTATTAACAATATGGCCTTTTTTAGGTTCTATGCCTTTGGGTGGGGGAATTCCTAGAAATTTCAAGCTGGAAGAGACCTCAGAGGAATAAAGGAATTTGAGCTGATTTTGGAAAAGAAGTCAAAGTTACAAGTTAACAAGTTTCTCATGGGCCAATCCTGCTCCTATGCAATAACTACAGGGAGGCAGACTGTTCTTTCTTAGATGCCTGTGGCTTACTTCCTTCTGGGCCCCAGGGGGACTTACCATCTTCCCTGCTGCCACCTTCTCTTACTGTGTTGTCCACCTCAATTAGAGTGGAAGCTCCTTGAAAGCAGAGAATTATTTGGAATTTAGTTGTGTTTATAAAATTCCAAGTCTAACTGGATTGGCAGGTGAAAGTCATTGTCTAAAATGTCATAATCCAGCACTCAGTTGCCAAGTTGCTAAAGGTTTTGGGTGAGTCCCAGTGCAGCCACTGAGGGTGGAGGTTGGCTCATGGGAATTTGCCTACTAGTAGATCTAGAGGCATGGCTGAACAACTAACTGAAGAACAGATTGCAGAATTCAAAGAAGCCTTTTCACTGTTTGACAAGGATGGAGATGGCAGTATAACAACAAAGGAACTGGGAACTGTAATGAGGTCACTTGGGCAGAACCCCACAGAAGCTGAATTACAAGATACGATTAATGAAGTTGATGCTGATGGCAATGGCATAATTGACTTTTCAGAGTTTCTGACTATGATGGCAAGAAAAATGAAAGACACAGACAGCGATGAAGAAATCCGAGAGGCATTCCGAGTGTTTGACAAGGATGGCGATGGCTTTATTATCTCAGCAGAACTTCGCCACGTGATGACAAACCTTGGAGAGAAGCTGACAGATGAAGAGGTCGATGAAATGATCAGGGAAGCCGATATGGACGGTGATGGCCAAGTGAACTACGAAGAATTTGTTCAGATGATGACAGCAAAGTGAAGAAGACATTGTACGGAAACGTTAAATGTCTTGTGCCACTTTGTTTATCCGTCTTTTCTTGTAACTTCTCTGTAAAGGGTTCTACCCGCCCCCCCCCCTCCACTGGATTGTAGGAATTAGAACTTCATTCTTCCATGTTTTTTCTTTCTTTATCTCTCTGTCATTGTCCAGAAACTTTATTTTGGAAAATGGATGAAGTAGCATGTGACATGTCACTTACTCTGAATATATCTAAGCTGTTTTGCAATCTAAACTTAGAATGAGGAATATCTGGGTTACACCTTTTTTTTTAAGAAATAGTTTTCTTTAGAACTAATAGCATGTTGTTGCTGAAGTGTGGAGGTGTAAATCTGTATGGACTATGGACAGTCAACAATATGGACTTAAACTTCTACTATTACAAAACAGGTCTGACTCTCTCCTTGACCACATTTGGGGTTTTCTTGGCAGAGATACTAGAGTGGTTTGCCATTTCCTTCTCTAGCTCATTTTATAGACGAGGAAACTGAAGCAAACGGCAGGATTAAGTGACTTACCCAAGGTCTCATAGCTAGTATGTATCTGAGATCAGGTCTGAACTCAGGGAGATGAATCTTCCTGACTTCAGGTCTGGTACTCTATCCACTGCAGCACCACCTAGCTGCCCCAGGTACTTAGATGAAAATTTTTTTTTACTGCTGGTCCTATACCAGAAAGCATTTTCTTCTGTTGTTACTTGCTTTAAAATTTTTGTTTAATCACTTTAAAAAAAAATCTGCTCAAGGCACAATTTGCGTCAACTCCATTCCACATTGTATATTTGTTTTCTAATAAAAAAACAATTACACATGTGCTTCACTACTATTATGGTCTAATTTTAAACTTAATTCTCTCATGGATCCTGTGTGTGTTTGTGGGAAGGAGTCAACTAGGTTTTTAGGAGAAAACTTTGTATGAACTGTCTTTACTATATTATCTAAGAGTAGTGGTAGCAGCTGCCCTCTGGGGATCTAATTTGGCAATTTCACCAGAAGTTGGGGAATTCTGCTATTTCTTCTCCTCCTCCTCCTCCCTCCTCTTCTTCTTTTTGGAAGTGGGAAGGCAGGACAATTGGGGTTAAATGACTTGCCCAAAGTCACACAACTAGTAAGTGTCAAGTGTCTAAGGTTGGATTTGAATTCAGGTCCTCCTGACTCCAGGGCCAGTGCTCTATTCACTGCACCACCTAGTTGCCTCCTCCTCTTCCTTCTTTTTCTCCTTCTTCTTCTTCTTCTTCCTCTTCCTCCTCCTCCTCCTCTTCCTCTTTGTTAACATCTTCCTCCTCTTCCTTGTTCTCTTCCTCCTCATACTTCGTGGTTTGGGGAATATAGAGTTTTTCACATTCAAATTAACTGATCAATTAATTAATATTTTTCAAAAAGCTGGGTCAATTTACTTTTTGACCAGAAAAGTTTTTATCTATGATTTCTTGAAATATAGCCCTGAAAAAATAGGCTTTTCGTAAGTCCATTGTGTTTCAAATGAAGGTACTTGACTATGCCATTAAACCCAAATCACTTTGGCTTCCTTTGAATGACCAATAATAGCCCCAATCTAAGCCTCAGTGCCTCACTATTATTTATATTTTGATGGCATAGAATGTAAATGCAATTATTTTCTGTTTGAGCCAGAAACTGAGGGTCTTCCCCTCCCTGGCTGATATTTTTGTGATGATAAATCGAGTCATTTTTCTTCTCCACTCTTACCTAGCCCTTAGTCTTGGAATGGGCATTGCTACAGACAAACTGACACCTAGGAGAACCCTTAATTTGGAAAGGCCAAGGTCACCCACAGCATCCCTGGGCCACTGCCAGTCATCTGGACTTCTGTCTTGCTTTGATGACTCTGGAGGAAAGAGGAAGGCTGATAACTGTGTACAGCTCTACCTCACTCAATGCAATTCATGCACAAGTCAAAACATGCCCTCATGATTTCATCAGTCCTCTTCAGGAATGAAGGCTGAACAACAATTACACAGAGGTTATGTGTGGTATAAAACAGAACTGTTACAATTTTAATTAAATATCTCTTAGGATGCCTATTTTGGGTCAGGTACTATGCTGGGAACACAAAGGAAAAAGAAAAATAATCCCTGCATTCAAAGAGTTTATATTCTACTAGAGAGCTAGGACACGTATACAGATGAATAAGAACAAAATAAATTAAAAAAAAACATAAGGAAGTGATTTTCACAAGGAGACAGGAGAGATCAGGGAAAAAACCTCCCAAGGGAAGTTATAGTTAAGCTCCGCTTGGAAAGAAGCTATGGAATTGAAGAGGTAGCAGGGAAGAGGAAAGGCATTCTAGGCATGGGGTACTTTCTGAGCAAAGGGACAGAAGGAGGAGGTGGAATAATAATATAGTATATAAATAATAATAATATAGTATATAAATAATAATAATATAGTATGCAAGTAATAATAAGATCTAATATCTATATAGTATATAAAAAGCTAGTATTTATATAGTATCTACTGTGTTCCAGGCACTATGCTAAGAACTTTAAAAATATTATCTCATTTATTCCTTGCAACAATCTGTTAAAATCAAAATGAAGGTAAACTGAGGTACAATATCAATTTGATTTTTCTAGAACTCTGGGGGGTAGGTGCTGTTATTATTCCCATTTTAAAGTTGAGGAAACTGAGGCAAACAGAGGTTAAGTAACTTGTTCAAGACGTTGTAGCTAGTAAATGGTTGAGGCTAGATTTGGACTCAGGTCTTCCTGACTCCAGGCTCAACACTACCCAGTGAGCCACCTAGGTGTCAATGACTTTTAAGGTTTCTTCCAGCTCTAAATCATCTAAACTGATGATTTTATGACTTAAGGATCCTATGACAGGTTTAACAATGGGCTCTCTGGAAGGCAGGTTACACTTTTAAGTTTAATCTGCGTTATCAATAGTTTCCCCACCACTTTCTTTAGTCTAGACAATCAACAAAACAGTAAATCAAGCCCTGATTTATAGTGTTTGTTGATCTAAGGTGTAAATTATCACACTGAAAATTTAACAATAGGTTTTCTGAGAGGCAGTTTCAAATAGAGACAAAAACAGAGAGTCAGATGTGGGAGGGAAGAGATAGAGAAGGGTGGAGAAAGAGAGAGAGAAGGAGAAAGAGGGAGAGATGGAGAAGAAGAAAGAGGGAAAAGAGAGGGGAGAAGGAGAGGGAGAAGGGGAAAGATAAGAAGGGGAAAGAAAGAAAGAATGAAAGAAAGAAAGGAAGGAAGAAAGAAAGAAAGAAAGAAAGAAAGAAAGAAAGAAAGAAAGAAAGAAAGAAAGAAAGGAAGAAGGAGAAGAAGGAGGAGGAGGAGGAGAGAGGGAAAGAGAGAGAAGGAGAGAGAGAAAGGGAGACAGGAGGAGACAGAGAGAGAGAGAGAGAGAGAGAGAGAGAGAGAGAGAGAGAGAGAGAAATCAAGGATCACTCCTGTTGACCTTTAGAAAAGTTTGGTTAAAGGAGACAAGTAGTGGTATGCAGCCACAGAATTTATTCTTTATTCCCTTAAGGCTAGTGGTACCTGCACAAGGAGGCAGGACTAAAGTCCTGACTCCAGAACAAAAGGATGAGAGAGCTTAAGTACATTTTAGGACCATCTCAGTTAGGGGTGGTTGAGACACAAATTTATGATCCCCATAATGGTATAAACATTGTATGAGAAAGGAATTTTTTTTAAGCAATTGGGGTTAAGTAACTTGCTCAAGGTTACACAGCTAGTCATTATTTATGTATGGGTGCTCATTTTCTGAGGCTGGATTCGATCCTGGGTCATCCCAACTCCGAGGCTGATTCTCTTACTCACTGCGCCACCTAGCCGCCCCGAGAAAGGAATTTTTTAATTGAATAGATGATAAATACAGAAAAACAAGAAAGCTAACAAAGTGTCAATTGAAATTATGATTCAGAACATCTGTGTTTCCTTTACCATTAACATTTCATAACAAGGTATATGTTCAGAAAATCTTAAGATAAGAAAATGTTCCATTTCTCAAGTTCATGCCCTGAGTTGAGGGTCTCCTCCTGAAGGGCCATAAATCAGGTTTGTTGGCACAAGAAGAGGTATTCTCTGGGCTCACTCAGAGAGCAAAACGAAGCTGGGTCTATTTGGAATATATGATCCTACTCCTAGCCTTATCTGGTCTTTGGAATGGATGATATAACAAAAAGGAGCCTTCTTAAAAATGAGACAACATAGCCTGCTTGGTTATTTCAGATTTTGTCCTAAATACAATATTTAATGATTATCACTCCCATATTACAAATGTATGTAACTTGAAGAATGACAGGTCCTTGACAAAAATGAGGAAGTTTGGAAGAGAGATGGGTTTGGATGAGAGACAGTGAGCTCAGTTTGGAATGTGTTGCTGAGGCTGAGAATTCCAGCAGTGTTCTCCCTCACCACCATCCTGTGTCTGTAGGCACTACAAATACAAGGCATCCCCAAAATCTCAGTACAGTTTTCATCTACTTGAGTGTTGGCACCCCCTGCTCCATTATTTATAGGTGAGGAAACTGAGACTCAGAGAAGTTGTGATTTGTTCATGGTCACATGGCTTGTAAGTTTCAGAGGTGGCATTTGAGCTTAGGTCACTGATTGCAAGCCTCTCTTGCCTCTATACCATGACACTATACTAAATAATAAGAAGTGGCATTTAAGGGCAGTTGGGTGGCACAGTGAGTATAGCACCAGCCTTGGAGAGTCAGGAGGACCAGAGTTCAAATCTGACCTCAGGCATTTGACACTAGCAGTGTGACCTTGGCCAAGTCACTTAACCCTAATTGCCCTGCCTTCCCCTCCAAAAAGGAAAAAAAAAGAAGTGGCATTTATACCAGAACTGAAGGTTTGCCAAGCCCTTTATGTACCTTGTCATGTAAGAGCTTCCTAACTGCAGCCAGGTGGGTGCTACAGCTCTTAGTATCCTCAGTTCTTTTGGAGGAAGGAACTTGCCTGCAGTCTCCCAGCTAGCAGATATCAAAGGAGTCTTCTTGAACTCCATCTCCAATACCTTAACCAATCTCATAATAGCTGCTGAAAGCTACTGACATTTAAGAAGGAGAGGTATGCATTGGTTCCGGGACAGGGGGGTGACATTGGCAAGATATGCCATTGGCACATGTCAGCCTAAAGGAAATGGGATCTTATTAACTGCCCATAGGGACTTATTTGACCTTTCAATTTCCTTTCCTCTTCTCTGAAATTCTACTTCCTGGAGTCAGACTATTCCCACAGGAGAGTTTGGACATTTGCCCAGGGACCTGGGAGAGAATCTGCATATATATTTTAATATATATTATATATGTATATATATATTTTTTTTCTTACTCTTTCCTGGGACTGGATAAAGCAAATGCCCAGCCACTCACCAAAAAGTCTGTTTAGTCAGCTTTAGCCTGGCATCTGTGGCTTAGTTTGTGGAGGTCATTTTACTCTGATTTATTACACTGGCACCACTCATCCATGCCCTCCCTCTGTTACTTAATACATAATAGATCCATTATACTTATGCCATGTGTGGGGCCGTTCACCAGTCACTGGTCTCAGCTAATCACTGAGCCTTGATGAGCCCTCTAGTGGCCACTCTTAAAGGTGACATTCCTGATGATGTAACCTCTTTAAATAGCCAGGTTCTCTCTGGTTTACCTGTAGCCCTATATATCAATGGATAAAAGCAGGCTCTTTGAGTTGGAAGCAACCTCAGATGTTGCTTAGTCTAGTCGTTGAGACAATGAGGGGGTGCTGTGGATAGAATGTTGGACTAGGAGTCAGGATGATCTGCCTTTGTGACCTCAGGTCCCTTAGCTTATCTTGGCCTCACTTTTCTTATCTGTAAAATGGGACCACTGGGTGGCTCAGTGGATATACTGATCCTGAAGTCAGAAAGACCTCACTTCAAATTCAGTCTCAAACACTTACTAGTTGTGTGACCCTGGGTAAGTCACTTAACCTTGTTTGCCTCAGTTTGCTCATCTGTAAAAATGAGCTAGAGAAGGAAATGGCAAAGCACTCTAGTATCTCTGCCAAGAAGACCCCAAATGAAATCATAAAGAGTTGGACATGACTGAAAATGATTCAACAGCAACAACAAAATAGGTATAACAATAGTACCTCCTGAAGCAGCTAGGTGGTTCAGTGAATAGAGCATCGGCCCTGGAGTCAGGAGGATCTGAGTTCAAATCCAACCTCAGATACTTAACACTCACTAGTCGTGTGACCTTGTGTAACACTTAACCCCAATTGCCCTGCCCTCTCCCCCAAAACAAACAAACAAACAAACAAAAACCAATAGTACCTCCCTTTGAGAACTGTTATTGGGATCAAATGATGATAATGTATGTAGAGTGTTTTGCAAACCTTAAAGCAATTCTGTACATGATGATGATGATGATGATGATGATGATGATGATGATAATGCCCTTGGGTTTCATGGGAAAGGGTCCTGAACCTATATAAGCATCTTTATGATATCTAGCATTGGGAGTAAAGACTTTTTCCTCTGCCCATTTAATCAATCAGTGAGCATTTATTAATTAATTCAGCACTTATGTCAAACTCATTATCCTTAACCCCTTAGTGCCCTGATAACTTTGTATGACTCTTAAGTACATTCATGAAGGGAGCTCCTCACTGGGTTTCCTCTTTTTTAAGTCAAAGACTGAATACTTAGTGGGTACCTTATAGTGAGATTCCTTTTGTGTACAGGTAGGGCTATATGGTGGCCATCATTCTGTCCTATTTTCAAACTGGGATTCTGAGGTCTGGTTAAACAAACAAACAAAAAAAAAGATTCTAGGCACTGTCCTGGGTGCTGAAAATACAAAAACCAAAGTGGATCACTTCTGCCCTCAAGGAGTCTGCATTCTATTAAGGGAGATGATACACACATAGATCAAAATCTACTTAAAATAAACATAAGGCAACTTGAGAAGAAGGTACTAGCCTTGGAGGGAGGAGAAGGAGGTCAGGAAAAGTTCCATGTAAAAGGTGGTATTTGAGTTGAATTTTGAAAGAAATTAAGGATTCTAAGAGGTGGAAGGAATGAGGGAAGACATCCTAAGCATGGGGGGAGACCATTCAGAAGAATGACCTCTGCCTATCTACTTAGTCCCATTTTCTCCACCCTCTCTCATACACAGAGGTGTAGGAACTAAAGCTCTACCATTTGGAAACCAACATCTTCATGGATAGTAGAGGTCTAGATATTCCTTTTCCAGGGTGCCCCAAGATCAAAAGATTCCCAGAAGCCTAAGAGCTCATTGGAGACCTCCCTCCAGCCTTGGATGCTCTAGAATGTGCTATCTTACCAAAAGGAAATGGAGAAAGCCATGTAACCAATTGGGCATTATGGTTCCCTGTCATAATTTAGATTATGTGCCCATTCAGGTCTGACCCTGCAGCTTCTCCCCCTTGGATAACCAGGGCTTGGCTCTATACATTTAGAGGGTGCTAGCAGGAGTTTTAGGCTTTCAGCAGCATAGAAGGCTCTAGAGTCAGAGGAACTAAATTCAAATCCTGCTCCTGATACTTACCTACCTGTTTGGTAGGTCATTTATCCTTCCTGGACCTCTTTTATCAAATGAAAAATCAGGAGTTTGGATCAGGTCCCTTCCATCACTAAATCTATGATTCAGACCTTATGGTCTATGATTCAGAAAAACTGAGCTTAAACATCTAGATAACAAAAATAATTATTTAAAATAGGAAACTACCAGATGACACGTTTCTTCCCCCGTTAACCACAACATAGGTAAACTAGACCCCATCCCAGCCCTGCCTTCTTCTCCATCTTCTAAAAGGATCTGGGGGCCTGTTCATTGTTGCTTACTACAGCAGACAAAATCGCTGGTTTCAGTTCTTGGAGATGAATATTGAGTTACCAGTGATGAAGTTTGTTGGGGATGTAGGAGAAACAACTGTTTTCAGCTTAAGGACTAGCAAGGGGTTTATTCTAAAATATGGAGAGGGCCAAGGAAGAGAAAGAAGATAAGACAGAAATATTTACAAAGCTCCAAAAATAGTTTGATCTGCCTGTTCACACAAGAAAAACAAAGTGGATAAAAAATATCTGTTGCTCAGATTTTAACATACATTTGGACAGACACTGTAAAAGAGCTTGGCCATCAGTATTTGGAACTGACAGTACAGATGGACAGTAAACCAGGCTTTGTGTTCAACAAGAAGAGAGGAGAGGTCTGAATTCCCTTTAGGAAATTGCAAAGCTCCATATTGCCCTGAAATTTTTTTGTGAAAGCAAAGGTCCATCTTTTTAGTATTAACATGCTACCAGTGTTGCTAGGAGGCACACTGGAGTCAGGAAGACTCATCTTCCTGAGTTAAAATATGGCCTCAGACAATTACTATCTGTGTGACCCTGGGCAAGTCACTTCATCCTGTTTGCCTCAGTTTCTCATCTGTAAAAATGAACTGGAGAAGGAAATGGCAAGCTGCTCCAGTGTCTTTGCTAAGAAAACCCCAAATGGAGTCACAAAGAGTCAGATATGACTGAAATGACTGGACAACAACAGCAAAAATGTTGCTTTTGTGCTAGGCCCTTCACCATATGACAATGAGAAATGGAATATAACTCCCTCCAAAGAACTAAAGTTGAGTATCAGAGGGAAAGGGAGAGAGATGGCCAGTGGGCATGGGCTGGTTATAACAAATGAAGAATTCCAGAGGAAAGGAGTAAACTACATCATCAAAGAATTGCAAGACAGCAAGAGAAGAAGGGCTGGTCATGTGGCAAGAGTGAGTGAGGAACGACAGGTGGTCAGCTAGAGGGTTCTACTCAGACCCCCTCAATGGCAGGAGGAATTAGAAAAGGCCTCCAGGATGTTGGGTGGCTATCCTATATGGACTTTATCTCCAGAACCAGAGGGTATTTCTCATAGATCCATTAGAGCCTAGCACAGTGTACTGAACACACTAATGCTGGTTGAATTCTGAATTCAGGCATTTTTCTGTTTTTGACACCCTCCCTGGCTCAGTACCTGGCACATAGTAGGTGCTTAATGCTGGTTGAGTCCAATGAAGCCTGCTACACATCTTCTGACAGAGGAAATACTTAGTGCTTCCTATTTTCCAGGCATCATGCTAAGTGCTTCACGAAAATAATCGTCACAATAATCCTGAGGTAAATGCTATTACGATCCTCATTTTTACAGTTGGGGAACCAGAGGCAGTGAGTGGTGAAGTGATCTACCCAGAGTCACACAGCTGGGAAGTATTTGAGGCTCGATTTGAACTCAGGTCTTCCTGACTCCGGGCTTACTGCTCAATACACCAGGTTACCCAGCTGCTGCTATTCAATTGAAGCATTGAATCAATCCTGAATTTGGGCATTGTTCAGTTTCGGGCTTTGTATCCAGCTCCCAGGCACAGTGCCCAGCTTCTCAATAGATGCTTGTTGGTTGATTGATTGCCTGGAGGAGATATCAGATGCTACTCTCTCTTCTCCATTTCATTTGTAACAGAGGAGTCTATAGTTCTTTGGTCACAGATTGAGGGTAGAAAGCTAACCAATATTGATCAGTAAAAATCTCAACAGAGAGGTCACTTGGAAAGGCTGGTCACCGAGCAAACTTTTAAAGTGGAAGTAGAGGGGACCCCTTTCTCCATATTTGAACACATGAATATGGGTCTTGCTTGTGCTCTATGCACTATGGCGCCACCTAGCCGCCCTATCCTGTCACAGAGTGGCAGAGAAGACTAGAATTTGGGTCATGTTTCCTATATTAATTCCCCCTCTTCACCCACCATTGCACATTCATCCCTCCCCACTCAATTAATTTGTGTTTCCTGACTGATGGAAGAAATAAAGATAGGCATAAGAACTGGTCCCATGGTTTATTGATATGGGGAACTCCCAAAGGAGTAAACTCCCTCTGCCAAAGCAGACTGCCACCTTCTCTGAAACTTAGATTTTTAAAAAGTTTCCTAGAATGCTAAGAGATTAAAGTAACTTGCACCTGCTTGGGCAGCTAGATAGCACAGTGTAATCAGCATTAGACTGGGAGTCAGGAAGACCCAAGTTCAAATCCGGCCTCAGATACTTACTTACTAGCTATGTGGCCCTGAGCAAGTCACTTAACCCTGTGGGTCTCAGTTTCCTCATCTGTAAAATGAGTTGGAAAAGGAAATGGAAAACCCACTCCAGTATTTTTGCCAAGGAAACCCTAAATGGGGTCACGAAGAGTTGGACATGACTGAAAAGGACTGAGCAACAACAAGCTTGCTCTGGATCACACAACTTGTATGTGTCCGACCTGGAACTTGAACCCAAGTCACTCTAGCTTTGAGGCCAACTCGATGTCAGCTCCACCACATGCCTCTGATGGGAGACAATCAAACTCAGTCCTGCTGAGGCTGGGAATCACCACTCTTGGTTGTGATTGTTAAGTAATACTTTCAAGTTCCCAAAACACTTTCCCTGGGTCATTTTGTTGTCTCACCCTTATCCTCTGAAGGAGATGCTACAGATATGATTGTTTCACATTTTATAGATAAGAAAGAATAAGCCTTCTTTACTTGATCCATCTGTTCCCTTCTAGTTACCATCTCATGTCTCTTCCTCCTTGAGGAGCATCTTCAATAGATGCTTCCATTTCCTTCATTCTCACTTGCTCCTTAGTTCTCTATAGTCTGGCTTATGACCTTCAAACAAAACTAGTTTTTCTCAAAGTTACTAACAGTCTTTTATTTGCCAAATCTAATGATCCTTTTTACAATCCTCATCCTTCTTGACCTCTGTGCCAAAGCCATCTCTATCCTAAACATTTTTTTAGCTTTTTGTGCTGAGCCAAAGAGGCCTGTCCCAGGAGTCTGATAATTACTCTGATATCAGTGGACCTGTATGTCAAAGATCTCTTTGAGATGCGACATTTCACTAAGTCTGCTCCAGAGTTCTTTTGATATAGGTTGCATTTAAAAGGATGTTGGGGGCGGAGCCAAGATGGCAGAGTAGAAACAGCTCCTCCCAGCCTCTCTGCCCCCAGATTCCCCCCAAACTATGTAAAAGGGGACTCTGAACAACTTCTGGAGCCCCAGCACCCACAGAACGACACAGAGAAGCTAACCTCCCACTGAGGACAGCCCAGCAGCCCTGCAGGAAGGACCAGCGCAGCACTCTGGGAGCCGGCAGTGCGCAGCCTGCAGAGCACAGGGAGCCGAGCCAAGCGGAGCCCAGGTCCCCGTGAGCCGAGGTTTTAGCCCCAGGGTGGCAGGGCCAGCAGTGGGCTGGAGGAACCCCAGAACACCAGGAGCTGTGGCGACTCCAGAATTATCAACATAGACATGCCTAGGACAAAGTAAGAGGTTAGTGTCCTATGGACTTTGGGACCTGTATTTGGGGAATGCGTCAGCTCCCTCCCCTGGGGGCTAGAAGCCACTGAGGAGACACGCCATTTTGTAGTTTTCAGAGGCAGCTCCGGCTCCCAGCCTACAAATCGTGGGGAGATCCAGCGATCAGTCTTGGGGGGTAATCGCTCTTGCTTTAACCTCCCTGGATCTGGATTGTGATCTAGGGTGGAAGTTGTGGGTGGGTTTACAGCTTGCCAGAAACGGAAGTTGCCCCCCACACGTTCGGGACGAAAATTCCTCTATCTGGCCTTAAAGCCATAGTGTGGCAACAAGCCCAAAAGTCAAGCAATTAAGTGGCAACATGCCAAGGCAAAGGAAACAGAAAAATGCAACCCTAGACTCCTATTTTGGGGGCATAGAGCGGGAAAAGGACTGTGAGGTCAGAAGTCCTGCTCCAAAAGCCCCAGGGGAAAACATGAGCGGGTTGCAGGCCATAGAGGACCTTAAGAAGGACTTTAAAAATCAAATAAGAGAAGTGGAGGAAAAATTGGAAAGAGAAATGAGAAGGATGCAGGAAAAGTATGAAATGAGGGTCAACAGCCTGACTGAGGAAAACAACACCTTAAAAAATAGACTAACTCAAATGGCAAAGGAGGCCCAAAAGGGCAATGAGGAGAAGAATGCCTTAAAAAGTCGAATTTGCCAGATGGAAAAAGAATCTCAAAAGTTCACTGAGGAGATTCATTCCTTCAGAGTTAGACTGGAGCAAATGGAAGCTAATGACTTTATGAGAAATCAAGATGCTGTTAAGCAGATCCAAACAACGAAAGATTAGAAGGCAATGTGAAATATCTCATGGGAAAAACCACTGACCTGGAAAATAGATCCAGGAGAGACAATTTAAAAATTATTGGACTACCTGAAAGCCATGATCAAAGAAAGAACCTAGAAATCACCCTTCAAGAAATTCTCAAGGAAAATTGCCCTGATGTTTTAGATCCAGAGGGCAAAATAGAGGTTGAAAGAATCCACGATCACCTCCTGAAAAAGATCCCAAAAAGAAAACTCCCAGGAATATTATAGCCAGGTTCCAGAATCCCCAGATCAAGGAGAAAATACTACAAGCAGCCAGGAAGAAACAATTTCAATATTGTGGAAACACAATCAGAATAGCCCAGGACCTGGCAGCTTCTACACTGAGGGATCGAAGGGCATGGAATATGATATTCCAGAGGGCAAAAGAACTGGGAATGAACCCAAGGGTCACCTACCCAGCAAAACTGAGTATTTTGTTTCAGGGGAAAATATGGTCATTCAGTGGAATAGAGGACTTTCAAGCATTCTTGAGGAAAAAACCAGAATTGAATAGAAAATTTGACATCCAGACACAAGAAGGAAGAGATGCCTGAGAAGGTAATCAGGGAAAAGAAATCAAAAGGAACTTATCAAAGTTGAACTATTTACATTCCTATATGGAAAAGCAATAACGGTGACTGATGATATCTTTCTCACTATGAAAATAATGGAAGAAGGGGGTGTGGTCATATGAATACATATGTGAATGTGTGTGTATATGGTTACAGTTATATATGGATAGAGGGTATAGGTTGAATTTGTTGGGAAGGGAGAATACTCAAGGGATGAAATTATGAGGTGAGAGAGGAAAGTGGCAAGAGGAGATGGGGAGAGACAGGGTAGGGTAAACTATCCCATGTAGAAGAAGCAAGGGGAAGTGGTTGCAAAGGAGGGGGAGAATAAGGAAGGCTAAAAAGGCAAAACCACATTCACATTGAATTTGGTTCAGGGAGAAAATGACATACATACTAAATGGGATATCTCAACCTGCAGCAGGATAGGGGGAAGGGGGATGAGAGGAGGGAAGATGGATGGGAGGGCATCCTTGGGGTGAGGGGAGGTTGGAAGTACCCACTATAGAAGAGGGACAGGATCATGTAGGGAATGGACCATGTGGGGGGTGGGATGAGTGGGAGGGAATTATAAGCAGCCTTGTACAATATATTTACTATGATAATGTTTTGCATAGCTAGACATGTACAACATATACTGAATTACTTATCTCCCAAGAAGGAATGGGTGACAAGGGAGGAAGGAAATGGATCTGAAATTTGAGGTAGTAACATTAAATGTTTCAAATATACATAAATACTATTATTAATGCTCTTTTGCTTGTAATAGGGAGATAAGATATGCAGGCATTGGGACACAAAGATTCACCTTCCTCTAATGGAAAAGTCGATGGGGGTATGGGAGAAGGTATGGGAGAGAGCAGATTGTAGGAAGCGATATCTTGTGGGACTACTATTCTGGGAGGCTGGGTAGGGGAATAATGGGGGGAAAATGATTGTAACTCAAAATATGGCGGAAATGAATGATGTAAAACAGAAGTTAATAAAGCATTTAAAAAAAAAAAGGATGTTGTTGGAGTTCTGAGATCAACAGGATTCTGTCCCAGGATATATCTGATTCCACACACTAGTATCTTTGAGCGGCCAGTTCTAAACATGATGTCTTTTGAGGACTGTGCTTCAGCTTTGAAGTTTGCTCTCAATTGTATCTGTTTATGACTGCGGCTGCACTAAGAAGTACTGGAGACCTAGATCTAAGGCTCTGCCCCAAAACTTTAGTTGTCCAAAACATTTGCAGGAAGTCAGTTCCTATGCAGATGTACTTGATGATGCTGCTTTGGCCATTAGGCTTTGAGGCCAGCTCTCAAGAGCATCCTTTGAGATGTAACTGACTGCATGTGATAGGAGATAACTGACTTTTCCTAAGACTTTCTGGCACCTCCGGATCAAAAGGCCTTACTGCCATGCTACTTCCAGGATACAACAGACTAAGATAATGATTTCTCTTCCTTTCCATCCTTTGTCTCTTTGCTCTATAAAAACCTTTCCCTGAGTATCAATAAATGGAGTTCATTGTTCTTCCTTGATACCCACATGGTCTGGTCATTTCTTATTCACGTCTCCGGATCATGCTAAGTGCTGGACACTGAGCAGCCTACGGCAGATTTTATTAAATGTATTTATTTTTTGTTTTCAACATTCACTTCTATAAGATTTTGAGTTCTAAATTTTCTCCTTCCCTTTCCTCCCCCCCAAGACAGTGTGCAATCTGATATAAGCTATATGTATACATTCATATTAAACATATTTCCACATTAGTCATGTTGTAAAGGAGAACCAAAGGGAAAAACCAAGAGAAAGAAGAAACAAGAGACACAGAGAGATAGAGAGACAGACATGTGGACAGAGAGAGAGAGAGAATAGTATGCTTTTTGATCTGTATTCAGACTCTATAATTCTTTCTCTGAATGTGGATAATATTTTCCATCATCAGTCTTTTGGAATTGTCTCAGACCTTACATTGCTGCAGAAGAGCTAAATCTAGCAAAGTTGGTCATCACACAATGTTTCTGTTACTATGTACAATGTTTTCCTGGTTCTGCTCACTTCACTCTGCATCAGTTCATGTAAGTCTTTCTAGTTTTCTTTGAAGTCTGTCTGCTCATTATTTCTTATGGTGCAATAGTATTCCATTACATTAATATACTACAATTTGTTCAGTCATTCCCCAATCAACTTTAATTTCCAATTCTTGGCCACTACAAAAAGAGCTGCTATAAATATTTTTGTACATATGGGTCCTTTTCCCATTTTTACAATCTTTTTGTATCCTAAATATTCTAATGGACTACTTGTACCTGACTTGTGGCAGAGCTTTCCAAACTTGTATTGAAGTGATCAGCCATAACCAAACACATTGTACCCTGAACTCCAACATCATGGAGTCATTGGCCTCTTAGAAAATGAAGGATGGACAACAGAAACAGACCAATGGTGTTGATCACCCTCTTCTCCTCGATACCCTGTTTTCACTAGGTCTTCAGAACATTACTCTCTCCTCCTACCTATCTTACCTCAGTCTCCTTTGCTTTATTTTCATCCAGGTCACATCCCAGGTTAATGGGTATCCCCCAGGGCTCTATCCTGGACTCTTTTCTCTTGTCTCTCTATACACCTGCACTTGGTGATCTCATCAGCTCCCATGGATTCATTTCTCATCTCTACATTAATGATTCTCAGATCTGCTTATTCAGCCCTAACTTTTCTGCTGACCTCCAATTTTCTCATCTCCAATTGCTTACTGGACATCTCAAACTGGATGTCCTGTAGATATCTGAAACTCAAAGCAGTCAAACCTTGACTCATTGTCTTTCTTCCCTTGACTTCTCTATTACTTTTGAGTGTACTAACATCCTCCCAATCACCCAGGCTCATAACCTAGGAGGCATCCTGGACTCCTCACTATCTCTCACCTCTCATTGTCCAAGCCATTGCCAAGACCTGTCAATTTCAGCTCTGCATCATTTCTGGAATGCTCTGCTCCCCACCTTCCTTCTGACCCTGCCAGCCCCTGGTACAGACCCTCATAACCTCATGCCCAGACTATTGCAATCTTCCCACTCCAGTCCATTCTGCTTGAAGTTGTCAAAGGGATGTTCCTTTAGGAGCATCAATGTGACCATGTCACCTCCCCCACTTTCACTCTTACTCAGTAAATTTCAGTGGCTCTCTTATCAGTGCCAGGATCAAATATAATACCTTCTGATTGCCCTTTAAAGTCATTTATAACCTGTCCATCTTTCAGCGTTCTTACATCATATACCCCCCACTTTACCCCCAACTAACCTCTTTCTGCAGTGATCCTAGCCTCCTGGCTGTTCCTCCAACCAGACACTCCAACTGCTGACTCCGGGCATTTTCTCTGGTCATTCCCCCATGTCTAGAATGCTGGACTCCCTGACCTCCTACAGGTCCCAGCTAAAATCCTACCTTCTACAGGAAGCCTTTCTTGCTTCCCCCTTGGTGCTAGTTTCTTCCCCCCCCCCCAACCCCCGCTTTTTGGAGGGCAATTGGGGTTAAGTAACTTGCCCAAGGTCACACGGCTAGGTTTTTTGTTTGTGTGGGTTAAGCGTCTGAGGCCAGATCCGAACTCAGGTCCTTCTGACTCCAGGGCGGGTGCTCTACTCACTGCACCACCTAGCCACCCCTGACATTATCTGACTTACCAAGGATCACACAGCTAGTAAGTACCTGAGGTGGTATATGAATTCAGCATTTCTTGTCTCTGAGCTCAGCCCTCTACTGACTACCCTACACTACCTTTAAAAATGAGGGAATTCAACTTCTGCCACTTACTACATGCATCACTTTGGGCAAGTCATTTCTCTTCTATAGACCTTAGTTTCCACATCTGTGAAATGAGGAGGTTGGACAAGACGACCTGTCAGGACCCTCCTGGTTCTCAATCTATGCTCTAGTCATTTCTGCTGACTAACGTGTGACCCTGTCATTAAAGGTTTTGTGGGATGGGCAGCATGTTTTTGCCAAAGGTCAGCCTAAGTATGGTAACATTCCCACCTAGTTACACATAAAAAAACAATAGCTCTAATTACACCTCCCTGAAGATGTCTTTCTGGAATCTTGTCTTCCCTTGGACATCCATAAAAGGAAACAGACTTTGCCCCCAATTTCCCTTATTCATTTGACATCACTACCATAAAAATATTTAGAAGCAGTCATATAAATCAGAGCAGTGAAAAAGGTTCACGTTATTTCATAAGAGGAGCTGTTTTCAAAAGGAGTCAGCTTCCCGAAGATTATCAAGGTAAGAAATGAGGCTTTGAATTATACAGAAGAAGAAGGATGGGAATAGAGGGAGAAATGACAGATGAGGCTGGGGGAGTGGGAAGCTTTCCCCTGGAATGGCTGTCTGAGTAGGGGTTCAGATTGTGAGGATGGAATGGATAAGAAGAGGCTTTCTGCTTGGAATAAGGATATCACCACTGTAGAAACTCCTCCTACTGATAAAGTCCTGCCTTTGCTTTAAAGTTGAGACATTTGTGTTTGGTCCAAATAATGAAAAGTCTTGCCCAGGATCTCACATAGCTAGTATGAGACAAGGTTAGGTCTTCTTGAATCTAAGGTGGGTCATTTATCCTCTTGCCTCTTATCTGTCTTTTAGTGAATAGCTCTATCTACCCTAGTTCTACCACCTGTATGACCTTGGGGAAATCACTTAAAGCTCTCTGAGTCTCAGTTTCCCCATATGTAAGATGAAAGGGTTGAACTATATAGCCTCTAAGGTGTCTTCTAGCTCCAGAGCTGTGGTCCTATGACTAAAGTAAGGGCTCCCCAGAATCCCATAATTATTCATTTAATTAGTACAACTACTATATTCAGAGAATAGTATTTATTGGGTCCTGGAAGAACAAAGAGTTGGTGCTGAAGAAGTCATAATCCTGGTAACTGCTCCAAAGAGAGGTTGATCCTGCTAATTATAATTGACATGGACATGTAGAATACTTATGGTCCAATTGCCAAGCAATGACTCAGCATGTAGAATTACGCAGAGAAGCATTGAAGGATAATGGCAAGAATGTTGGGCATGGAGTTGGGGACACCTGAGTTCGAGTTATACCTCAGCTAAATAGAGGCTGGGTGATCTTGGGCAAATAATTTTACCTCTCTGAGGCTCAGTTTTCTCATCTGCAAAATGGAGGGAGCAATACTTATAGTGTTGAGGCTCAAGTGAAGTAAAATATGTGAAATCCTTTGCAAATTTTACAGAAAATTATATATAATACATATATGTGCATGTATCGTTATATATAACATATTTGTTATTGTTGTTGAGCGACTTCAGTCATGTCCAACTCTTCATGACCCCATTGGGGGTTTTCTTGGCAGAGATACTGAAATGGTTTGTCATTTCCTTCTCCAGCTCATTTGACAGATGAGGAAACGGAGGCAAAAAGGAGTTAAATGACTTATCCAGGGTCACACAGCTACTAATTGTCTGAGGCCAGATATGAACTCATGAAATGACTCTTCCTGATTTCAAGCTCACCTATATGATAGGAACAGGGTCTGTGGTTTCATTGGTATAAGGAACTCCCAGGTTGGGAAACTCTCTTTACCTATGGAGGTGAGCACCTTCTCTGCCACTTAGAGTCTGAGAGAGTTGCTTAGAGCACTGAGAATAGGAATGACCTGCCCAGGGTCACTTTCCACTTTCCCCCACGTCACAGGTGGGACTTAGACCCAGTCCTTGGCCCCAAAGCTTCATGCTGCCATGCTGTGGTGACTTTCAAAGGGGTGTGTGTGCATATATTATGCATATATGTACACATATGTCCCTTTCATATGTAAATATACATATGACTATATCTCTATATTGGAGATATATATATATATTTGTGTGTGTGACAGAGAGAGTGAGACAGAGACAGGGAGAGACAGAAAAAGAGATAGAGGGACAGAGACAGAGAGACAGGGAGGCGAGAGAGACAGAGACAGAGACAGAGAGGGACAATGGGAGAGAGAGAGAGAGAGGAGAGAGTGAGGGAGAGGGAGAAGAGAGAGATGATTATGAGGGAACTCTATTCACTGAGAGTTTAAGTGACTTGCTTAGGATCACACAGTCAGCATTTGGCACATTTGGTATAGTTTGAATTCAGGACTTCTTGACTCTAAATCTGACCCTTTATCCACTATACAAGGTTTCTCTCTCTCTCTCTCTCTCTCTCTCTCTCTCTCTCTCTCTCTCTCTCTCTCTCCACACACAAATTCATATATACATATGTGTGTTTCTCTGTATGTATACACATACATATACATACAAACTGGACCGATGATTTCAAGCTTTCTGAGAGGGAATCCCCTCTTTTGATGTGGCCTGGGTTCTACTCACATCACACTAGGTATGGTTCCAGATGAAGATGGAGGTGGAGTGGATGGGGGAAAAGGCATACACAAAGAAGCATGGAGACAGGAGCAAGGGGGCTTTGTCATAGTCATAGCATTTCAGAGCTGGAAAAGACTTAAGTGTTCAACTTACAGATGAAGAAACTGAGACCCAAAGAGAGGAAAGTGACTTGGACAAGTTATAATTTTTTTTTTTTGCTTTTTGGAGGGCAATTGGGATTAAGTGACTTGCCCAAGGTTACATGGCTAGTAAGTGTTAAGTGTCTGAGTTCTGATTTGAACTCAGGTCCTCCTGACTCCAGGGCCAGTGCTCTATTTACTGCACTACCTAGCCACCCTGACAAGTTATAATTTTTAAAAATCTTGGTTGGAATAGAGAGATCGTGTTGAAATTGCCTTCTATTCCAAGGCACCAGCAGCTAAGTTATGGATTTGGGGGTAATCATGGAAACATCCTCCTGTAACAAAACCCCTTTGACAAAAAAGATCCAAGAAAGGGATTTTCCAGATTAACATGATGATTGCTCAGACCAGAGTTATAACTAACAAGTTTTACATCAGGAGCAGCATAAATCAGGAAGGCACAACACCAAAAAATTTATCCCTCCTCTCACCTCAAATTTGCAATGCTATTCCCAATGCCCCCTACCCTTGCACTGGGTGGAGACTTAAGGACATCAGAATATAAACAAAGAAGAGAAGGAAAGAGCCGAAGAAAGATAGAGCTTGACTAGGAAGAAGCTCATATCTGTAGCTTCCTACTATGTTCCTTTATTTTTCTACCACGGAAGGATGTAAAATGCTTTTAGCATTTGGAATCCTATTTGGGGTAGATTTTCAACTACTATCTGTGTGACCTTGGGTAATGCACTAACCTCTCTGGACCTCAGCTTTCTCATCTGCAAAAGGAGGTGATTGGACAGACTTAAGGTCCTTCTAAATCTATGATCCTATAATTCCCATTTCCCACTTGGGAATGAAAAAGGAAGCCATATTATTTCTCTATAGACGCATTATTTCTATGTAACTATAAATGTGCATTATTTCTCTATAGTTAAAATTATATTCTGATTATGTATTATATATATTGCATAATATATTATATATTCTGATTTTTTTCTATTAGTGAAGAATGTATTTGTTTCTATTTCCCAACACTTGTCCTATATCTCATACCCCACTTTCTACAGGCCAATGCCTCCCAGAGATTTAATTTTTTATTACAATTTCTCAATGCTGAAAGTACTTTGGACTTTCTAAGCTAGAACTAAATTTAAATTGTAACTCAGTTGGAACTTTTTTGCTGAATATAAATCATTTACAGGTAGCCTACCATGGTGAACAGAGCACTGGCTCCAAAGTCAGTAGGAACTGGTTTAAAGTCCTTTTTCTGACACAGGGCCCAAGGTGGTACAGCAGAAAGCATGCCAGATTTGGGGTTAGAGGATCTGGGTTTGAATCTTGGCTCTGCCACTTGCTACAGCCTCTATGATCTTGGGCATCCTTTAACTTCTATGGACCTCAGTTTCTTCATCTGTTATACAAGAGGGTTGGACCAGATGGCCTCTGAGGTCCTTTGTCAAGTTTAAATATGTGAACCTATGAGTCCACATCTTAACATATTGGCTGTGAGTTGCTGGCACTTACCCTCTCACTGCACTAGGCAGCTTTCTTGAGACTACAAATTTCAGAATTGTCGCTACCTGCCCTGGGAGAGGGAAGAACTCTCTGTATCAGTGGAATCATGGGCTCTGTCCAAAACGAAACAAAAACACAGGCTTCCTGGTACATGATTACAAGGTACTTACAGAACTTATTTTTCCCCCCTGACAGGCTAAAGATGGCCTGGGAGAAGAACAGTCTAATGCAGAGCCATGGGTCACTGCTCTTACTGATTTTACTTCTACCTTGTGGATTAATGAGTAAGTTAAAGTCTTCTTTTTTAAAAAAATAAGTTTTATTGATTCCTTTTGTTTTTTTATATGATACCTACCATAGGACCCTCCTTTGTCATAATGAAAAATAGTTAAGTAAAACCACCTGAAACAGAAACCACATTTGATAGCACATACTATCTATTAACAAAATCTGTTCTCTGGAACAATGCTGGTCATTGTCTTTATTGCAGGCTCAGTTGCCTTGTTAATGTTTTTCTCATCTGTGTTATTCTAACCATCCCTAACTGGGGGCTCTTAACCATTATGATTGCATTACTAATTTCTCATTTGATATAAACTACACAAAACAACATGGGAGGGGACCACTGTGAACCTAAGGGCCATTATATTGCCCCTAGACTAAAAGGGGGCCTAATTGTTATAACAAGACAAAGGCTGATTACATCTTCAGAGAGAAAAGGGGTAGATTTAGAAAGGGCAGTGACCAGTGAAAAAAATAAATTATATACCACCTCACATGTAAGAGATAAAAAAAAGCCTGGGAAGGATTTGATGGCTCTCCCAAAGGAAGAAAGAGACAGAAAGCATGAACTATAAGCTAGCCAATACTTTTTTTTATAAGTGTGGGATAAACTCATAGCAAAAATATTGCTGAATCAGAGGGTAAGATCAAGCTTGGCTTCTTGGGCAAGCCACTTAACCTCTCTTTGCCTCAGTTTCCTCATCTGTAAAATGAAGGGGTTGAACAGACTCAAACAGAAAAGGGGCCACTAAACCATACATAAGGATTCCTGAAGACTGCCATATTGACATAGAAAACCACATATTAACATTATCTATGCTCTATTTTATTTTTACTTATTTTAAAAACTATTTCCCGATTGCATTTTAAATTGGACACTTCTGAATTAGAGAACCTTTAAGATCCCTTCTGGGCCTACACCTGTCTTTGTGATAATTTCTGTGTGTGTGTGTGTGTGTGTGTGTGTGTGTGTGTGTGTGTGTGTGTGTTTCCAGATGTCATTCTAACTGTGAATAACAACACTCAAAACTACATCCTGGAAACCAAGCCTGGTGCTTCGGAGTCTCTGAAATGTGCAGTTCAGAATCACAGCCAAGAGGAAGAGTTACTCTGGTACCGGGAAGATGGGACAGTGGTCCTGAAAGATGAAAACAAAATCAACTCCAGTGACATCTGCATTTCTCCTGTCGATAAGGATGACAATGGAGTCACCTTTACCTGCACGTTGCAACGGAACGAATCTGTGAAAATCTCAGTGACTTTGAATGTCATTTGTAAGTTGAGGGACAACCAGCCTTAACTTTAATCACAATCAGTTAAGATGAATTTATTAAGCATCTACTATGTGTCACATGCTGTGCTATGTACTGGTGATACAAAGACAAAAGTGAAACAGTTCTTTCCCTCTGAAGAGCTTACATCCCATGGGGTAGAGAGATAATACATATGTCTAAAATAGAAACACCATATACTATGTAATACCAAATGAATGCAAAGTAGTTTTGGTAGGGAGGGCACAAGCAGCCCAGGGAGGGTGAAATCAGGGAAGACTTCCTGTACAAGGTGGTACTTGATCTGAATTGTAAAGGAAGTCACTGATTCCAAGAGGCAAAGCTGAGGAGGGGGTACATTATAGGAATGGGAGACATTCAGGGTAAAGACAGAGGTGGGAGATTGAGTGTTGTGTGTACCCAGCATTGGATGCCAAAGTATATGGAGGGGAATGATGATGTATCAGAAGAGTGGAAAAGTAGGGGGTAGCCAGGTTGTGACTAGATTTTAAATGCCCAAGAGAGAGGTTTGTTTTAGATCCTAGAGTCAAGAGGAGATCACTGGAGTTAACTGAGGAGCAGGGGTCAGCCCTGTACTTTAGGACAGTCACTTTGGTTGAGAGAGGGAAACCCACTATTATAATTGTCCAGGTCAAAGGTGAATGCCTTCCTTGTGTGTCAGATAAAAGTTTCAGAGCCTGACTGAGAAACAGAATTTGAGCCTACTTGTCCCACCATAGTTGGAAGAAGCAAACCCCCTTTGCTCCATTTTCTACCTGAGTTTATACTGGGCTTGAAATGAAAAAAAGAAAACAATCTCACCTTCATCTCCAAGGGCATAAAAAAGCCAGCTGTATATTTGAAAAGTGTAGCATTCATGTGGCCCAGGAGCTGGTGAGATGTACAGACATAGGTGGTGGGCCAACTGCGGCCCAATGGTTATAGTTTACCAATTCCTGATTTAGAATATAATAGTGGAAGTAAATGGACTGATGATGATGATGATGCTAGCTAACATTTATAAAGAGCTTATGTACTAGGCACAACACTCAGTGCTTGTTTGCTTTCTAATGATATAATGTAATGTTATAATGGGAGTACAGCACAACTGAAATGACTCAACATTGTTATGACATTTATTTAGAATATTATAAATATTAAGAAGTGGTCAAATGGCCAGACCTGCAGAGTAGTCATTAATGATTCAGTGGCAGGTTGGAAGGAGGTCTCCAGTGGAGTGTCCATGGTCTCCATGCTTGGCTCTGTGCCAAATAACCTTTTTCCCAATGGCATGTGAAGGCACTGTAATGCAGTGGAAAGAGTGTTGGGTTTTGAATAAGAGGTTATTGTTGCTGTTTAGTCATTTTCAGGCATGTCCAACTCTTCATGACCTCTTTTGGGGTTTTCTTGGCAGAGATACTAGAGTGGTTGGCCATTTCACTTCTCCAGCACATTTGACAGATGAGGAAACTGAGGCAGATAGGGTTGACTTGTACAGGGTCAGACAGCTAATAAGTGTTTGGGGCCAGATTGGAATCCAGGAAGATGAGTTCCTCACTCCAAGTCTGGTCTGGTACTCTATCCACAGGGCCACCTAGCTATCCTTAGAATCAGAGGACTTAGGTTCTCTCTGGACTCTGCCACTTTTTATGTGTTTGACCTGGAAATTTAACCACTCCAGACTTCAGTGTCCTCTGCAAAAATAAGTAAATAAAATTTAAAAAGTATTGAGCTAGATTCCCTCTAAGATGCCTCTGTGAGCTCTTAATCTATGACCCTGTGGTTTAGAAAAGGTCACAGATTGCAGGCTTACCAAATTTTCAGGTGACCCAAAGCTGGAAGGGTCAAGTTTTATGTTGGATGACCAAGGCAGCATTCCCCAGAGATCTAGACAGGTGAGAGCCTCAGGCTAAACCCAACAATTTAACAAGGACCAATAGAAAGTCACCGATAGGGAAGTGATTTGTTCAAGTGCATGCAGGTAGCAAATGGTAGATTTGGAATACATTCTTTCCCCAGTACCTGCTGTTTTCCACTTGAGGTCCAACAAAACCACTACCACAAGCACAAGATGGGGAGGGGCTGCCTAGACAGTAGCTCATCTGAAAGAGAGCTTGGGGATTGGTGGTGATGGACTGCACATTCAATATGAGTCAAAAGTATTGATATAGCAAGCCCCAAAGATGCTCTTGGACTCTCTCAATGTGGTTTGAGATTGTATTAAGAGAGACATAGACTAAGGAGGTGATAGTCAACTATTCTTGGGGCAGCTAGGTGGTTCAGTCGATAGAGCTCTGGGCTTAAAACTAGGAAGACTCATCTTCAAATTTGACTTAAGACACTAGATGTGTGACCCTGGGTAAGTCACTTAACCCTATTTGCCTCAATTTTCTCATCTGTAAAATGAGTTGGAGAAGGGAATGGCAAATCACTTCAGTATCTGCCAAGAAAACCCCACAAGGGGTCATGACTAAAAAAACAATAGTAGACAGTGCTTTGCCTGGATCAGACAACATTCACTTTTTGGTTCCTCTTGTAGCTTTACTCTTTTCTTGCCCTTCACTGAAAGATCCCTCACTTCTTCTCAGGTATCAAGTATATACCCTCCTTGTACTCTGGCTAGTAGAATGCTACCCATTCAATCCTAACCTCCTCTTCAGTAGAGCTCCATGCTTCAGGTTTCCCTCTCCATCCTTCCCTCATTCAGGACTTAGTTTCAGTTAGCTAGAACAGCTCTGATGAACTAATTCATGATGTGGTGTTAATAAGGTCACATATCTAGGGGTGGAAGGGACTTTTATTTAAAGATACTGAGGTCCAGAGAACTTACATGACTTGTGAGAGAGAGAAGGAAAGGAAAGGAAAGGAAAGGAAAGGAAAGGAAAGGAAAGGAAAGGAAAGGAAAGGAAAGGAAAGGAAAGGAAAGGAAAGGAAAGGAAAGGAAAGGAAAGGAAAAAGGGGAAGAGAGAAGAGGAGAGAAGAGGAGAGGAAAGGAAAGGAGAGGAGAGGAGAGGAGAGGAAAGGAGAGAAGAGGAGAGGAGAGGAGACAGACTAAGCATACTTAGTAGGGTCTTTGAAAGAGAAAAAGAGATAAAGCTTATCTAGTATGGCCTTCCAAAAATAAACTTTTGGAACACAACAACACAGGGCATTTGGAAACTATCTGTCTTTTCCCAGTATCATCCCACACATCCAAAAAATATCCATGTACCATTTCTATTAGGCTGAGCAGAATTCAAACACATTCGGAAGAATTCTGAAAAGCCAAGTATTCAAAGGAACTATTCATAGAACAGCCCATCCTCAATTATTCTTTTTTTTTTTTTTTTGCTTTTTTGGAGGGCAATTGGGGTTAAGTGACTTGTCCAAGGTCACATGGCTAGTTTTTGTGTCTGAGGCCAGATTTGAACTCAGGTCCTCCTGTCTCCCAGACTGGTACTCTATTCATTGTGCCACCTAGCCACCCCTAATCCTCCATTATTCTTAGGGTAATTGCTCACTGTGTGAATTTTGTGGTTCTTTCCCCCTGCTCCTTCTCTTCAGACATGCTGCCCTCCTTTTGGCCTCTCTGTTGCTAGTTTGCACCTCCATCAGATGATGGACATGGCATAGAAATGAAGGGGAAATTCAAATAAGTCAATTCTCCCACTTGTTAAAGTCCTTGTGCATTGGAGCATAGCTGTAGAGCAGGAAGGGATCTCTGCCCCCCACATTTAGTCCAACTTCCTGATTTTGAAAGTGAGGAAACAGAACCAAAGGAGGTAGAATGACTTGCCCAAGGTCTCATAGTTAGAAATAATCAGAAGCATGATTGGAACCCAGTTCCTCTGGTTCTAAAGTCTTTACTCTACCCTACTGGGGCAAAAAACAGACACACTAACTAGGATAAAGTTTAAGGATAATATGTTTGTTTCAATTAGCCATAAAACTGGGATGAGCTATAATATAAAGCATGCCAGGATACTAGATATGGAGTTGTAAGAGATTTTGAGAGATAATTTAGTCCAATTCCTTCATTTTGTAGATTAGGAAACTGAGGCCCAAGGAAGGAAAGGGATTTAAACACAGTAGAATGAATGAGCTCCAATAGAATATAAGCTTCCTCAAGGCAGTTCTTGTTTCATTTTCTTTTTTTCTTTTCTTTCTTTTTTGTCTTTGTACTTCCCAGGAGTTGTTTCTGAGAAAGTGAATAATAAATGTTTATGGAATTGAATTAACTTATCAGGGTAACAAGCAGAGTCATAAATTTAAAACTGCAAGGACCCTTCTACAGATGAGGAAATTGAGGGAGATCAATGACCTGTCCATGTTCACACAGGTAGTAAGTGACAGTGTTGGTCTTGAAGACTCAGGTCTTCAGACTCTTAAATCCTGTATCCTTTATGTAGCACCAATCTGGCAATATGGAATTTAATGTAGATAATGTAAAGACTTATACTTGGATTGAAAAACATTAGCTTCACAAATAGAAGATGGAAGAAGTATGGCTGACAACAGCTTGTATGAAAAAAATCTGATTTTTAGTTGTAGACTACAAGATTAATATGAGTTAAAAGAGGGATATAGCAGTCAATAAAGTGGATAAAATCTTGGGCTTCATCAAGAGAGACCTAATATCTAGAACAGAGACCAGATGGCTGCTCTAGATGCTACAGGGCTATTATAGTCCTTCCTGTAAGCTTCCAGGGACAAATGAAATAGTTCCCTGGGGAAGGGGAGAATTAGGCTCCATTTCTGATTTCAAATCCAGCAGTGTTTTCACTTTGCAAGAAGGCAAATTTAAGTTTGTACTTATGGAAAAACATTCAAATAATTAGAGATATTGAGAAACTAAATGGGTTGCCTTGATGGGTAGGCGGGGTCTTCAACCAAAGGCTAATGGCCTCTTGTTGAGTATGTGGAATGAATGAATTTGTATAAGGTTGTTCTGAATGGACTCCAAGGTCTCTCCCAACTCCTTGTGGATGAGACCCTTAGATCCTTAGGATAAAGCTAACTCTGCAGCATTAACAATGCATTGTCACAACATAGAGTTTTAAGCAAAACCTTGCTAATCCACTAACTAAACTCAATTCATTGTACTGTGCAGATAAACCTATTCTGGACGGGACAGATCTCCAAATAGTCGAGGAAGGAAAAAGCATAAAAATAGACTGCACTGTTAGGTCCAACCCCCAAGCTCGAATGACATGGTACAGAAACGACAGTGTCCTGAATCTGGAGAAAGACCATCACGAAATATATCAGACGAGTGAGCTATTCCAGCTGTCCATCTCTAAAGTCTTGAAATCTGACAACGGGACATACACTTGCCATGCAAATTCGTCTCTGAAACTGGAGGTCAAGAATTTCCACCTGATCATTGAAGGTAACTAATGCACCAAAGAAAAAGATGAGAGGCTTCCTAAATAAAAGGTAGACTGGTTTCCTATTTATGGTAGGCACTTGATGTGTTAATTAATGATGATGATGAAGATTTCCCACTCTCACCCCCAGCCCCCACCTGGAATTAAACTCTGCAGGAACTGTAGTCAAAGGAATTGGGTTGAAATCTTTCCTCTGCCACTTACAGCTGATATAATGGAAAAAGTACTAACCATGAAGTCAGAGGACCTGGGTTTAAATTCTGCCCCTGTAATTCATACCTATTACAGTAGAAAGAGCACTGACTTTGGAGGGACTGAGTTCAAATCTTGCTGCTGACCTTGGGCAAATTATTATACTTCCTTGGGCCTCTCTCTCCCCATCTGCAATAGGAGGGAGCAGGATCATAGGGGAGGGGAACCTGGGACCTCAAGATCACATGTGGCCCTCTAGGTCTTCAAGTGCTGCCCTCTGACTAAATCCAAACTTCAGAGAACAAATACCGTTAATAAAAGGATAAATTAAGATAAATTTAATTTAATCCAATAAATTTAATAAAAGGATAAATAAAGGATAAATCAATAAAAGTTTCTGTAAAACTTGAACTTGGTCAAAAGGCTGCACCAAAGACCTAGAAGGCCACATGTGGCTTCAAGGCTTTAGATTCCTCACCCCTGGATTAGAGGAAACCTGAAGTTCCTATTACCTCTAAATCATGTGAACCAGTATGACCTGGAGCAAGTCACTTGGATCTTAATTTCCTCACTTGCAAAATGAGGTCATTGAACTAGTTAGTGCCAAGATCCCTTCCAGATTTAACTCTGTGATGCCATGAGCTAAAACACAGCCCCAGCCAAGGGTGTCTGCCTCTAAGTCTTTGTTTCCAGTTCTGTTTTGACCAAAGGTTCTCCTCTAAGTCAAATTGGTGCAGGGGGATAAACTTGGCGCCTGAAACAATGAAATGCTAAGGAGAATATTCCTTGAATTACTTTGGACAATGAAGGGTGTAGCTCCTGGAATTTTCAGGTCCAAGGTCATTGAAACATGAGTAAAGGGAGAAACAGGAAGTAAAGGGAGGGAATTGGGGGCGGGGGGAGAGCCCTAGATTTGCAATAAAAGGACCTTGACTCCATCATTTTTTCCTGATTGACCTTGGGTAAGATATTTCACTTCTCTGAGATTCAGTTTTATCCTCTATAAAAAGAAGGCATTGAGCTGGTTGATCTGTGGTCTCTCCAGCTTGGAATCTATGATCCCAGGAAAAGACAAACAGAAAAAAATCTATGAAAGAGTGAGAGCAGCTGATCTCTCCTGTCCCTTCCAGATCTGACTTTGGGTTACTCATTGATTCTGAACCATCTGTTATCCAGAGTATACTGGGGTGGCAGAAACATCTGTGAAAAGTTAAACTGCTTCCCAATAAGCTTGGTTTGCCCAGGTTTATGGCCTGTGCAAACAGTCCACCTGAAATACTATATGGTTTGTGTTTTTTTTCCTTCTCATATTTCTTATATGAACAAAGGGAAAGGTGAGACACCCATTTTAGCAAAAACTGAAAATGATGACGCACATTTTTCCTGGTCTGGGACTAGTGAACTATGTGCAGTCAAGTAGGTCTAACCTCTTGTTCTTCATCACAAAAGCAGATATATCTTTAACTCCATGCTTTGAGAGTACATGGATGCCTCTCCCTTTAAGAGCTTTTGTCAGTCTCCTTCCCCTCCAAAACCAGAGCACCCATGGAAAGTGGCTGGCTCAGCCATAAGGCTTGGATCTTTTGTCTCTCTTAGTGGCCACATGGTTCTGATCACACAGGAGGTGGGGAGCAAAGGTTGATTGATCCCCTACCTCAGTGGTGACCCAGTAGTTTCACTGGGAAAGGAAGTGATCGCCCTGGGGCGGGGGGTGGTGGTGGCGGTGGTACAAGCCTTCTAGATCCAAGCCACAAAGAAACAAGACAGGAGGTGGAGTAGGAAAGGCCATAATAAGATTTCCAGCTACCATCTTCACCCATAATTTGTAGGTTTACAAAGGCCTTGGGATGCAATATCCCAGCAAATAGTAAAATGAACCCACATTCAGAGATGGGGAAATTAGACACTGATATAATTAATTCTTTCTGGTTAGAAAGCAATGGCATAGGCGTTGCTTCATGTCGAGCAAGAAACATGAGACTGATGTGTCAGGCAGGTTGCCTGGTTGGCTTTGAGGTGTGTAGGATCCTGTTCTGGGTGGAGATATTCCAAACCTGCTTATTTTTCTTATTTCTGTGTAGCCTAGTAACCACCCTTCCTCCCCTCCTCCTAAACTGTCATTGTTATAACCCCTGCTGTTAGGCTAGAATGCCAAGTCCAATATTAATCTTTCAATTCCTCTCTACCTTCTGTAGCACCCAGGTTTAGGTGCTTGATAAAAAATCGAGACTGACTGATATAAAAGGACACTAGGCATCTTTTCTTGAGTGTAGACTCCTGCCCACATATTTGGAAATAATTTTCTAAAAATCAGGGTGAAAATGGGGGGGGGGGGAAATCCCACAAAACACCAGTTTTGTTTGAGCTGGCATTAATGTGAGTTTAAAATCAGGTACCATGAAGCAACGTGATCTCATTCATGGAAAGAAGGCTTTATAAACCTGGTCCAGCCAAGATTCTCAGCAAAGATTTGAGATTGAAATTTCCAGCTGAGATTGGCAGGGGTGGCTAGAAATCCCAGCTGGTTTTCAGTTTTCTGGGCTGGTCACTTTTCTAGAAGCATCCACTTTTCTTTCTTCATACTCCTGATTAAGTTATCCCTCTCAGGATGGACTACATAAGGAACCATTTACCCATCAGCAAAGTAAGGGAATTCTGCCTCCTCCCAAACTGAACAGATCAAGAATCAGGGTCGCCAAGGGAGGCAACAACACAGTTGTTCCAGTGGGCCCACCCAACCTGCCTTCCTATGAGAAATCACTTCAGGAAAGAAGCAGCCAAATTTTTTTTATTTATTTACTCCTGAAAACTATCTGTAGAGGGGAATGGATGTAGAATTTCAGAGACCATCTAGTCATGGGATCATAGATCTAGGGGAGACCTCAGGGGTCACTGGACAAGAACTCTCTGAGGATAAAGACTTAGCTCTTTGTTGCTATATCCTTATAGCCTAACACTGCGCCTGAAACATCAAAAGCACCTAAATAAATGCTTTTGATTGATTTGATCTAATCACATCAGAGGCCAAAGAGGACCACAAAGAGGTCACACAGGCAAGTCACTCTCGGAGGCAGGATTTGAACCCAGGATTTGAACTCCAAAGCCAGTGTTCTTTTTGCCATACCTTATTACCTCCTAATGGAAAATGGTTGGTAAAGAGGATGCATAACCAGCGTCAGTTAGCATGTTCTCTGGTTGCCAGCCATGAATCTACACACATCATGGTATTTCAAGGGTCTATGATTTTTGTGACCCTCAATGCTGATCTCAACCTGCCTCACTTTACTTTAGTTCCCCACCATCTGACTGAAACTTTTCTCTCCAAGGTCACCGTCCATCTTTGCTGCTAAATCCATCGGCCTTTTCTCTACACTGCTGACCATCCCCTTTCTTTTGGATACTTTTTCCTCTCTGATTTTGTGACCCAGACCTGGCTTGGTTCTCTTCCTAAATAACCAACCAATCCTTCTTTTTCTCCTTTGAGACATCATCATTTATGTCCTTCCCCACACTGGTGGGTTTACCCTGAGAACTCTTTTGTTCCTTTCTCTGTTGTCTCCCCAAGTGATCTCATCTCAGCTCTCCAGGATTCGAACAAAGTCTTTATGCAAATGATCTCCAGATTTACATAGTCAGCTGACATCTTTCTCCTGAGCTCTAGTCTCAGATCACCAACTCCCTACTGGACATCTCCATTCCTATGACCCATAGACATGTCAAACATAATATGTCCCAAACAGAATTCGTTATCTTTCCCGTTAAACCCTAGCTTCCTGATTTCTTTCGGGCTTCTATAATTTCAGTTTTGGAGCCATCCCAATTCTTTACTCTCTCTCACCTCTCATATCCAATTCATTGTTAAGTCTTATCAAGTTCACCTTCTGAGAAAACTTTCTCACCTGACCCTTTCTCTCTACTCATTGAAACTATCCTCATTGCTTTTGACCAGGACTATGTTAATTGGTGCTTCTGCATCCAGTCTCTTCCCTCTCCCATCCATCTTCCACACAGTTACCAAATGGATATTCTCAAGACCGAGGTCTGACTTTGTTGCTTTGTTGCTCAAGAAATTCCAGGGTCACCCCATTGCCTTAGGATAAAATTCAAGTTTCTTTGTTTTGGTATCAGGAACTCTTCACAATCTGGTTCTAGTCCATCCTTCTAAGCTAATTACACATCATCCTCTTCATGTATGCCATATTCTAGCCAGACTAGCTTCCTTGGCTTTCCTTTTGTGTGACCTTTCTCCAGCCTCTCCACCTTTGCACAGATGATCCCCCCAGGCCTGGAATGCCCTCCATCCTCACCTCTGTTTCTTAGAACTTCTAGCTCCCTTTAAGGCTCAGCTCAGGTGACATCCATCAAGAAAATGTTTCCAATTCCACAAACTGTGAGTGGTCACTCACCCCCTCCCCAAACAAATCATTGTTATTTTATATATCATGTTTACTTATCTGTAAACATTTTGCAACCCCCTCTCAATAGGCTGTAAGCTTTTTGAAGGCAAGGACTGTTTCACTTCTGTTCTCCTATCTCTAATACCCAGCAGAACGCACAGCACCGTAGCTGATGTTTAATAAGTGCTTATTGATTGATTGATTACATAGTTACTTAAGGTTCAGAGAAGTTAAATGATTTTCTTAGTCACCCAGCTAATAACTGTCAGAGGCGGGACCTGAACCCAGGTCTTTCTGACTCCCCATGTATCTACTATGTCATGGCCTTATTTGCCTGCCTATGTCTGTCTGTCTATCTGTCTGTCTATCTGTATATCTACCACCCATCTATCCATCCATCTCTTTGTTTCTATCCATCTATCTATTCATTTATCTATCATATCCATCTATATAACCAGCCATATTTATATCCATCTGTCCATCTATTTATCCAAGTATCTATCATCCATCAATCTATTTATCCAGCTATCTACCTCTCTATCCATCCATTCATCTGTCCATCCATCTCTCTACCTCTCTTTCTATCCATCTCCATACCCATTCATCTGGCTCTCTCTGTCCATCCATTCATCTATCTATTTCTCTAGCCATCTCTCTAGCCATCCATCTTTCTATCCAGCCAGTCAGTCAGTCAGTCAGTCAGCTAGCTCCCTACCTCTTAGTCAGTTATTCATGGGCATCGGTGGTGTACCGGATAGTGAAGAGAGAGCTGACCTCAAGGTCAGGAAAACCTGAGTTCACGTCTCTGATGCATCCTGGCTGTGTGACCCTGGGAAAATCACATACATTCTTAGTTTTCCTGATGGTAAACTCTTTACACTGATGAAATCACGAGTCTCAATAAAATATATGTAGATATATGCACATGTATAAATATTTTAAACCTCTGATTTCATTAGAGTAAGAAACATCATCCCCTAATGAAGGTGGGCGTCTTTGCCACAACTTAGCAACCTTTGAAAGCTGTCCAGGACAGGCCAGCAGAAGGCTGGGTAATTAACTCGGAGTCATAGAGCCAGTAAGTATCAGAGATGGGCTCCAACCATTAGAACCCAGGGCAGCCTGACTCCAAGGCCAGCTCTCTATACACTAAACTACCATCTGCTCATCACAGACATAAACAGGGTGTTCCCCTGCACTCACGTCTTCTCCCAGTGCTTCCAAGGGGCAGGGCGCTTTCAATGGGAAGAACTCTGGATTTGGGTTCAAGTCCCAGCTCTAAAACTTACTACCTGGGTAACCACGGCAAGCTTCTTCATCTCTCTAAGCCTCAGTATCTTTACTGTAAAACACAGTAGTTAGGCTGGATGGCCTTCTAGATGGAGTCAGCTGGTCAATCAATAAACACTTATTAAGTGCCTTCTATATGGCAGGAACTGTGCTAAGCACTGAGGATACAAAGAGAGGCAAAAGATAGTCTTTGTCCTCAAGGAACTCACAGCTCAACAGAGGAGAGGCTCTAGGATCCTAGGGTCAGGGCAGGGAGGTGATCCTCAGTTTTTATAGAAGGAGACTCAGAAAAGCATACATTTTGTCAGATCTTGCCAGGCTGGAGAGGTTTAGGGCAACTGACTTGGAAATGGACAGTGAGTCTGTTCTCTGAAAACCAGCCTAAATTTGGACTTATCACTAGGCTGGACCCAGAATGTAAATTCTTTCTCATGCAAAAATTCCTCAAGTCAGTCTATGGAGCCATAGAGGGGCCCAATATATGCTGACGGTAGGAATGACCACCCCAGGGATCTCACAGGTGCTTCAAGTAATAAGCCATTGAAGTGCACAGACATGTGTGTGCATGACTATATGAATGTAGATATTCCATGAGCTCACCTTCCATTCCTCCTTGTGATCTATATGTGAATTCTTAACAGATAAAAAAATCACCATTCCCATCGAACCTATTATTGCTGCAATTGTGGTGGTTGTTCTCACCCTGTTGTTTGGACTGACTGCAAGGAGAAAAAAGATAATGGAGGTACCTGGGAATTCTGGGACGGGGGAAGGGAGGTGTCCA
This sequence comes from Gymnobelideus leadbeateri, assembly GCA_011680675.1. Classification (NCBI taxonomy): domain Eukaryota; kingdom Metazoa; phylum Chordata; class Mammalia; order Diprotodontia; family Petauridae; genus Gymnobelideus; species Gymnobelideus leadbeateri. The sequence continues at coordinate 368,234 of WOXC01008715.1, read as the reverse complement.
AAACATCCCAAAGCCAAAGGACTAATTATATAGAACTAGGAGTGATTTTCTATCCTGTTTCCTTTCCAAAGGGAGGGGTGAAGTGGGAAAAAAAAACAAAGCACTGAACTTGGAGTTTTGACCCGAGTTCAAAACCCAACTCTTTCACATACTACCTGTGGGATTATAGAGAAATCACTTCATATGTATAGGCCTCAGTTTCGTCATCCGTAAAATGAGAGGCTTGAACCCAGATGGCCTCTGAGGTCCCTTCCATCTCCCTAAAATCCTAAGTGAGATGGCTAAAATGAAGGGTACTGCTCCCTCAGACATGCAAAATCACTTCTGTTGTGTTTGCTTTTAGCTCTGCATTAAAGATAAGAAATCTCAAAGTGATACATCTTTGTAAGTATTTGGGGATCAATGATTTTCTATAAGTAGACCTACTTAGGGTAACTGGCAACAAGTTGTAACTAAGGTGGGACAAAGGGGATTTGTCTCAGGGTCCCAGTGGAAGGGGCCATCCCCCTCCATGGCAGCTTGCTTTCCCTGCATTCATATACCTCTCCTGTTCCTTGGCCTTGCTGCTTCCCCAGGGTCCTGTGGACATGTTCTCCCTGGCCCAGGGCCCACTTCCCCTATTGTTTTGCCCCTCTGCCTCCTACAAGTTGTCTTCAGTTGAATGATTCTGAGGTGGGGTGGGGTGGGTGATTCAGCCTCTCTTCTGAATGACTTCACTTGGACAGACTATCCTCATCACTTCCCCACAGTTATTACTCTGCTGATAACCCAAGTGGATGGTTTTCCTTGGGAAATCCTTCTGTTTGAGGGGTGAGGAGGAGGGAAGAAGGGAATCTGAGAATATGCCTACCTTTGGCAGGAAGAGAAGTGAGGTGAGGCTACCAAGGACAAACTGGGTTGGCAGGCTGCCTGGACCGAAGCACCACCTTCAGCCTCAGGCCTTCACCTCCTTTGGAGCAATTTCTGGCTTATGAAACTGCCTTTTTATTGCCATGTGGTGTCAGTGACTGAGAGGGCCTGCCCCAGGAGAAGACACCCAGGTTGAACTCCTTTGTGCTAGGGCTGGGAGCAAGGCTGAGGTTGCCAATTGCATCCTCAGTGCTAGATCAGTACTTTCTTCTTTGGGATCTATGTCAGTACTACTGGTCCCATAAAAGTTGAGAAACCAGTGGGCAGAGCAGAGAGGCATGGTACCCTTGGAAGACCTGGAATTCTCCCCTATATTTCATGTGCCACATTTCCCCATTGATGGAGTTTTTAGCACTCATTTGTGCTTCCTTCTAATTTTAGGTAAAGAATCAAGCAGCCTTTCTAATGTAAGAAGAAAGAAGTACCAGGGCCTCCCTGGGTGGGGAGTCAGTGTATTCACTGCTTTTATTATAATGTGATCCTTTTGGATGGTGTGTGATGATGAAGTGGTGGGTTGGGGTAATCATTTAATGCCAGTCTATTTCTTTTGGCTAATTTGAGGCACTAAGAGGAGAAGGATTGAATGGAAACAGGAAATCTTGGAATTTGGACAAGACTTCTCCTCAGGGGTTAAGCTAGTAATGATCCTTCCCCTTACACAGCATCCCATTTCCCACCTCCACATTTTTTCATTTCCCCTTAGTCCTCCTTCCCTAGAAGCTCTGACTCCTTTCAAAGTATAACTCAAACAACATCTCTTAGTAGGGCCCTTTCCTAAGCTCCCCAGTTCATTAGCATCCAATTACTTTGTACAGATTGTGTCCCCCATTCCTATCTATGGAATATAAACTCCTTGAAGGCAGAGAATGTTTTGTGGTTTGGCTTTGTTTTTCTAATCTTATTCTCAGTTCCTAGCACAGCATATTAACTCAACTGAACTGAATTTCCATTTAGCTTGTATCTGGAACCTTCTCAATCCTGGGTTCACTTTATTCACTTATGTGCACCTAAAACTAGCATGAGATAAGGCCAAAGACAATATCTATTTACCAGCACCTCCTGCCCTCTTTTTTGCACAACAATCTGTAGCACTATGCATTAGTTATGAATGTATATATGCTCATTGGACACATTTAGACTAAAATACCCATCTTTCCTTAAAGCTGATGTATCTGTGGTTTTTTCCTCTTGATTTTTTTGCCAGTGTGCATCACCAATACCAATTTCTTTTCTCCTCTCAATTTGTAGGTGTACAAATGTCTCTGATAAAGGCCTCATTTCTCAGATTTCTTATATTTCTCAGAACTTAGTCAAATGTATAAAAATAAGAGCCATTCCCCAATTGATAAATGACCAAAAGTTATAAACACTCAGTTTTCAGATGAAGTAATCTATCTATAACCATATGAAAAATGCTCTAAGTCACTATTAATTGGAGAAATGCAAATTAAAACAATTCTGGAGTACTATCTCACACTATTAGATTGGATAATAGTACAGAAAAGGAAAGTGAAAAATGGAGAGGATGTGGGAAAATTAAAACACTGATGCACTATTGGTGGAGTTGGGAACTGATTCAACTATTCTGTCAAGCAATCTGGAACTATGCCTAAAGGGCTATAAAACCATGCATACCCTATACCCTTTGACCCAGCAATATCATGTTGTTCAAATGCCAAACATATACTAGACAAAAAGACTATTCTATAGAGACCTCACGCAAGGCAAGTGCTCACATGGTGGTCAGAAAAAGCGATACAAGGACACTCTCAAGGTCTTTCATTGTTTTTTTTTTTGTTTTTTTGCTTTTTGGAGGGCAGCTGGGGTTAAGTGACTTGCCCAAGGTCACACAGCTAGTTGTGTATGTGTTTGTGTTAAGTGTCTGAGGCCGGATTTGAACTCAGGTCCTCCTGACTTCAGGGCCAATGCTCTATTCACTGTGCTACTAGCCTCCCCTCAAGGTCTTTCTTAAGAACTTTGGAATTGATTGTGTGACACGGGAGACACTGGTACAGGACTGCCCAGTGTGGTGTGCCCTCATCAGAGAAGGTGCTGTGCTCTATGAGCAAAGCAGAAATGAAATAGCTCAAAAGAAATGAGAGATGTGCAAGTTGAGAGAATGCACTCCAAATGTTCACGTGAACTATTTTGCCAGCTTATATTGGTCTCGTCAGCCACAGTTGGACACACTGTAACTCGACTCTAATATAATGATGTCATTTTGGTCCTCTTTAAAACACAGGACAACAACAAACCAACCACTACTAGGTCTGTATCCCAAAGGAGAAAAACAAAAGAAAACAAAAAGGAAAAGTGCCTGTGTGTACAAAAATGTTTACAGCAGTGCTTTTCTGGTGGCAAAGAATTGGAAATTGAGGGGATGCCCATCAATCAGGAAAGGACTGAACACGTTGTAGTATGTGATTGTGAGGAATACTATTGTGCATAAGAAATGATGAGTAGAATACTCTCAGAAAAACCTGGAAAGACTTACATGAACTGATGTAAAGTGAAATGAGCAGAACCAGGAGAACATTGTATGCAGTAACAGCAATATTATAAAATGATTAACTGTGAATGACTTAGCTATTCTCAGCAATAAAATGATCCAAGGCACAACTCTGAAGGACTTATGATCAAAAATGCTATCCATCCCCAGAGAAAGAACTAATAGAATCTAAATACAGATTGAAACATACTTTAAAAATTTTTTCCTTCATTTTTCTTGGGTTTGGTTTTTGTCTTTGTTTTCTTTTACAACATGACTAATATGGAAATACGTCTTGCATGATTACACATATGTAACCTATATCAAATTTCTTGCCTTCTCATTGAGGGAAGGAGGGAAGGAGAGAGAGAATTTAGAACTCAAAATTTTGAAAACAAAAAAATTTGTTTTCAAATGCTGAGCAGGTAGATTTCAGACAAACCTGGAAAGATTTGCATGAACTGATGCTAAGTGATGTGAGCAGAACCAAGAGAACATTGTAGACAGCAACAGCAACATTGTACGATGATCAACTTTGTTAGACTTAGCTTTTCTCGGCAATGCAATGTTCTAAGATAATTCCAAAAGACTCATGATGGAAGGACTATAGAGTCTGAATATAGTTTGAAGCATACTATTTTCTCTCTTTTTTGTTTTTTCTTTTTCATGGTTTTTCCCTTTTGTTCTGATTCTTTTTTCACAACATGACTAATGTGGAAATATGTTTAATATGATTGTACATGCATAGCCTACATCAGATTGCTTGCTGTCTTAGGGAGAGGGGATAGGAGGGAGGAGAAATTTTTAGAACTCAAAATTTAAAGAAAAAGTGAATGTTGAGGAAAATAATAAATGTTGGAGAGGATATGGGAAAGTTGGAACACTGATTCATTGTTGGTGGAACTGTGAGCTGATTCAATCATTCAGGAGAGCAATTTGGAACTGTGCCCAAAGGGCTATAAAAGTGTGCATAACCTTTGACCTGGCAATGCCACTTCTAGGGCTATATCCCAAAGAGATCATAAAAATGGGAAAAGGACCCACTTGTACAAAAATATTGATAACAACTCTTTTTGTGGTTGCCAAGAACTGGAAATTGAGGGAATGCCTATCAATTGGGCAATGACTAAACAAGCTGTGGTATATGAATCTAATGGAATACTATTGTGCTTTAAGAAATGATGAACAGGTTCTACTTCTAGTGAACACCAAATGTCGGACTATGCCAGTGCTGCAGGAGGTACGGGAGGCCCCAGGGCCCCACAGTCAGAGGCCAGGGAGACTTTCTTGGTGGCTTTGGCAGTGGGGGCAAAGGTCAAGGCCGGGGCCAGGGCTGTGGGGCCCGGGGAGGAAAGGCCGAAGACAAGGAGTGGGTTCCTGTCATTAAGCTGGGCCGGCTACTCAAGGACATGAAGATCGAGTCTTTGGAAAAGATCTATCTTTTCTTGCTTCCTATCAAGGAGTCTGAGATCATAGATTTCTTCCTGGGATCTTCACTGAAAGATGAGGTTCTGAATATTAAGCTTGTTCAGAGACAAACTAGAGCTGGACAACGTACCAGCTTTTGTGGCCATGGGTGATTACAATAGCCATGTTGGTCTGGGTGTTAAGTGCTTCAAGGAAGTGGCCACAGCTATTCGTGGTGCTATCATTCTGGCCAAGCTGTCTACCTGGCTACTGGGGGAACAAGATTGGCAAGCCTCACACAGTACCCTGCAAGGTCATTGGGCGATGTGGGTCGGTTCTGGTGCGCCTGATCCCCACCCCTAGAGGTACTGGCATTGTCTCAGGTCCTGTGCCTAAGAAGCTCCTGATGATGGCTGGAAATGATGACTACTACACTTCCACAAGAGGCTGTACTGCCACTCTGGGCAACTTTGTTAAAGCTACCTTTCATGCCATCTCCAAAACATACAGCTATCTAATCCCAGACTTGTGGAAGGTGACTGTGTTCATTAAGTCTCCTTATCAGGAATTCACCAATCATCTTGTGAAGACTCACACTCAAGTATCTGTCCAGAGGATCCAGGCAGCTGCTGTGGCAACCACATAGATGTTTTTTTTTATAAACAAATAAATTGAACTATGTCTGCTAGAAATAAAGAAAGAAAGAAAGAAAGGAACAAAGAAAGAAAGAAAGAAAGAAAGAAAGAAAGAAAGAAAGAAAGAAAGAAAGAAAGAAAGAAAGAAAGAAGGAAGGAAGGAAAGAAAGAGAGAAAGAGGGAAGGAAGGAAGGAAAGAAAGAAAGGAAGAAAGAAGGAAGGAAAGAAAGAGAGAAGGAAGGAAGGAAGGAAGGAAGGAAGGAAGGAAGGAAGGAAGGAAGGAAGGAAAGAAAGAAGGAAAGAGAAAGAAAGAAAGAAAGAAAGAAAGAAAGAAAGAAAGAAAGAAAGAAAGAAAGAAAGAAAGGATGAATAGGTGGACTTCAGAAAATCCTGGAGTTATATGAACTGATGCCAAGTGAAGTGAGCAGAACCAGAACACTGTTCACAGAAACAGTCACAGTGTTCAATGACTGATTTTTAATAGACTTAGTTCTTCTCAGCAATGCATGGATCTAAAACATTTCCAAAGGACCCATGATGGTAAATGTTGCCCACATCCAGAGAATACTACAGAGTCAGAATGCAGAGTGAAACACTTTCTTTTTTCTTTTGTTTTTTTTTCTTTCTCATGGTCTCTCCCATTCGTTATAATTCTTCTATGCAACATGACTAATGTTAAAATGTATTTAATAGGAATGTATTTGTAGAGCCACATCATATTACAAGTCATCTTGGAGAGGAGGAGGGAGGGAGGGGAGAAAATTTAAAACTTATAAAAGTGAATGTTGAAAATGAAAAATTAATTAATTAATGATTTTAAAAAGTGAATGTTGAAAACTAAAAATAAATAAAACATTTGTTTTCACATGTAATTGGAGGAAAATAAAATACTAAATAAATATTTTAAAACTTTTTATTGAATACTAAAACAAATACACAATAAGAAAGGAAAAAGAAACAAAAACTTAAACATTGAAACTTAAATACAAAATTAGAAAAGAAAAAAAAGCATTGTCACATGTACAGCAGAACGTAAGAGAGACTTCAAAATATACAGAATTTCCGTTTCCAGAAAGCCCATGTAATAAACACTACACACTGCATCGAGAGCTGCCCATCTTATCTTTGCTTCCTGGTAAGTTTTCTTTTGTTCCCTGCTGTGTGCTTCTTCCTTTGTTCTTTTTTTTCTCCCCTCCCTGCACCAACCCCCAGGCTACAATTAAGCTCGAACACACACATATACACACACACACAAACACATATACATATATACTCATACATACACATATATATATACATTTATATACAAACACAAACACATAAAGACAGATATGCATACATATATACACCTACACATACATATATTTAGATATCTATAATCATATTCATATATAGACAAACAAATTCATATTCATCTAAGACTGTACTGTATTTATCTGTCCTCTGTTTCTCTGAGGGTGGCTAACCTCTTCCTTCATAAGTCCAAGTCTTTCCATATTTTTCCAAGCCCTACACCGCAGTAATATACCAACCTTACACTGTCTAGTTATGTTAAATAGTCTAAAACGACATTGATGAGTATGGCTGACACAGAGTGTAGTTTCCCCATCTTTCTCTTTGGATTAAATCTATTTTAGCCTTAACTTTGTCTGAGGGCGTAATTGCCACTACTGCTCCTTTTCCCTAACAAATTCTTGTTCCTTACTTTCCATTTGTCTATATCTCTTATTTCCTATTCCTCTTGGCTCCTTTACCCTACTTCTACCTGCTACCTTGCCCTCCTATTACTTAACCTATTCCTCTCCAAGGATCTCTTCCTTATGCTCTCATTCCCATTAATCTAAACACCCTTCTATGTCTTTTTTAGCCTATTCCCTCCCCCTCCCCTCTAAAGATCTCTCCCTTATCCTCTCCCCCTCCCTATTCCCTTAGCGTTTTATTTCTTACTGAATTTAGAAGACTTTTATACATATATACTTGTGTGTGTATATGTATATATACATATATGTGTATATATACACATACGTGTGTATATATGTATATATACACATATGTATGTATATATATATATATACACATACATATGTGTGTATATATATATATAGTTCCCTCCTGAACCCATTCCCGATGAAAGTAGGTTTTCTGAACTACCAGCTCTCCTCCCCCATCTAATTCCTCTGTGTTCATTCTTCCTCTTGTACCTCATTTGCATAAGGTAATTACTCTTTTTAGCTGTTCCTAAGCAGTTTTACTTTTGAAAATCATTACATACTCAGGTCTGCCCCAAGCTTTCTTATAAACTACCCAATTACTAATAACAATCTTAGACATATTTTACATTTTCTCATATAAAAGATAAACTGTCTGTCCTTATTGAGTCCCTTATAATTAGTCTTTGACATATTCCTTGTATTTCTCTTGGATCTTATATGTCAAATCTTCTATTAAGTTCAGGGTTGTTGGGGTTTTATTTAAACAAAATCCTGAAAGTCTGACAATTCATTAAATATCCATTTTTTCCCCATTCAGAACAATGCTTAGGTTTGCTGGATATGATACGTTCAGAGGCCCAGTTCCTTTGCTTTTCAATATGTAGTGTTATAAGACCTGTAGTCTTTTGGTGTCAGCACTGTTAGGTCTTGTATGATTCTAACTGGCACTGCCATATTTAAGTTGTTTTTTTCTTGTTGTTCATAATATTTTATCCTTGAGCTGGGGGTTTCAGAATTTCTGATATTCCTGTGAGTTTTCTTTATAGGATCTCTGTCAGGTGGTGGTCAGTAGATTTTTTCTATTTCTTCTTTCCCCCTTGTTCTAATGCTTCAGGACAGTTTTCTTTAATTATTCCTTGTATTATTGTATCAAGATTATTTTTTTATCTTGGCTGTCAGGAAATCTGATTGTTCTTATATTTTCTTTTCTTGCTCTCTTCTCCAGATCAGTCCTTTTTCTTATGAGATAGTTCACAGTCTCTTCTATTTTTTTCATTCTATATTTTGTTTTATTGTTCCTTGGTCTCTTATGACTTTGCTGGCTTCCCCTTGCCCAATTCTGATTTTTAAGGAGTCATTTTCTTCCTTAAGATTCTGGATTTCCTTTTCTAATTGGTTGACTTTCTTTTCATAATATTGTTTTCTTGGATTGTTCTTTTTTTTTTTAAGTTTTTCCTCAATTGTTCTCCTTTGATTTTAAAAATCTTTTCTAAGTTCTTCTATCAATTCTTTTTGGGCAGGTAACCATTTGACATTACTCTTTGGAGTAAGAGATGATTTCTTTGCTTTAGTATCCTCCTCTGAAGATGAATACTGAAGATGAATAGTAGCTTTCTATAGTTGGACTCTTTCTCCTTTACCTGCTCATTTAAAAAAAAATTGTGTAGCAGCTTATTTTTTTTTATAATCACCTCTAGTTCTGGGGATGGTGCTTCTAGCCTCAGATCCTCCTTCAGTTTTTTCCTCTAGCCTGGAACTGAAAACAAGACCTCCAGCCTCCTGTAAGTGTCCACTGCCCCACTGTTTCATACTCACTGGGAGTGTCCCGATTCCTTCCCACCCAGGGCCATGTCTCTGTAGCACAGCTGGGTTTGGCATTCTTTGTCAGCTGAGGTTCCCTCAATCTTCCCTGATTCAGATGCCCAACTCCCCTCACTTTCCAGGAGGTAAAAATTCCTGAGATTGGGGCAGAGGTAGCCTCCCAACCCAGCTAGCCCCAGGGTTCACCTCTTATTGTTTAAGTGGAATTAGCCTGGAGGTGTTTATTCTTCACAAGGCCAAATCTTGTTCTGGGATTTTTCTTCAGATCTTCAATTATCCTAGGAGCACACTGTTCTGACCCTACTTATTTATTTTTACCACTCTATTTTTGCCCTGAGGTGCTATTTTATCTCATTTGTGGGGAAATTTGGAGAGCTTGGACTTTTCTCCATCTTGGACTTCTTCCATCTTTCTAAATAATTTTTTAAAAAGAAAAAAAAAAGATTGTAGCTGTATGCCCCACCCCAAAATTATTGAGCTGATTAACAAATGGTTATCCAGTCCTGGCCTGCTTGTGATCCACCTGTGAATTTTGTCTTCGTGTCCCTACTGCTTAGCACAGTACCTGGCACACAGTAGGTTCTTAATAAATATTTGCTGATGGCTTGACTGGTGAAATGGCTTCTCTCCTCTTGAAGCTGCTTCTCCTACTCTTTCAATTTTAGGACCATTCTCATTTCCCTCTGCAGAAATGCCTAGCTATCAGCGATAGAGAAAAGGTCCTTATTGATGGAAAAAAAAACAAGAAAAGAAACAGACAGAATGCATAAAATCTTAGCAGCAGTGTTGCTAAGTAGTCAAGGCCAAATCTTCCTTCCTTATGGCTCCCCCTTCCTCTTTAGTAACTTCAGCTGGTCAGGAAGACAGATTACAAAGCTATCTGGTCTAGGCTTGTTGTTGGGTGGTTTTCAACAGCTAGGGTAGCAGGGAGGCCTCCAGATCAATGGATTTTAGAACTGAAAGAGACTTTAGAGATGATCTAGCCTAATCCCTTAATTTCACAGAAGAGGAAAATGAGATCCAGAGAAAGCAATGACTTGTCTGAGGTCACACAGGTAGCTGAACCCAATTCCAACTGAAATCTCTGTACCCCAAACCCAGCATTCTTATCAGATCTCACCAGGTGATCATTTCATTTCCATAGGGTAGAATTTCTCAAAGTGAGATGTTTGGAGATCCAAAGACTCTTGAAGATCAGAAAAAGCTCCTAAGGATGATTTAGTATTAAGAAGAAGTTGGATTGAAGGTATTTGGCTTCTCTTTACTGAAGGTCTTCATACAAAGCCTGGGTGACCCCTTGTTAGTTATGTAGGGTATATGGGTGTATATATGTATATGTGTGTATATATGTATATATATATACATATATATGTATGTATGTATATGTGTATATGAATATAGATATCTAGATAGTAAAATTAAAGTAAATATTAAATAAAATAATGATACACAAATATGTTGTGATTAAACTAATTCAATTGTTAATATTAATTATATAAAATATAGTTAATTTGATTATATAATAAAATTATATGTATTTCATTTAATGTATCTGTTTATCTATTTATATCTTATATGACATGAGTTTCCTATATATACAGATACATATGAAGAGGGAAGGGTGATAAGGAGGGGGGGAGGGTAAGTGGTTCTGCCAGGGATACCTCTCCTGGCATCCAGTCTGGAAAGAATTCACCAGGCTCAAGCAGACTTTGAAGCCGAAATTGTAAAGTTTATTGTTACGCTGTAGAGAACAGCGGGCTAGATTCTTATGGAACCTGCAAACTCGCAGAGGCAGCAGGCATAGTTTTAAGGGGTCAATTATGCTAACTAGGTGAGTAAGGGTGGGATCAGGGAGGAGTTAAGGAGTGGTCAGTGCTCAAAGGACCATACACTTTTAATATCAGCTTCGCAGGTGTATTGCCCATGATTCACTGGGAAATAGCTCAAGCGGGGCTAACTGGAGGTGTGGTTTTAGGCCTGACATGTCACTAAAGAGTGCCCAGTCTGTCACCCACCAAGGTCATCAGAGACAGTGTGGGTATATAATTGACTAAGGAGTTACCCTATAGATAAGGTATTGAAGAATTTATGGTGGGGCTGGACACTCTAAGGGAGATAACATTTACATAACTTATTGTTTCAAGCAGAGATAAACAGGTCATGAGTTGTTTCTGGGCAGAGTGCTGGAAGGGGGAAGGGGCAGAGTCAATGCTCTGAGGCTGGGGGTGGGGGTGGAAATGTGATCTTACAGACTGCTTTTACAAATTGATTTTACAGACATAGATCCCAAAGCACCCCATTTACAAACTGATGTTACAGACTGATACTACAGACATATATACATCACTAGGACCCCATCACATACAAGTGTACATAACACATATATGTTATAGGGCTATATAGTTATGTTTAGGTATAAATTGATCAGTGAGGTCACTTCCAACCCTGAAATTCTTTGATTCTGTGATTCTGAGAGGTTAGTATGATGTAGAGAAGTGAACTTGAATTCAGAAGAGGCTAATGAGTCTGGGCAATTTCTTTTACCCCTTTGAGTTTTGTTTGTCTCCTCTATAAAATAGAACTAATAATACTACCTGTCGTGTCTACCTCCTAGGGTTGTGTGAGATGCAAATGAATGAATGAATGGCTGGCTGACAAATTAAATTAATGAAATGAAATTAATTAAATATGTAGGCTTCCTAAGTTTAGTCAGTTATTAAGAGTTGGCAGGAAAGATTAGACATTTAATGTCTTTGCCCCACCTCCCAAAATTACCAATTAACTTTGTTCTAGTACATGGAATTCTCCTGATGAACTCATAAGCAAAGTTATTTAACAGGAAAGAGTTTATACCCCTATAAAATCCAGTAGCCTTGACTTATGATATCAAAGTATCATAGACAATTAACAGGAATTACAATATTACTATCTGCTAATCCCATTTTGATTTTGTCCATAAGTTAAGGAAAGTCTGGTCCTGTTTGGTTTAGTGTTGTTATTATTATTGTTGCTATTAATATTTTTTTTTTTACTATAAATATGGTGAGTCAACCCAATCTGAATAAATCTAAAAAAAAGCACCTGGAACTTTGGAACTCAAGAATACTCCTACCACAATGATAATTCTCCACCAGTGATTTGGATAGATAAATGATTACTAATGTATTGGAGTTGTGAAATTATGGAATTGCTTCTTGGGTTTCCCCATAGTCACACCCAGCCCCACTCTGTCTTAAGGAGTAGGTAAGTAGGTGGAATAATTGGGACCTGATGGTGATACTTCTTTTTTTTTATTTTTAATGTTTTAAATTCTAAACTTAACAAGTACTAAATAAAATGAAATTTTCATATACAGTGTAGAATAATGAGAATTCTCATGAAATCATGCATTTCTGTTACATATGGCTTGTTTTTCTCTTTAAACATATAAGAAATTCAATATTTTACTTTCAAAGCTGTCCTGATCATCTGTATTTCCTTCTGAACTTCCTAGTTAACCTTCTTTTCTTCCTTCCTTCTCTCTCTCCCTCCCTCTCCCTCCCTCTCTCTCTCTCTCTATATATATGTATGTATGTATGTATGTAAATGTGTGTGTGTCTCTTTCTCTCCTACCCTCTCTCCCTCCTTCCTTCCTTCCTTTTTGACAATACTATTTTTATCCCTCAACTTACTCCCTGTTCCATGAGGGTTGGGAATAGAAAAACAAAACCCATATAGCAAATAAGTACAGTCAAGCAAAACTAATCCACACATTGTCGATCGGAAAATGTCTGTTTAATTCTGTGACTTAGGCCCATCACCCCTCTGTCAGGAAGTGGGTAGCATGCTTGATTGTTGGTCTTTTGGGGTCGTCATTGATAATTTCATTGGTTAATTTCTTAAGTTTTTAAAAGTTTTTCTCTCATAATTATATTGTTATATATAAATGGTTCTCCTTGCCCTCTGTATTAGTTCATACAACTTTTCCTAGATTTTTTCTGAAATTGTTCCTTTCTTCATTTCTAATGGCACAATAATATTCCATTACATTCATATGCTATAATTTGTTCAGCCATTCCCCTATCGATGAACACCACCTTAATTTCCAGTTATTTGCTATAACAAAAAAAAAATAGGTACTATAAATATTTTAGTATATATAGTCCTTTTAATCCTTCTTTGATTTCTTTGAGGTATAGGACTAGCAATGGTATCTCTGGGTCAAAGGATAGGCACAGTTGAATAACTTTGGGGGGCACAGTTCCATATAATTTTCCACAATGGCTGGACCAGCTCACTTTACCAACAGTGCACTGATATGCTTGTTATCCCCAAATCCTTCCAAAATTGTCATTTTCCTTGTATGTCATTGTTTTGCTAACCAGATGGGTATTAGGTGCAATTTCAGAGTTGCTTTAATTTGCACTCCTCTAATTATTAGTGGTTTGGAGCATTTCTTTTTCATGTGTTAGTTTGAAAACTACCTGTTCATATCCTGTGACCATTTATTTATTGGGTAATGGCTCTTTTTCTTATATATATTGAATCAGTTTCTTGAATATCTCAGGTCTGATGGTAAAACTTTAAGAGACCCTGAAATGACCCCCCACCCTGCTCTTTAGTGATACCTAAAATTTCTCTCTGAGTTTCAATCCTTTGAATTTTCCTCTTATAAAATGCAAATACTCTTGAAAGAGACAACCAAAGGACGCTTGTCAATCAATGACACTTTAATGTGAACGAATTTATTGGAATCTTTCTGGAGCAGTAAGTTTTGAACGGGAAAGATCAGAAATAGTAGAGGGGACTGAGTAGCTAAGAGGGTTGGAAAGGACATTGGGAAGCTGAGACTGATGCTCATGCCTTGCCAAACCCTGATGTTGGTTACCTCCATCATCTACATTCTCTTTCTACTTATGGATTCTCTATTAAACTCTATTAAACCTTTACTAGTGTAAGGAAACTCACTCCACCTATGTTGATTACTAGTATCTGCAACTTAGAGTGTTAAGTGGCTTGCCACTTGGGTCAGATAGGAAAAATATGTCAGAGAAGGACCAAACAAAAACTTTTTGGACTCTGAATCTACCTGTCACATAAAGGATTCTTCCCCTGGGGTTCATGAATTAAAATTTTTTTGATAAATATATTTCAACTTAATCGATTTCATTTCCAATCTTATGTGTTTTCTTTATGCAAATAAAAACATTCTGAGAAGAGTTCCATGGGCTTCACTAGACTGTCTGCCAAAGGCATCCTGCAATACAGAGGATGTGAAGAGCACCTACACTAGGCTGGCTATGTCTCCTGCTTTGGGTTTTCTGAAGGGGGCAGGGTAGTGCAGGTGTTAGAGAGTTTTGACTTTTGACTGAGGGAACTTGTGTTCAAAATATGCTTTGCTGTTGGCACTGTGTGACCTTGAGCGAGTCATTTCCTCTAGCTCAGCCTTAGTTTCCTCTTTAGTAAAATGAGTGTTGGACTAGGTGATCTCTAAGGTCCTTTCAAGTTCTGAGACTGATTAATAATCAAAGTAGGAGTCAGGAAATATATTTTAGGAGGCTTATGCTTCTTACTTTCAAGTTCCCTCCTCCCACTCCCACTCCCAAACACAGAGAGAGACAGAGACAGAGATAGAGACAGAGGCAGAGAAAGGGGAGGGGAAAAGGGAGGGAGGCAGGAATAGGGAAAAAGAAAGGGATAGGGGAAAGAGTGAGAGAGACAGAGAGAAACAGAGACACAGACAGACACAGAGAGACAGTGAGTCACAGAGACAAAGTCAGAGAGGCAGAGTTCTTTGTATCTCTGGAGGAATATGTGTCCAAAGGACATATAGAAATGTTACAGAAAGGCTGATGGATACTTCTAAAGATAAATGTGTCTCCTTAGTGTGAGAAATGCTGTTGGCCTGCCATGTCATCAGCAACTATGTACTTAAAAATGAAGCCTGGACTGTGGTTTGTGAGTCAGATAAGCTGCTGAATAACTCCTCCCCAAGGTCACATTTTCTCCTCCTCTCCTCCTCCCGACTTGCTTCTATTACCATGACTTCACAGAATTTTAGAGTTGGAAAGGACCCCAGAGACCATCTAGCCCAGCTCTGACCTGCACACTGGACAAAGGGCTCTAGTCTTTGCTGGAAGAGCTGCAGTTGGGGTGACGGGAGGCTTACTACACCTGCTGACAAGTAGGGACCCCATCCCCCCATCGGAGGGCTCTTACTGCTCTAAGATCTGCAAAGTGATTTATGCACATCATCTCTAACCTTTCCTGATCTCCCCAGCTGTTAGTGCTCTCTCCCCTCCTCATTGGCCTCCATTTATTTTATCTATATCTGCTATAGTTTTAGATAAATTATATGTTTGTATGTGTGTATATACATATGTGTGTATATATACATATATGTGTGTGTGTGTAGATACATGTACACATATATATACAGAGAGAGAGAAAGGGAGGGAAGGAAGGAGGGAGAGAGAATAGTAAAGAAAGAGGGCAAGGGAGGGGAGAGGATGAGATGGTACTAGCCTAGATGAGAAGAGACAAGAGTCTCCCTATTAGAATGTCAGTTCCTTGGGGTAGCTAGGTGGCACAGCGAATAGAGCACCCCCCTGGAGTTAGGAGGACTTGAGGTCAAATCTCACCTCAGACACTTAACACTTACTAGCCCTGTGACTTTGGGCAAGACACTTAACTCCAACTGCCCAAGCTTCTCCCCTCCAAAAAGCAAAAAATAAATAAATAAGAATGTCAGCTCCTTGAGGGCAGGAACTATTTTGCTTCTGCCTTCCTATCCCCAGCCCCCAGCATAGTACCTTGGCAAATGGGGATAGGGACAGGATCTATGATTTCATTTAATCCTCAGAACAACCCTGGAGAGAGATATTATTCTTATATTAATTGTATAGGTAAGAGAAAATGAGGCAGAGAGAGGCCTAAAGCACTGAGAGGTTGAGGGCCTTGCCCAGGGTCACACAGCCAGGATGTGTCAGAGGCAGGTCATATGAGATGGCCTGGCATGTATTAGGCAATGATTAAGTTTTACAACAATCCTGTGAGGTGGCATTATTATACCCAGTTTACAGAAGAGGAAGCTGGGCCTCAGACAGAAGTGCACAGTCACGAAGCTCATATCTATTAGAGGAAGAGTTTGAACCCAGCACCCGGCCCCAAATCCAGCCCTCCGTCCACTATTCACCACAAATACCTCTGATCCCTTTTCCACTTATCAACCCATAATACTTGAAAGACAGCTCTCTTATCCCTCCCAAGTCATCTCTCCTCCAGCATAAAGACCCTGCAATTTCTCCTTTCAGTACATATTCAATCAATCAAGCATTTCTTTCTACTTAAGGTGCCAGCAAACTTGGTAAAATGGAAGGGGCTGGCACCTTCAGAACTACTTTGTTTCAAGTTTTGCCTCTGCCCAGGGATACCTCTGCGATCCTGGACAAATCTATTAAACTTTCTGAGCCTCAATCACTCTCTAACACAGCACTTCTTAAACTGTAAGTTGTGACCACAAATGAGGTCATGAAAAATTTGGCCACAATCAAAGGTTTCTGAAACCATAAACAAAAAAATTAATTCAAAATCAAACATGTCGTGAATCAGAGGTGTTTCTGGCAGTGCTTGCCCGTGTTACATGCTTTCCCAGGCAACTTCACTACAGCCTTGGTTCTGAACACAAAGCATGTGCACTTTGTACTGTGCAAGCCATCACGCCCACACAGTGCCAACAAATGCTGCTGCTGACTTCCCAAAAGGGGACATGAGTGGAAAAGGCTTAAAAAGTCTAGGTGTCGCAGTGAATAGAGCACTGGACCTGGAGTCAGGAGGAGCTGAGTTCAAATCCAGCCTCAGACACAACACAAAAGCTAGCCGTTTGAGCCCTCCAAAAAGAAAAAAAAAGTCTTGTTAACAGACACCCACCTACATTCATAGAGAGACTTTTCTCACCAGTAGTTCCCTATACTAGTGAAATCACAAGCCTAATCTTCCCCTTCCCCTCCTAAAATAAAGGTGCCATGCTCTGAGGATTCTAAGACACACATTAAAGCCTCCACCCTCAAGGATCTTACACTCTAAAAAAAATAGGATTATGTACAATAAAATCACTTGATTTTTTTAGTTTTTCTCTTTCAAAAATCTTTACTCCTAGTCCCTTAGTAAACACGAAGAAAATTAACTGCACCTGAGTCATTTCCTTAATGCTCAGTCCTTAATGCTCTCCCTTATCAGAAGAGCATCAAGGTGGTTGTTTTTTTAATACATTAGTTACAAACAGATTATTTCCAGTGCATATCATTTAAGACTTCTGCCTAGAGTTACACTGTATATTCAATGGGAATTTTAAAAGAATCTATGATCAAGTGGGAAAAAAACAGTATTATTAGAGGGTTGAACCAGGGTGGAGCATTGGAAAGAGCTCTGGATCTGAAGCCAGAGGACTTAGGTTCAAATTGCACTCTGCCTTTCTGGGCCATTTGCTTTCTGGATGGATTTTGAAAGACCTGGGTACAAATCTTTCCTTGGACATGCCACCACCGCTCAGAACATTGGCTGTTTCCTCTGGTTACCTCATCTGTAAAGCCAAGATAGATGTGGAGTAGATATCCTTGGAGGTCCCTGACAGCTTTAGATCCCTGATCCTATCCCAGGTTCTGAGACAAGTTGCCCACCCATCAACAAGATGGGGGAGTTTCAGTCACCAGCTTTTCCTTTCTTAGGGAAATCTTCCTTTGAAATACCTGATCTATTTGTCCCATTCTTTCCTGGCTCTTACAATCAACAGCAACATCTCCATAAAAATGTTTCACTAACAGTAATACTAATCTCTCTCATTTGCATAGGGGTTTCGAGTTCATAAAACTTGTACATATTTATGACTCTGTTTGCAATACTATGTTGCAAATACCTAATCAGCCTGGGGAAAGCAGGTGATGAAACATACTTTCCACTTGAGAAAAGAAATAGGTGACTATGGGTGTGGAATATTTCATATATACTCAGACACAGTCACTGTCTGTTGGTTTTGCCGAACTAATTTTCTTGGATAAAAAGGAAGATGTTATGTGGTATGGGGTATATCAGGAAATAATTGTAATGTTAAAAAAAACAAGATGCATTTGTCAAACTTAAAAAAAAAAAAGACCACACAGTACCTCATACCTAGGAAGTGCTTAATAAATGCTTGTCAGATGAAACTGAATAAACTCATGACCTGGGATTGAATCCGGCCTCAGAAAATGAGCACCCACACGTAAATAATGACTGGCCGTGTAACCTTGAGCAAGTTACTTAACCCCAATTGCTTAAAAAAAAAAATTAAAAAAAACAAAAAACAAAAAAACAACCTTATGTAGCCAAGATGGTGGAGTGAGGAAGGAACCCTCTGAAGCCCTCCGAAATTTCCCTCCAAATAACTAGAAAATCACCTCAGAGTTCACATAAGAGCAAGGAAGCAGCTTACCAGTACTGCAGGAAAGCTCTATCTCATTGGGGTGGGAGGGGAGCAAGATACAAAAGTAGTAGCAACAGCAGGCAGCCTCACAGCAGGGGGCCTGCAGCAAGGTTCCAAGCCTGGAGCCATCCACCAGCAAGGTCCCACCCTCTTGCAAACCAACAGCGTCTGGGTAAGGCAGCAGTGTGTGCAGCATAGCAGACCCCAGGGACTCCACATCTAGCACAAAGAACCAGCTAAACCTTGACCCCATTGCTGACTAGTAGTGAAGCCCCACACTGTGGCTGGCCAACAGCAAGACCCTTCCCCTGGGGCCTACCCACAGAGAGACCCTGTTTCCATAGCAACTCAGCAATAAGGTCCCACCCTTGGGGCAGGCCAGCAGCTAAACCCCAAGGAGGGGGACAAAGAGAGGCCATATACCCCTAGTATAAGCCAAAAGGGTAGCCTACCCTCCAGTGAAAGCAAACAACTAAGTCCTGAAACCCGATGAAAGCCAGAAGTAAGACCCTGAGCCCCACCATAAAAAGCCTGGGACAGTGTAGCACCAGAGCCTAACTCTCACATAAAAACATTGAGTCACAATAAAGGCAGAAAAAATGAGCAAAAAAAAAAAATGACTATAGAAAGTTACTGTGGCGACAGGGAAGATCAAGGCATAAACTTAGAAGAGGACAACAGTGTCAAATTGGCTACCTGTGAAGCCTTAAAAAAAAAAAAAAAAATATATATATATATATATATATACACACACACATCTCTCTCTCTCTCTCTCTCTCTCTCTCTCTCTCTCTCTCTCTCTATATATATATATATATATATATATAATTTGGTCTCAGACAAAGCAAAAATAGATCTGACTAAAAGAGATAAGGAAAGAATGATATCTTGCTGAAAGGTACCATAAACAATGAAGTCATATCAATGCTAAACATATATGCACCAAATGGTATAGCATCTAAATTTTTGAAGAAGTTGAATGAGTTACAGAAGGGAATGGATGACAAAACTATATTAGCAGGGGGCCTCAACTTTCCTTTCTCAGAACTAGATCAATCTAAAAAAAAAAAAACCAAACCAAGAAAGAAATTAAGGAAATGAATAAAATTCTGGAAAAGTGAGGAATGGCTGAACAAGTTGTGGTATATGAATGTAATGGAATACTACTATGCTATAAGAAATGATGAACAGGCTATTTCAGAAAAACCTGAAAGATTTATATGAACTGATGCTGAAGCGAGCAGAACCAGGAGAACATTGTACACAGTAACAGCCACAGTCTGCAGTGACTGATTTTGATAGATTTAGCCCTTCTCAGCAATGCAAGGACCTAAAACAATTTCAAAGGACTCATGATGGAAAATGCCATCCACATCCAGAGAAATAACTACGGAGTCTGACTGCAGAGCAAAGCAGACTATTTTTTAAATTTTGTCTTATTTTTTCTTTCTCATAGTTTCTCCCATGCCAGGGGCCACTTGATGCCAGCATCAAGTTTGAGCAGAGATGTGAGATGAACCAGGCCAGGCAGGTAGTTCAGGATAGAACTCCATTTATTGATTCTTTCAACAAGATTTTTATAGAGCAAAGAGACAAAGAAGGTAATTATCAGTCACCATATTTTCCATAACGTCAGGCAGACCTTGAAGGCTATCATGTCCTTTCTTCACTAGTGTTCCCATACAAGATGTGTAAGAATTCAGGGCACTCTGTTCTTTGCACGTCACAGAGAGTGGTGAGCCAACATCCTGTTGGCCTGGGAGTAGCTGCAAGGAGCTGGCTGCTTCTACCTGCCTAACTTAGAGTTGGCTCTCAACACTACCATACTTTTAATTCTCCTATACAATATGACTAATGTGAAAATATGTTTAATAGGAATGTATATGTAAAGTCTATATCAGATTGCAGGCTGTCTTGGGGAGGGAGGGGTAAAATTTTAAACTTATGAAGTAAATGTTGAAAACTAAAAAGAAACAAATTAACCATAAAAGAAATTCTGGAAAAGTTAGATATGATAGATCTCTGGAGGAAACAGAATGAGAATAGAAAGGAATATACTTTTTTCTCAGCAGTACATGGCACCTACACAAAAACTGACTGTGTATTAGGACATAAAAACCTCACAACCAAATGCAGAAAAGCAGAAATAATAAGTGCATCCTGTTCATATTAATTAATTAAAAATTACATTCAATATGGATAATGGAAAGAAATATTAAAAACTAACTGGAAATGAAATAATTTAGTCCTAAAAAGCAAATGGGTCAAAGAACAAATCATAGCTCTTTTTCTGGTAGCTAAGAAGTGGAAATCAAAGCGATGCCCATCAATTGGGGAATGGCTAGACAAGCTATAGTATATGATTATAATGGAATGTTATCATACTATAATTATATTATTGTATATATAAATATAATATAAATATAAAATAACATGAATACATTATTATGCTATAAGAAATTACAAATAGGATGATTTCAGAAAAACCTGGAAAGACTTACATGAACTAATGTATAGTGAATTGAACAGAACCAGGATAATGTTGTACACAGTAATAGCAATATTGTTCAATGAAGAATTGTGAATGACTTGGCTATTCTCAACAATATAATGATCCAAGACAATCCCAAAGGTCTTATGATGAAGCATACTTTCCACTTCCAGAGAAAGAACTGATATTGACAGAATACTGACTGAAGCATGCTATTTTTCACCTTCTTTCATTTTTTTCTTTTGAGTCTTCTTGTACAAAATTACTAATATGGAAATGTTTTACATAATTGCACATGTATAATCTGTATCTGCTTACTGTCTCAGGGAGGGGGGAAGACAGGGAGGGATAGAATTTGGAACTCAAAACTTTAAACAAAAATATTAAAAGAACAACAACAAAACCCAACCCTGTGAGGTATGCATCATTTCCATTTTACAGATGAGGAAACTGAGGCACAGGTTGGTGAAGGGACTTGGTTCATGTAAGCTGATAAGGGTCTTCTAGCAGCTGGCACAGTGGGGGTTCCACTAGAGCAGAAATAGTATGTAATGGAAAGAGTGCTGGGTTCGAAGTCCTGCCTCTGACACTAGGCTGTGCAACTGAAGTCCTGCTGATGAGGGAAGGGTAATAGGTTCTACCAGGGACCCTGATCACTATCAGTGACTAGAAACCCTGCAATTCAGTCTGGAAAGAATTCACCAGACTCAAGCAAACTTGGAGGCCGAGATTGTAAAGTTTATTGTTACGCTGTACAGCACAGCGGACAAGGGTTCTTATGGAACCTGCAAACTTACAGAAATCACAGGCATAGTTTTAAGGAGTCAAGACAGTAAATGAGGTGTCAATTATGCTAACTAGGTGAGTAAGGGTGGGATTAGGGAGGAGTTAAGGCGAGGTCAGTGCTTAAAGGAACATGCACTTTTAATATCAACTGCTCAGGCGTATTACCCATAATTCACTGGGAGATAGCCCAAGGGGGGGGGGGGGGCTACCTGGAGGTGTGGTTTTGGTCACAGCCACTGAGGAGTGCCCAGTCTGCCACCCATCAATGTCATGTTTGACAAGATGGATGATGGGAACCAAGGCCAATGGAGACTCAGTATGGATATAATTGGCTAAGGAGTTAACCTATAGATAGGGCACTGAAGGATTCATGGTGCAGCTGGCCACTCTGCTAGGGGAGATAAAATGTTTAAAGCTAAAATGTTTATAGATGGTTTAGTGAAGGATTCACAGGTAGCTTGTTATTGTTTCAAGCAGAGATAAACAGTTCATGAATTGTTGCTGGGCAGAGTGCTGGCAGGGGGAAGGGGCAGAGTTAATGCTTTGAGACTGGGGAGGGGGAAGTGTGATTTTACAGACATAGACCCTAAAGCACCCCATTTACAAACTGATGTTACAGATTAATATTATAGACTGATGTTACAAACATATATATCCCAGGCACCCCATCACTGCCTCTGACGCTAGGCTGTGCAGCTGTGGGAAAGTCTCTTCATCTATGTGGACCTCATCTGCCTCCTCTGTGAAGTGGGAAAAAGAATACCTTATGGATTTTACTTCACTGAGAAGCCAAGAGGATCCAATGAGATGACGTCTATGTATATATTTAACAAACACACGTATAAAGCACTATATAAATGCCAAGTTCCCTTTGTTAGTAATAGGCTTTCATTTTCTACCATTAACAGCAGTCATTCTATTTCATTGCTATTTCTGTCTTTCTGATCTCATTGTAATTTGAAAAATGGAGACAGGAGAATCAAAAGGTTCCATTGCAACCTGCCTCTGTGGTGGCTGAGATACTGTAGACACTGAAAGGCTTTATTAGCTGCAGCCTGGTTCAATAAAAAGACAGATGGCCCTGGGTGGATTTAGAAAGACCTGGTTTCAAATCTTGCCTCTGCCACAAGGTCACTAGCTCTTTGAACATTTGTTGTCCCATCTGTAAAATGAAAATAATATTTTCTAATCTCTAATTTATAAGGTTGTAAGGAAGGTGAGTCACAGGACCTGGGTTGGAATTCTGGCTCTGCCATTTACTACCTGTATGACCATGGCCAAGTTATTTAACCTCTCTGGGCCTCAGTTTCCTCATCTGTAAAATGTGGAGGTTCAACTTGATGGCCTCTCAGGTCCCTTCTAGCTCTACAACACCTGTGGTCACTAAGATCTTTCCATCTCTAAATTCCATGACTGCCGCATGAGGTCTCACTGTTCATAGACCTCACTGTCTTCTTATGCTCCTCACCCATAGCTTCAAGGTCATTGCCTTTAGATCTTTGCCTCAGGTTGTAAAGGATTCTGTTTACAGAGTGAAGGAGGAAAGGCAACCTCATTTCCATGTACTGTAGCTCTTAGTCAGGCTTGCCTACCAGCATTCCAGAGAGGCAGCCGAGGCCCAAGATCTCTCACGAGGGTGTCGGGAGCAGCATCTTCTTTCTCAGGAGGAGTTCTCCTTGTAACTCCTACCTGGGTCATTGTCCTCCTCGTGTGCCTCTGTAGGCCTCTTCCTAGCTTCTGTTCTTCCTTCTCTCTTCTCATACCAGATTTAGATTTTAATGGAGAAGTGGCCCAGGAGATTAAAAAAAAGATTTTGTGAAGAGAAAAGCTTCCCATGCCCGTCTGGGGCTGCAGATGTACATCTCGAGTTTCAAAGTCTTCCTCCAGCATTGCCACGAGGACCTCTTCTCTCCAAAGAGATTGGAGAACTTTAACATCTGGTCCAGAGATGTCAAACTCACCACCAACAGTCTAGTAACAATAACCACAACAACCACAGCAAAAAACCCTGGAGTGTGGCAGAGCCAGATTAAAATGGAATTGGGAAATGTTTAAGAAAAAAAGTCAAAATATGCTATAATATAGATAATGCTGCTATGTCATTTTCTAAGTGAATATACAGCCTGCCGTGATCTGTTTGAGTCTGATATAGTCCAACCCTCTCCTTTACAGAGGAAAGAACTGAGACCCAGAGAGGGGGAAATTACTTGCCCAGGGTCTCTCAACAAAGTAGGGGCAGAGCCAGACTGGAACCCAGGTGTCCCCACTCCCAGTTCAGTTCTCTCTGTTCTCCCCACTACTCAGTAAGGTCCCAACTCTGCTCAATTAGTTGCTGGCTACTGAGAAGGGAAAAAGGGGTCAAATAATAGAATCTGGGAGAAGTGCAATATTAGCCTGGTTCCCCTAAGGATACTATCCCCAGATAAAGATATCGGATTTTAGCAACATATTAAAAAATTATCAATATCTTCTGTGTTTCCCTTACCTTCATTCTCAAATACCTCTTCCCTCCTTCAGTCATTTTTTATAACAAAGAATTTTAAAAAGGGAAAGAAAATCGAAGCAGTTTCATGAAACTATTCAACACATCACTGACTCCACATTCACCTCCATGAAGAAGGGAAGCAGGTGCATTTTCTCATCTCATATTCTAGGCTAAGCTTGGTTGTTACAAATATATATGTTCAATTTCCTTTTGAAAGTTATTTCAATTTCCATTGCTGCAATCATCGTGTGTATTGTTTTCCTGATTCTGCTGTGTTCAGTCTTCATCAGTTCATGGGAATCTTCCCATGCTCCTCTGAATTCTTCATGTCCACTGTTTCTTATAGCACAATTATATCCTGTTTCATTCACGTGCCATAATTCCCAATTGCTGGGCATCTACTTTTAGTAAATAAACAAAAGTCTCTGAGACTATTTTAGAGGCTCTATGAACCCAAACTATTTTCATAATAATACTAAGATATTTTAATTTTTAACATGGTAAATATTGATAGATATGACCCACATAAAAAGAGTTCTTTGGGGAATTCTAAAAAAAAATTTAAGAGTACAGAGAAATTTAAGAACAAAAATTTTGAGAACTACTTACCTAGACCAGTAGTGCCAAACTCAAACAAAAATAGGGCCACATATTTGTACATAAAGATTACTGTGGGCTGCATATTGACTTAGTGTCGAAATATAATATGATCCATGTTTTATTCTATTTCCCACACATGAATAAATGAATGAATGCTAATGGGGTTTCAGGCTAGACTGACAGGCACAGCTCTCAGGGATCAGGAGGTGATCAGCCATCTATAATCTGCCCTAGCCTTGTCACATCTGGAGGGCTGTGTTAATTCTGGGCTCCACAGTTTAAGAACTGGCTAGCATCCAAGCAGGGTGACCAATTTGGTGAAGGGTCTTGATTCTATGGTACATAGCATGAGGTGAAGGAGCTAGGGTTATTGAGCCTGCAAAAGGGAGACATGAGAGAAGTTTTCATATATTTGTATGGAAGGGGAAATAAACCTATTTCTACTTTGTCCTGGTGGGGGTGAGGCAGAACTAGGAACTGTGGGTGAAGTTTGGACAGAGACATATTCAGGCTTGATCTCAGGATAGTCCTGACAGTGAGAGCTGTCCAAAAGCAAAGGGGCTGCCTGGGAAGGTGGTGGGCTCCTCCTGTGTGGAAGGCTTCAAGCAGAAGCTGATCTGTTATAGAGGGGATGCCTGTTCAGGAATGGATTGTGCAGTCACTGAAGCCCCTTCCAACTCTGAAAGTTTGTGATACTGCTAAATAATCTACTGGACAAATAAGCCAAAGTCTTCAGAGTGAAGGTTATAAGATCCTGGCTCCAGAGCTGGTAGTTCCCTCTCCCACCTCCACCCTCCCAAGAACTGGCTTCAGATATGGACTCCACTTATTAATTGTTTGATCTTGGACAAATCTCAACCTTTCCAAGCCTTATATTGTCTATAAATTGAGGATAATAATACCTATACTCCCTCCCTCCTTGGACTAATGTGAGGACCAAATGAGATGATGGCTATAAAGGGCTCTGCCAACTTTTGAGTGCTATATAAACGTCAGTTAATACAATATAAATAGATATTATTACAGGGCTGTGCTTCTGGTAGTCGTATAAAAGGTGATAATTTGAAAAAAGATCATTAAATAGTGACTAAATGAGATCAAATGGGCCAGAAAACATATACTATATGTTTTCTATATATTTATACTATACTATATATTTAGAATCTCCTTTTCCCATCCTTCTCCAAGGGAGACTTTGATTCCTGCCAGGAGGGGAGCAAAAAATTGGAGCCACAAAGCTGTCCAAGTTGCTCCCTTTGGAGAATCACATGAGGAAGGACAAGGTGGAGAGAAGTTTATAGTATCACAGGATTCTGAGCTAGAGACAACTTTTGGAATCTTCTCCCCGGGCCTAATAGATCAAAGATTGAGAATGGATTCAAAATGATCTAGTCCAGTCCTCTAATTTTTTACAAATGAGAAAAGTGATGTCCAAAGAACAGGGTTCGCTTAAGAGGAAGTACGGTTATGGTAGCATAGAGAATAGAACATCCCCATTTGGAGTCAGGATGATTTGAATTTGAATTCTGCTTCAGATACTTAATAGCTATGTGATCATGGACAAATCTTGGCCTATTTCCTCAGAATGGAAATTGTTATTAAATGGAACCTATTAACTCCATTCCTATAAAATGAGGATAATAGCACCTGCCTTCTAGGGTTGTGAGAATCAAACAAGGTCATGTATGTAAGGCACTTTGCAAGCCTTAAATAATTATGTAAATATTTGTTGTTGCTTAGTCTGACTCTTTGTGACCCCATTTAGGGTTTTTTTGGCAGAGATACAGGAATGGCTTGCCATTGCCTTCTCTTCATTTTACAGATGAGAAAACTGAGGTAAACAGGGTTAAGTGACTTGCCCAAGGTCACATAGCTAGTAAATGTCAGAAGCTGGATCAAACTCAGGTCTTCCAGACCCCAGACCCAGTACACATAAATATTAGCTATTTTTATTAGAAGTCTAGTTGATGGAGGATCTTCAGCCCCCGTCGTCCCTACCCTCTGCTACTTCCTGTTCCGCCAGTGTGAGCCTGGGCCTTCTGAGGACACAGCCTTCTTTCCTGTTTTGCAGCTCAGTTCAGTGACAAGAGGGTGAATTTGGAGGTTAAGAACACAGGTTCAGATCACGGCTATGTTAGCTCTGTGAACCTGGGTGAGACTTTAGCTTCTGTCTCCTCCTCTATAAAATGAGAAAGTTGGCTTAGATGAGCTTTTAGCTCACTCCTAACTCTAGCTCTGACCGTCAAAGAACTAATAATAAGCCAGCTGAGATGGACACGTTTCAGCCAGGAGTGTGCTAGTAAATGTTAAACAACCGGGTTCTCCCTCCCCCCAAAAAACGTACTCAGCATCTCAATTTTCTCCATCATTTTCTTAAGTTTCAAAAATCAACAGAACAATCAACCAAGTCCTCTGAAGATGTAATCAACAAATACAAAAACCCAAATACAGTCCATTCTCTGATCCTACACTTTGTTGTTTTTCTTCAGTTGGGTCCAACTCTCTGTGACCTCATTTGGAGAATTCTTGGCAGAGATCCTGGAATGGTTTTCCATTTCCTTCTCTAGCTCATTTTATAGATGAAGAAACTGAGGCAAACAGAGTGAAGCAGCTTGTCCAGAGTCGCACAGCTAGTAAGAGTCTGAGGCCAGATTTAACTCAGGAAGATGAGTCTTCCTGACTCCAGGCCTGGCCCTCTCTGCACTATGGTGCCCCCTAGCTGCCCCTATACTACTTGTCCTGTAAAATTAGGGGTTCAGACTAGTGTCTCTTTTACCTGCAAATGAGAAATAATTAACCTTCCTTGTGTCATGGACCCCCTTGGCAGTCTAGGAAAGCCTATGGGCCCCTTCTCAAAACAGTGTTTTTAAATGTATCTGCCTTAATATCCAATGATTCCCCTGCTCCCGCCTTATTTTAAGGTTGAGGAAGCTGGTATCTAGAGAAGGGGGGAGACTGCCATGATCACAACCTGGTGAGTTGTAGAACCAGGCATTCCTCTGGTTCAACAGCTCTGGTTTTGGTGAACAGGAAAGAAGGCTGGTTCTGTGGAGCCAGAGGACTGGAGTTCAAATCCTGCCTCTGACATTTCCTCCATGTATGACAAAGGGTGAGTCACCCAGCCTCCCTGGCCCTCAGTCTCTTCATCTGTAAAATGAAGAGGTTGAACTGAATGGCTTCTGAGGGACTTGGGCTTCTTTCTATGGTGGAACATCTCAGGGGTTGAGCTTTCCTTTTTACACCCAGTGGGGGTGGAGAGAAGATGGGAGAGATGTTACATTGAGAATGGCCAGCGTGAGCTACTAGCTGGGTCCCAAAAAGGGCTTCTCCTTGAGGACACAGGGATGATGGGATGATTGTGACCATTCCATTCTAGCTTCCCACCCCAACTGATGAAGCAGCCTGGTATGAAATCGCAACTACCTCCCTCAGAGGATTCTGCCCTCCACAGCCTTAGCCGGAGAAGAAGGGAGCCTTGGGTGTGAGAAGCAGGACCTGGGGGAGGAGGAGGAGGGGGAGGAGGGGATACAAAGGATATAAAAATGTAAAAACGCAGTTGGAGGAAGGTAGTGGGTTCCTTGTCACTTCATGTCTTCAAAGAGTGGGTGACTGATCACAGAAAGGATATTTATTCAGGTGTGGGGTGGGTTTAGAAGCCTCAAATGCTGAAATTCTGTGTAAACAAAGATGAGAGAGGTTTTGCTCACAATGGAGGGGAGAGAATTTAGGAGCCAGAACAAATTTTGAAGACAGCTTGATTTGGTCTAGGGTGGGCCATCTTTATCTAGTTATTATCTCAAATTATTATTGACATTATCACTGGCTCTTACAGCACCTTCATGTCCATATACATCCCTGACAGGCCTCTTGTACAAGTATGGGTAAGTCT
The DNA here is from genome assembly GCA_011680675.1 of Gymnobelideus leadbeateri. Classification (NCBI taxonomy): domain Eukaryota; kingdom Metazoa; phylum Chordata; class Mammalia; order Diprotodontia; family Petauridae; genus Gymnobelideus; species Gymnobelideus leadbeateri. Next base: position 339,569 of record WOXC01008715.1, on the reverse strand, counting down.
AGGTAGGACCTCTGAGGTCTGTCTACCTTTGAGATTGCCTCCTTCTGCAGTTGAAGGAATAAAAGGCCAGGAAAGATTATGGATTTGCTCAAGGTCCCAGAAGCAGAGCAGGAATTTGAGTTCAAGTGTCCCATCTGTAATTCTAGAGCTCTTAGGGACCTCAGTGCCCCTTAAGGAGTCAGACTCAAAGGATCATACACAGAACTGGAAATGACCTGAGCCCCTTGGGTCCAACCCTCTCATTTTAGAAATGAGGAAACCAAACTCCAGAGGAAGTGAGTGATTTACCAGAGCTAGTATGAGGACTGGGTTTTGAGCCCAGGCCATCTGTCTCTAAAGGCCTCACATGTATCATATCCCCACTGTAGGTTATCTGTTTCAACCTCTTCATTTGACAGATGAGGGAACTGAGATTCACTTATCCCACTTTTTTGGGCAACGATGAGAGAGAAGATTTGGTGGCTCAATGGGTGGGTCTTTTGGGGTGGACCCAAAAGAAAAGCATCTGTCTTCAGCACCTGCTCATAAGAGGGCTAAGATGGGTGTGTGCTGCTGCGTGTCAGGTTAGCTCTGAGGGTGCCACCCCTCTGAATGAGGGCAAAGTAAGAGGGAGACATGACAAGGCCCAGGTGATAGGAATCTCTGGGGTGGAGAAATATAATTATAAGAATACAGGAAGGAAAAGGGTGTCGGGGTGTCCAAGGATGACTGATCTGAGAACCATTTTATTTTAGATTTGGTCTTTTGTTTTTATATCACATTCGTTTCTAAATATGCCCCTCCTTACCTTAAGGATCTTCCCTCTTAACAAAGATTAAAAAAAAGATGTAACCCCAGCAAAACCAACCCACTTCTTAACTGTTTGGCAGCATATGTAACATTCCACACCCAAGGTCCCCCACCCCTGAAATAAAGGAGGGACATGCATTGTCTCAACTCTCCTCCAGGGCCAAGTCTGGTCATCACAATTACACAGTGTTCCTTTGCTGCAGAAGAGGGAATAGGAGGGGGGTGGTCTTTGTACTTACATTGTTGTCATCATGGATATTGTTCTCTTGGTATCTGGGTCTCCACATCAGTTCACTGTTTCTCTGAATTCTTCACCGTCACCTTTTCTGACAACACAGTAGTATTCCATTGCATTCATGTATCACAATTTCTCTAACCACAACCCATATATATATATTTTAGTCACCTTTTTTAAAAGTATTATTCTAAATTGCCTTTCAGAATGGAATGAAGTTATATAATTAAAATGATACAAATAAAATTTCTGTTGGCTTTTAAAAATATTTTGTATTTCCCAATTACATGTAAAAATAATTTTTACTGTTTTTAAAAATTTTGAGTTCCAAATTTTCTCCTTCCCTTCTTCCCCTCCCTCCCTGAGGTACCCAGCAATTTGATATAGGTTATACATATACAATCATACAAAACATGTTGTGAGAAAACACAGAACAAAAAAAAAACTCCTAGAAAAATAAAGTTTAAAAAAGTATACTTTGATATGCATTCAGACTTCATCAGTTCTTTCTCTGGAAGTGGAAAGCATTTTTCATCACAAGTTCTTAGGAATTGTCTTGGATAGTTATGCACACACACACACACACACACACTCTCTCTCTCTCTCTCTCTCTCTCTCTCTCTCTCTCTCTCTCTCTCTCATAAGCTGTTTATGATTGATAACCATACAATGTTGCTATTACTGAGCACACTGTTCTGGTTCTGCTCACTTCACTTTGTATCAGTTCATGGAAGTCTTTCCAGATTTTTCTGAAAGCATCCTGTTCATTATTTCTATAGCACAGTAGTATTCCATCATAGTCATATGCCACAAATTATTCAAATACTCCTTGATTGATGGGCATCCCCTCAATTTCCAATTATTTGCCACCAGAAAAAGAGCTGCTATATTTTTATACAAATAGGTAATTTCCTTTTTTTAAAAATCTCTTTGATTCTTTCCCCAGCAAATTGTTCCCCTTTTAATAATAGCTTTCCTGGATTTGTTTCTGTAAAAAACTTTTAGATTTTATATAATTAAAATTATCCACTTTGTTTTTTAAAAATCTCTTTGGGATATAGAGCTAGTAGTAGTATTGCAGAACCAAAGGATATGCATAGTTTTATAGCCTTTGGGTATTATTCCAAATCACTCTTCAGAATGGTTGGACCAGTTCATGACTCCACCAACAATGCTTTAGGGTCCCCATTGTCCCATATCCCCACCAACATTTGTCATTTTCTTCTTCTGTCATATTAACCAATCTGAGTGGTGTAAGGTGGTAGCTCAGAGTTATTTTAATTGGCATTTTTCTAACCAATTGTGATTTAGAGCATTTTTTCATATGACTATAGGCAGTTTTGATTACTTTGTCTGAAAACTGCTTGTTCGTGTCCTTTGAGCACTTATCAGTTGGGGATGACTTGTATTCTTATAAATTTGACTCCGTTCTCTATATTTTTGAGAAATAAGGTCTTCATCAGAGAAATAAAGTAACAAATTATTTCACAGTTATGAGTATTGTATATTTCCCTCCATCTTATTTTCCCTATTTACCATTCTCTCTCTCCTTTCTCCCTATATCTCCTTAAAAGTATTTTGCTTCTGAACACTGTCTCCCCCAATCTTCCCTGCTTTTAATCAGCCTCCCTGCTTGTCTTATCCCCTTCCCATCATGCTTTCATTTAGGGTGTGATACATCCTCAACTGAGTGTGTATGTTATTGCCCCTTTGAACCAATTCTAATGAGAGTAAGGTTCACATGCTGTTGCCTCCTCTTCCTCCACTGTAAAAGCTCTTTTGTTTCTCTATTATATGAAATAATTTGCCCCAATTCTATATCTCCCTTTCCCCTTCTCCAAGCACATTCCTTTTTAGCACCCCTTAATTTTATTTTTTTACAAAATCATCCCATCAAATTCAACTCACACTTGTGACCTCTGTCTATACTCCTAACTGCCCTAATAATGAGAAAGTTTTTAGGAGTCATAAGTACCATTTTCCCATGTAAGAATGATAAACAGTTTAACCTTCCTGAAGCTCTCATAATTTCTCTTTCCTGTTTATCTTTTTATGCTTCCCTTAAATCTTGTATTTGAAAGTCAAATTTTCTATTCAGCTTTGGCCTTTTCATCAGGAATGCTTGAAAGTCCTCTATTTCATTGAATATCCATTTCCCACCTCCCCAAAGTGTTATAATCAATTTTACTGGTTAGGTGATGCTTAGCTGTAATCCTAGCTCCTTTGCCCGGTGGAATATCATATTCCAAACCCTCTGATACTTTAGTCCAGAACCTAGATCTTGTGTTATCCTGACTGTGTCTCCATGATATTTCAATTGTTTCTTTCTTGCTGCTTACAATATTTTCTCCTTGACCTGAGAGCTCTGGAATTTGACCATAATATTCCTGGGAGTTTTCATTTTGTGATATCTTTCAGGAGGTGAACAGTCAATTCTTTCTATTTTATCCTCTGGTTCTAGGATATAAGGGCAGTTTTTCTTGATAATTTCTTAAAACATGATGCCTAGGTTTTTTTTTTTTTAATGGCTCTCAGGTAGTCCAATAATTCTTAAATTATCCTTTTAATCTATTTTCCAGTTGTTTTTCCAATGAGATATTTCATATTTTCTTCTATTTTTTTTTCATTTTTAAAATGTTGATTGTTTCTTGATATCTTATGGAGTCACTAGCTTCCACTTGCCCAATTCTAATTTTTAAGTTATTATTTTCTTCAGTGAGCTTTCATACCTCCTTTTCCATTTAGCCAATTCTGATTTTTATGGAGTTTTCTCTTCAGTGGATTTTTGTATATCTTTATCATTTGGCCTATTCTGTTTTTTACGTGTTATTTTTTTTTTTGTATTTTTTAGTGCTTCCTTTACCAAATTGTTTATTTTCTTCATAATGTTCTTGCATCACTCTCATTTCTTTTCCTAATTTTTCCTCTATCTCTTTTATTTGGTTTTTAAACTCTTTTTTGAGTTCCTCCAAGAATTCCTTTTTTGGCCCTGAGACCAATTCACATTTTTCTTTGAGGCTTTGGGTGTAGCTGTTTTGACTTTGTTTTCTTTTTCTGAGTTTGTGTTCTGATCGCCCCTGTCACCATAGTAACTTTCTATGACCAGGCTCCTTTTTTCGTTGTTTGCTCATTTTTTCAGTATATTTCTTGACTTTTAACTTTATGTTAAAGTTGGCCTCTGCTCCCAAGGTAGAGAAGGCACTGTCCCACATTCATGTTTTTTGTGTGCCTGTTTTCAGAGTAAGTTTTGCAGGTCTGCAAGTTTTCAGTTCTTCCAAGATGGAAGTAAAGAAATAGTCTTGAAAAAATGAGCAAACAACAATAACAAAAAGAACCTGACCATAGAAAGTTACTAGGGTTTCTATTTTGTTATTGCTGTTCATTTACAGCTTCACAAATAATGTATTAGTGTCTGGGTGTGAAAGAGCCAATAATGATTTATATGCAGCTCCTGACAACCTGTATTATCCATTCCTGAGACTCCACAGAAAGCTTGGGAATTCAATGGCACAGTGGTCTAAAGCTCAGGAATTCAATGGATCCCTGCCATGCCACCAAAATTTAGCCAATTTATCCAGGATACTAAAAGATCTTGATTTTCAGGATGACTGTGAGAAATTGGATAGAAATCCTAAGACTAGAAGGATGGATTCTGACAACCTACAATGATAGCCATCATTTTTTAAATACTCCCCGTGGGCAAAGCACTAAAAATTGTGGGGGGGAGGGGAGAAAGAATGGAAAAGAGATACAAACTTTAACTTAGGTAAGACAGGTTCCCTGTTCTTATAAACCTTAAGGTCAAAAAGGGGGCTAAAGCTTGTACATTAAAGGATCAGAGAGTTTGGAATACAATATTCCAGTGGGTAAAGAGTCACCTACCTAGCAAAACTGAGTATAATCCTTCAGTGGAAAAAAATGAACATTCAATGAAATAGAGGAATTTCAAGCATTCCCGACAAAAAGACCAAAGCTGAATAGAAAATTTGACTTTTAAATACAAGATTCAAAAGAAGCATAAAAAAGTAAACAGGAAAGAGAAATCATAAGGTATTCAATAAGATTAAACTGTTTTGAACTGTTTCTCACATGGGAAAATGACAATTATAACTTCTAAAACTTTCTCATTATTAGGGTAGAGAGAAGTAGTATACATAGAAAGCAGAGGTGTGATTCAAATGTGATAGTATGATTATCTAAAAAAGTAAAATTAAGGAATGAGAAAGAAGAATGTGTTGGGAGAAGGGGAAAGGGAGAGGAAGAGTGGGATAAATTTTCTGACAAAATAAGAGGCCTGAAAGAGATTTTACAGTGAGGCAGAAAATAGGGAATGCAGGGGAGGGGAGCACAGGAACCTTACTTTCATCAGAATTGGCTCAAAGAGCCACTCAGTTGAGTGCAGAAATCTCTCTTACCATATAAGAAAGTAGGAAGGAAAGGGCATAAGAGAACTGTGTGTGTGTGTGGGGGGAGGGCTTAAGAGAAGGGAGGGCAGTTTAGGGGAAGTAAAAGTCAGATGCAAAACACTTTTGAAAAGGACAGGGTAAAAGGAGAGAGTGCAGGATAAACTGGGGAAAAATAGGATGAGAGGAAATACATAGCTGGTAATCATTTCTATGAAAAAAAATGTTTCCAGTGAGTTTCTCTGATAAAGACTTGATTTCTCAAACATACAGAAAACTGAATCAAATTTATAGAAGTGAGTCATTCTTCAGTTGATAAATGGCCAAAGGATATGAACAGACAGTTTTCAGAAAAAGTAATAAAACTATCTAAAGTCATATGAATAAATGCTCTAAATCACTATTGATGAAATGCAAATTGAAATACCTCTGAGGTAGTACCTCACATCTGTCAGGTTGGCTAATGTGAGAGAAAAGAAAAATGACAAATATTGGAGGGGATATGGGAAAATTAAAATATTAATTAACTACTGGTGAAACCATATACTGATTCAACCATTCTGGAGGGTAATTTGGAACTATGGCCAAAGGGCTATACTACTACTAGGTCTGTATCCCAAAGAGATAAAAAACAAAAAGGAAAAGGACCTATGTGTACAAAAATATTTGCAACAACTCTTTTAGTGGTGGCAAAGAATTGGAAATTGAGGAGACATCTATTAATTGGGGAATGGCTGAACAAGTTGTAGTATATGATTATCATGGAATACTATTATATTTTAAGAAATGATTAGCAGGATGATGTCAGAAAAACCTGGAAAGAATCACATGAAGTGATGCAAAGTGAAATGAGCAGCATCAGGAGAACATTGTACACAGTAACAGCAATATTGTATGATGATCTACTACAAAAAATTTAATTTTTTTTCAGCAATACGATGATCTCTGACAATTCTGTAGGACTTATGATGAAAGGTGCTGTCCATCTCCAAAGAAAGAACTGGTAGAGCCTGAATGCAGATCAAAGATACTTTTTCTTATTTTTTTGTCTGTGTTTTCTTTCACAGAATGACTTACATGGAAATGTGTTTTGTGTGACTACACATGTATAACCTATGTCAAATTGCTTGCCTTTTCAATGAAGGGGGGAGGAAGGAAGAGAATTTGGAACTCAAAATTTGAAAAAAAGAGAATGTTTAAATTGTTTTTACATATAATTGGGAAAAATAAACTATATTGTGGGCAGAGCACTAAAAACCAAAGGGGTCCGGGAGAGAGAATGGAGAGGGGATTACATATATGCAATATACACATAATATACAAATATATTATATATTATAAAATATAAATATATTTAATGAAAATAAAATATTAAACAATAGCTTTTAAAGGGGGGGGTTAAGACAACAATGCAGAACCCCTTAGAGCCATGGTAACATTCAACTTGGCACAGATCCCCTGAGCACCAATAGGCATCTCCAAACTCTCTTCACTGTCACAGAAGAAAAGCATTGCTTGTGTCTGCTTCATTAGTTCCCATTCTCATCCCAAGACTCCACACAGGACTGGGCTTTCAGGGCATTGCACAAAGGTTCCACAAACTAGAGAACATGGAGAAATCACTCATTAGGATGTTACCTCTGGTAGGTTTTGTAGGGTACCCACATCAGGCATCCTTCAAGGCTCAGCTCAAGCCCCACATTCCACTTAAGGTCTTTCCCAACTCTCATTTCTTCTTCCCCCCCCCACCCCCCCCCCCAGTTGTTAGTGACCTTCCCCCTATTGGTAATGCTATGTATTTACTTTGCATATATTTTTTATTCATTTAAGGAGAATGTCCCAAAAGTTTTAGTGCAACCTTTAAGCTTACTTTAATAAAGCTTTAATAGCTTTTTGTCCTTCTGGGGGAAAACATATTGGATGTCCTAAAAGCTTAGTGAAGTTCTAAACTAGCTTAAAACTAAAGCTCAGGCAGCTAGGTGGTACAGTAGAGTGAGTACTGGGACTGGAGTAAGGAAGACCAAAGTTCAAAGATATTGTGTGACCCTGGGCAAGTCACTTAACCCTGTTTGCCTCAGTTTCCTCATCTGTAAAATGAGCTGTAGAAGGAAATGGCAAACCACTCCAGGATCTTTGCCAAGAAAACCCCAAATAGAGTCACAAAGAATGAGACACATATCTTAAAACTAGGCTAAGACTTTAGGGACACCCAATATTTGTTTTCTCCCCCGAAGAACAAAAACCTTTTTGAGGGCAGTGAATATTTCAATTTTGTCTTTGTGTCCTGTCCATAACTTCCATCGAAGTGCCTGGCTCATAAGAGATGTTTAATAAATGCTTATTGAATGAATGAGAACATTGGGTCTAGAAGCCAGGGGTGTATTGGTTTTGAATTACCTGTTATTTTGGAGGAAGATGCTTCAGCTCTCTCTTCTCATCTGTAAAAGGGGATGATAATTCTCATTCCATATTTAGCAATGGATTGTTATGAGGATCAAAGGAAAGAAATGCCTATTAAGATGTTTTGTAAACAGGAAATTGTTATGTGATGGTCAGCTATTGTCAGTTATATTAGGCATCCCAGGATTCTGGAGACCTGTCCTTAACCTCAGTCTTTTTATTTGTCCAAGTCAAATCTTGCTGGGGGAAATGGGAGGAACTTCTGCATTCTGGGAATAGCCTGCTCCTGGTTTTATGATACTCCTTGACTCAAGGATAGGGACAATTTCGCAATATTTGATGGCTCATTTTGATTCCATTGTATGTACAGCCAAGACTGGTGGTGTCATAACCAGTCCAAATGTTTTCCCAATCTTAAGAACTTGGGTCTAACTGTATGGTAAAGGAAGCTCACTAGATTGGAAATCAGAGGAACCTTTGATCCAAATTATGCTTGACTTCTTGCTTGATGGGTGACATTGGATAAGTTAGTCTGATCCCTTCTCTACATTTCTGTTTTCTCCTTCCTAAAATAAGGACTGATTTCGAAGGTCTTTTCTAGTTCTAAGTTCTATGAACTGGGAACTTTCAAGTATTGGACAATTTGTAATTGGATGAACTGGGCTGAGGTCCTGGGGGAGAGTGGTTTAAGTCTCAAGAGAAATTGCAAGTCCCTGGCAGCCACAATCATCCTCCTCCCCTCCATGTGCTTCAACCTTAGTGATGTTCAGCTCACCCCCACTTCAAGTACTCTTCAAGATCACCAAGACGTATCATCAGGTCTGACTTGGGTCCATTAGAGGAAAAACCTCAGAGGGCCTTCCTAGGTAAGACTGTGTACATGTAGGCCAAACCTTCAGAAACCCTTCTGGGGGGTCAGCTTCTAGCAGGACAACTTAGAGGGACCATCCAGATTAACCCCGTCATTTTACAGATGGAAATCCCCACCCAGCAAAGATCACACAGGGAGCATGGGAGGAAGGAAGAAAGGAAGGAAGGGAAGGAAGAAAGGAAGGAAGGAAGGAAGGAAGGAAGGAAGGAAGGAAGGAAGGAAGGAAGGAAGGAAGGAAGGAAAGGAGAGAAGGAGGGAGGAAAGGGAAGGAAAGGAAGGAAGGAAAGAAAGAAGGAAGGAAGGAAGGAAGGAAAGGAAGGGAGGAAGGAAGGAAAGGAGGGAAGGAAGGGAAAGGAGGAAGGAAGGCTCAGGAAGGCTGGCTAGCGCACAGCAAAGTACGCCGTCGGACACATCCAGCAGGGGCACTTCTCATCAAGCATCTGTTCCCTGGGTCGGGAGATGCTTCTTTCCTCCCGGACCCCCGGGACGATGGGTGGCCCCTCCCTTGATCAGTGGCTAAGCCAAAGCCAGCCTCCTTCGGCCTCCCGGCGTGGGGCTCTTCCCTCACGCGCTGCCTCGGCCTGTAACGCCCCCGACACAAAGCGCCCCAGTCGAAGCTTCACCGCACCAGGACTTTTGGGACACGGTGATGGGTGGGGCTGCAGCCGGAAAGGAGGCGGCTTGCTACAGGGGAGAGCGGGGCCACAATGTGACCTTGGGCAAGTCACCCCCTCCTCGGTAAACTATGGAGGGGGGCCCAGGCGGCCTCCGAGGTGCCTTCCAGCCCCAGATGTGAGGTCCGTCTCTCCCTCGCCTCCGGTTCCCGTCCTCCAGGCACACAGTAGGCGCTTAACGCTTGCTGGCTGGGGCGACCTGTTGACTGCGGAATGAGCTAGAGGCCGCTGCGGCCCCGCTCCGGGGGGGACCCTCGGTGGCCCCCGGCCCCGGGCGGGGACAGGGATGGGGAGGGGCCCTGGAGGCCCCGCTGCCGCCGGCGTCACCGTCGTCACGGAGCCGGGCCGCCCCGCCCCCCGGGCGGGGCCAGCTCCCCCGACGGCGCTGACTCAGCAACGCGAGGGGCGAGGTTTGTCCCTCGGCGGACCCCGTTTATCCCTCCCGGCCTCGCCGGGGCCGAGTCCGTTTCCTCTTTCCGGCGCTCGGGGTGTCCGTGAGCCCCATCCCGCCTCCTGACCCTCTCGGCCCGGCCCTGCTCCGCTCGCCCCAGCGCCTGCCCCCGCCCGCCGGAGCGAGACCCCTACCGGCCCCGGCCCAGCCGCCGCCAGTGCCGCCCCCAGCCCGCCTCGGGACCCCCGGACAGCGACCGTTACGAGGCCGAGCTCGCGCCGCCGTCTCCATGAACGACGCGAGTGAGAACCGAGAGGGGGGAGCGTTGGAGGTCGGGGGGGGGGGGTCGGGACCCTGCGTGCGGGCGCCCCGCCGCGTGCGCGTGCCCGCACCCCTCCCCCACTTCGGAAGAAGGGAGGAGGGACCCCTAGGCTCCAGCCCTGCTAGGAGTGGACAGGGAAACTGAGGCCCGGGGGTGCTGGGGAGACTGGCCTGTTCTCTATGGACTAGACGGGGAAACTGAGGCGGCGGTGGGGGGAGCGTTCCAGGTGGCCGCGGTGGTGGGAGCAGAGGTCTGGGGCTGCGTCCTAAGAGTGGGGGGTCCCAGGGAAGCACCCGTTGTGTGGAGGGGGCTCGCCCCGGCCTGGGCTGCCCTGCCCTGCCCAGACCTCGGTTTCTCTTTGTAAAGTAAGTTGCCGGGGGTGGGGTGAGGCGCACCCCGGGTGGGGGGGGCACCTTGCGAGCCCGGCCTGTCCCTTGTGTTCCAGTGTGTGACCGGCCGGCCGGCCTGAGCCCCCGGAAGGTGGCCGCCGTGATGCAGAAGCTCAGCAGCGACCCCCTGTTCTCCCTGGCTCAGAACGTGGGCAGCACCCACGACCTGCTGGACGTGTGCCTGCGGCGCTCCACCGTGCAGGACACGCAGCACGTCTTCCAGCACGCCGTGCCCCAGGAGGGCAAGCCCGTCACCAACCAGAAGAACTCAGGTAGGCAGAGCGGCACCAAGGGAGGAAAGCGTGACGTCCCGGCCCCTTAACCCCTGCAGTGCCACGGACACCAATCAATATCACCTATGATATTGATGCCTCTGCTTTCTCCCTGGTGCAGGGGTCCCAGGAGGCCTTCTTTAAAAAGCGCTGAAACTCTAAAAGGGCCCTGGAATGAGACAGTGAGCTTCGGCTCTAATGAAAGCCATCCAACATAAACAGCAAGTGAATAAAGTTGTTAAATACTGGGCGGCTTGGGGGGATTGGCAAGGATGCCGTGCAGAAGGTGGTACTTGGATGGCATCTGAAAGGTAGAGGAGGACCCTTTGAAGCAGAGGTAAAGAGGGAGGGGGGAAGGGATGGGGCTGTGCAAAGGCCCAGAGATGGAGGAAGGGCCTCTTGCAGGACCAGGTTGGATAAGGCTTTAAATGCTGAACAGAGGAGTTTGTGTTTAATTTTAGTCAGTAGAAAGCTCCTGGAGTTTATTGAGTAATGGAAGTCAAGTGGTCAGTTGTGTGCTAAAGGAAAATTACTTTGGCAGTGAGTGAATGATGGATGGACTGGAGTAGGGAGAAGCTCAAGGCAGGGAGGCTGCTGCAACACTCTGGGGAAGAGGTGACGAGGACCTGAGCCAAGGTGGTAGAGGTGTGAGGGAGAGGATACAAGAAATGTGAACGTAGAAACCCAAGATTTGGCAGCTGATTGGTTGGTGGGTTATTGGGGTTGGGAAAGTGAGGAGTCCTGCCAGGATAATGCCAAGGTTAGGAACTGGGCAGGATGGTGGTGCCTGTGGCAGAAATCAGAAGGTTTGGAAGCAGGAAGGACTTGGAGGGCAAGTTGTATGGGTGCTGCCAGACCCAGGAGAGGAGAGGTACTCAGGAACTAGGAGGGTAGTGGGAGGGAGAGACAGCCTGAAGGAAATAATGCCAGCGTTCCCTGAGGCAGAGCTCCAGCCTCCCTCTGATCATTCTAGCCCATTTCCAGCTGTTAGTGGGAGGGCTCCAGGTGTATTTGCATTAAAATGTTACATTTGCATATGTAGGTTGATAAGTTCAAGTATAAATGAACCTAGGTTTGGGTTCAGTTCTCAAACTGGCCAGATAACTTCCCACAGCAGCAACTATTCCAGGACACCCAGTCAGGGCCAGCTTCCTGGACTGTCTGCTGTCCAGCCTCCATGCTGGAGAGAAGAGCAACTATTTGGATACTTAATTAGTGTCTCTCATTCCTGTGTTCGAAAGATTGGATACTGGACAAGGACACCTAGACTGTTCAGTGTATTCTCCAGTCATTTTAAAGTTCTTATTACATAGCAGTAAGATAAGCAGGTTTTTTTCCTTGCTCATCCCCAATCCCATCAGCACACAAGGGAAGCAGGACCACAAAATAAAATTTTTCAGTGAGGAGAGAGAGACAGAGACAGAGGGATACACACACAGAGCTAGGGACAAATAGAAGACATCTAGAAATATAGTGGTCCCCAGACCACAGTTTACAGGGGTTATATATCCATATTTGTAGATTCTTATAACAGTAATATTTAATTACATTTATTTAGCTGTTTCCCAGTCAATGGGCCTATACTTTATTTCCAGTTCTTTGCTCCCACAAAAAGTGGTGCTATGCATATTCAGTTGTAGAGAAGACCTTTCTGGTTTAAACTTCCTTGGGGTATACACCTAGCAGTAGGATCTCTGGTCAAAGGGTACAGATGTTTTGGTCACTTTCTTTGTATAATTCAGGATTGCTTTCCAGACTTTGTGGAGCAGTCCATAGCTTCATCAGCAATGCACTAGATGGCCTGGCCCTCCTTGTACAACCCCTTCAACTCTGACTTTTCACCACTTTGGTGATCTTGCCAGTTTGCTGGGTATGAGGTGAAACCTTAGAGTCGTCTCCACGCACATTTCCCTTGTTGGTAATTTGGAACATTTTTTTGAATGGATCCAGATGTTCTTTTGAGGAATTGTGTGTATGTCATTTTTATCTGTTCCAATCTCTGTCTTGTTCTTGAGTAGTCTAAGACTGAATCGTGATGTTCACCAGAAAGTGCAGATGTGTGTCTAATACAACCCAGGCCAGTATAATGACTTGGGGGTTTCTGTTTTCTTTTGTTTTTGCAGGGAGATGCTGGATCTTTTCATGTCTGAACGTTATGAGACTTCCTTTCATGAAAAAGTTAAATATTGAAGAATTTGAATTCAGTCAGTCTTATCTGTTTTTCTGGGACAAGGTATGGGAGTACACTCCTTGCAGACCCATTTCCATTGCATTATCACCACAACTTCTCAGTAGGGACCTCCTGTTCAAAGCTTGGGTTTCCTGTTTGGTACCACCCCAGGCTCTCTCACATATTACAAATCCTTCTCCTACAAAGGCACATCTGTTAGCAACTGGCAGGGAAGTTCCCTCATTGCACTATTGCCTGTCTCCTCTGTATTCTGATCATTCCGATAGATCATTTAGATTCCCTCACCTTTGTAAGACTACATTCCCAACTGCATATAGGATTTGTCAGGAAAACGAGTTTGGATTGTGTCTTGAGGAAACACAGTGATGCTTCAGAGTCTCATCTGCTGGGGACCTTAGTGACCATCTAGTTCAACTTATTCCTGAAGCATCAATCCCCTCTATAACCTTCCTGACAAGTGGTCATTCAGCCACTACTTGAAGACTTGGAAAGGTAGTGAGTTCCATTTTTTAGACATCTCTCTTAGTGTTTTCTTCTTTCTATAAACCCAAATCGGAATCCTTGGACCTTCAGCTGTTGATCCTACTTAGATCATCTAGGGCCCAGCAGAATAAAGCTCTTTCTCTTTTTGCATTAAAGCCCTTCCAAGACTGTGATCGTGCTCCCTTCAAGCATTTAGGTCTTAGTTTACCGAGATCCTTCCACCAGGCCTTTGTAGGTCACAGCATCCTCATTGTGATCATCTGAATATAGTCCAATTTGTCCATGCCCCTGCTGTATGGTAATGGGAACAGAACACAGTATTTCAGATAAGAGTCTGACTAGAAGGTATTACAGTGGGGCTTGGGTCTCCCTTGGTCTTTTATCTGTACTTCTACTAATATAGTACAGAATCAGTCACTGTGATGGTGTGAATAGGCTGTCTGGTCTGCACTCAAGTACAAGAAGGAATAGTGAACCAGTGATAGTCTCTTGAAGGCATATTTTGGCATTTAGAAACCAGACTGGTTGGGAAATAAAATAGTACCCGAGGCCCCAAATATCCGATTGGCCTAATTCACACAGCATATTTGCTGGGTTTTCATTTCACTTTTGCCTGACCTGCCTTATTATGTTCTAGGTTGAACGCTGTTACTTCTTTTTGAATGCCTTTGTTGAAACGGCTGAGGAACCAGAGGATGGAAGGCTGGTGCAGTACTTACTTACTAATCCTGCAAATGACGGTGGACAATGGGATATGTTAGTCAACATTGTTGGTAAGACATTATTTCCCCAAATGTTGACTAATTAAAGAAACTGAAATAGACTATATTAAAGGCCCAGGATTCTAATGCTGGACATTTAATTAGTAGCTAATTCATGACATACATTTGACCTGACAGAAGAGTGTGTGTATAACTTGGGGAACCTGTCTCAGCTTTGTTCTTCACCATCCTTCATTCCTTTCTCACATACCCTCTATTTTGTGGATGACCCTGACTTCTGTTAATTAATGCAGCACAGAATCATTATGTTTTGGATAGGCTATTAAAATTGTATACATGTTTAAGAAGAAGAGGCAATTAAATGTTGACCTTCAAGTACCAGATTAGTTATTATATGAGGAGGAAGGCAAAGATGTGTGTAGGCAGAAACAGAATGGATTATGCAACAGACCACCTGCACAGAAAGAGGAAATAGATAAGGCCAGAAAACAAATAACTAACCTGATAAGGAGAGCATGATATAGGAATCATAGGGGACAGTATTCACATATGTATTAGAACTCTCTGCCCAAAGCATAGTAACTACTAACTTCTTGACTTTCCTTAATAATTCCATCCTACAAAAGATAGGGAAACCAAGGAGGGGAAATTCTTTTTTAGGTTAAATTCTCCCCCATAAGGTAGAACTTGTTGCAGAGACAGAAATTTGTGAATTTGGGGAGGTAGGAGCAGTAAGGAGAAGTCAGGTCACCAAGTCTTTATTAGGTACCTGCTGTGGGCCAGGCACTGAGGATACAGAAGAAAGACAGTTCCTGCTCTCAGAGGAGCTCATGATTTAATGGGAAGGACAATATGCAAACATCTGCGTACAGACAAGATATTGCTTGGCTGAATGGAGCTCACATGAAAGGGAAGGTGCTGGCATTACTGGAGGATTAGAAAAGGCTGCTTGTAGAATGTGGGGTCTTAGCTGGGATCCAAAGGGAGCCTGGGGTGTGGACATGAGGGTGAGCATTCCAGGCTTGGAGGATGGCCAGTGAAAACTAACAGAGATGGAGGATGGAGTGTCATCTGGGAGAAATGGGGGCAGCGTCACTGGATCAGAGCACGTGGAGGGGAGTAAGGTGGAACAGATGTAACAAGACTGGAAACAAGTGGGCCAAGTTAAGAAGGGCTTTAAAGTCGTGACGCCAGCTTTTACATTTGATCCTGGAGGTAATAGGAAACCACTGGACTTTAATGAATTAGAGGGTGGACAGGGGCAGAGCTGGGCTTTGGCAGCTGAGTGGATGAAGGATGGGAGTGGGGAGAGATTTGAGGTGGGGAGGCTGGCTATCAGGCTGTTGTGATTGGCCAGGTATGGGACGACAAGGGGCTGTGGTAGAATAGTTTATGGATTGCAGAGGATTCAGAGTGAAAATAGACCAAGTACGATCCCAAGGACTAACAACACTGTCTAGGGGGCGGCAGCTGAGGAATGATGTGAAGAATGAAATTAGGAAGACACAAAGAGCAACAATTCTGATGGAAAAGAAAAGGGGGAATTGTCTCGAGAGAATATCAGCCAATTACGCTTCTCATAAGGATGGAAGCAGGGGCAGGTGATGGAGGATTGCTGTCAGGGCATGGTAGGGTCCTGCAAAAATAATGCTAAGACTGCTGCAGCTAAAGATGGTGAGAAAACATAAGCATCCCAAGAAGGGCTGGTCTTGTTTTGGGTTGGTTTGAGCCATACTGGGGAGAAGAGGAAGAATAAAGGATGGATGGAACAGTGAAAACCCCAAATAAGGAAGGCCAATACTCAGTCTTCTATTTCTTGGCTAAGAGAATGATCTTTGGGCTGGCAAGGCAATATAGAAATAGCTTATAGGAAGTTGATACCTAGAATAATCAGGGGATGGGGAGATCTCATTACTTCTTTTTTTTTTTTTTAAGCAGTTGGGGTTAAGTAACTTGTTCAAGGTTACACGGCCAGTCATTATTTATGCGTGGGTGCTAATTTTCTGAGGCCGGAACGGATCCTTGGTCCTCCTGACTCCCAGGCCAGTGCTCTTACTCATTGCGCCACCTAGCTGCTCAATAGCATTACTTCTGATGGGCTCAAGGCACCGCTTCCAAATGGTCACAGAATCCTCAGGGGCTAAAGAACTGTCAGATGATTGATGAGCCTTCGTAAGGGTCTTCAAAAGATCATGAAGGATGCGGGGGTCCCCAAGAAGGGCACTTATCTTACATTTTAGAAAGGAGGAAGGGAAGGTAATGGGGTCTGGGAAAATCCAAGGACTGATAAGTGGATGTCTAGAAAAGGCAGCTGTGGTCAGAACCTGTATGGCTACTTTATAAGGCTTCTAGATAAGCAGAAGGCTGGGGCCTGGGCTGATTGGAGCAAACATTTGATAGCCTCTCATTCAGTTCTTGTGGGAAAGGTGGAAAAAGATGGGAGAGTTTAGAGAATAAGTGGATTTGGAACTGGTAGCATGACTGGACCCAAAGAACAGTTATTAATAGTTTGTTGTTAGGGACAGCTGGATAGAGCATGGTGCAGTGGATAGAGCATGGGCCCTGAAGTCAGGGGGACCTGAGTTCAAATCCGGCCTAAGACACTTAACACAAAACTGGCCATGTGACCTTGGGCAAGTCACTTAACCCCAAGTCACTTGCCCTACCTTCCCCCTCCAAAAAAAAAGCAAGCCAAATCTGGCCCCAGATGTTTACTAGCTGTGTGACCCTGGGCAAGCCACTGTACCCCGATTGCTCTCCCCTGCCCCGCCCCTGCACAAGTAGTTCATTGTTAGAAAGCAGTCTCTTCTGAAAGCCCCAAGGATCATGCTTGCCTCCTTCCTGCTTAATCTTCTTTTAATCTGTGATTTGGTGGAAGCCAAAATGCCCTTTATCAGATTTGCAGGTTATAGAACTACAGGAGAATATGAGGTGTTGGATGATTCACTTTGGGCAGAATGGAGGCTCACATTTAGGAAGTTGCAATGTAATGGGGGTAAATGTGGAATTTCAGGTTTGGATCAAAAAATTAAAATAAAGTCCCAGATGGGGGAGACATGGTGCTCTGTGGCAGCTCACTTGATAAAGGGTCTGGCAGTTTGATTGGGGGGAGTTGTGCCCTTTGCCCTGGCTGACTCCATCTACATTACTGGATCCAGCTGTGGGCATTCCTTTTCTGGAAGGACAGTGATAATTGTGAGGGCTTCCAGGGTGGTGGATGGCCTGAGATTGTGCAGAAGGAGCTTGGGTTGAAGGCCCAGGGCAAGCTTAGTCTAGAGAAGAGGAAATGAAGCTGGGGCAGCCTCTTTGCCCACTCAGCTTGTAGGGAAGGTTTCCTTTGTTTATAGGCAGAGGGAATAGCCTTGGTTTATTGTGCCCATAGGGGCACAGCTGGGAGCAAGGCCTGGGCGCTGCAAAGAGGCACATCTAGGTTTCCCCTTGTGACAGTGTTTTTAGCCTTGCCCTGGGATTTCATCGAAGTAGGGAACTTTGGTGAGTAAAGTCCTTCTACTGATACAGAGCAAGAGAGACCTTCGTGGGGTGCTGGGAAAGAGAGCAGTGTGCTCAAATGCAACAGAGTTAGGGCAGCCCACCTGGCTCTGGGACAGTGCTCTGTCCAATAGGCTACAGTGCCTGACTTCCCACCAGCTAGCACTCCCCAGGGAAGAGTGGACTCTGCTTGTCTAGAAGTTGTCAGATTATTGGTTGGGGAGAGGTTTATTGGAGAGGATTCTTGTGCAGGTGTGCCTTATACTCTGCATGCTCCAGAATCTGTTCTAGCTTAGGGGAGGCCTTGGCTCTCCCCTCCCTTATTTCCATGTCCTCAAGAGTTTGGGGTTGGCACAGTGTCACAGCTCTACAGCTGGTGGAGACCTTAAAGGCTCTCTGGCCCAACCCCCTAATTTTACATAGAAAGTGCCCTGTGCAGAGACCCAGGATGGATGTGTAATGGAAGGTCTTCCCAAAGTATCTGCCTTCAGACTGTGACCTAAGTGTGCCTGGGCTGCCTCTTCTCAAGGTGTTCATGACAGCTGAGAGCACGATGGGCTATGGATTCAGCTCAGCGCTGGGGTTTGATTAGGGGGATGAGTGAGCTCAGGAAAGTTAAGAGGTGCCGACGAAGGGGGGATGTGCTGTGTGACTGTAGCTCGCACCACTCCTCCCCCCTCAGTATTAGAAAGCAGAACTCTTTCCCGGAAGCCCGGCGTCCTGGAACCCCCACGGGGATCTAATGTGGAAATAAGAGCAGCAGTGGAATTTTGGCCTAAAAGCCTGTGGCTCAGTGCCTTGGGCCAGAAAGATGGAGCTCACATCAAGGGCGGGGCTTCTATTCCTTGTTGGGTAGGTTTGGCCTTAATGTGTGGAGTTCTCTGTGTTGAGACAGTTTTATTTACTGGCCGGAAGGGTCCATCCTTAACAAAGCTTGTGGAGAGTGGCTTGGAGTCTAAAGATATCTTTAAAGCTGAATGGTTTGGATCAGCTTATTCCTGCCAATTAATCACTTAGGCACTTAATGGATGATTGGGATGTGGCCTGGGCTGTGATGTCACTGGTCTAGGGACCTCCCTTTACCACCACAGCTTGACGCTTACCAGAAGTGTCTGGAGACCTGAAAGGGAAGTGATTTGCTCAGGGCCACACAGCCAGGATGGGTCAGAGGCAGGACTAGAACCTGGATCTCCTTGGTTCCTTGGTTGGCTGTCTGCCTCCTATGTTATGCTGCCTCTTGGGGTAGAAGCCCCTTAATTGTTCTCTTCTAAGGTAAATCAAAAGCAAATCAGAGCCACAGATTGGACTGAAAATGTTGCAGCCAAAGAGGGTTTTCTTGGGAATCACTAGGTACTTGGCACACAGATGTCTTGGGGGACTTTGTGAGGTAAGCTAAGCAAACTGACTTCCCTCTCATCGTTATCTAATCTAGACTGAAAAGTATACAGGTGGATCGTCTACATAGTAGGTCAGAAAGTGACCCTGACTTGTTAGCTCTTCTGCAGGCCAGTGAATGGGGGTATTGGCAAGAGGTGAGCCATGGGGTCAGGGGGCCCACTTCCTACTTCTAGCTCTTCCCCTTAGAAGCTGCTTAATCTGAAGCAGGTCCCCCAACCACTGAGCCTCAGTTTTCTCTGCTGTAAAGTAGGGATGCTAATGCTTTCACCACCTCCCCTGAAGGGTTGTTGCTCCAGTGGTTTACAAAAAGCACAGTAGTGCTGCTTCCATAACTCTGGATTGTGGTGGAACATTTTTGGACAGTGGACATTTTTTTTTTTTTTAGAAAAATATGGGGTTGTTCCTAAGAAGTGCTTCCCTGAGTCTCATACAACGGAGGCATCTAGAAGAATGAATGACATTTTGAATCACAAGGTAAGAGATGTGGGAAGAGATGCTCATGTGTGCACCCCAAAGCACCCATCTGTCTTCTTCCTGACCGGCATGCTCAGGGGCAGCTGCTCTTGGTCCTCAAGCCCTCGGCCTCGGTATCCCTGGGGTCCCTCGAGGGCAGCCTACCACATGCTTATCCCCTGGTTTGCTGGGTCCTTGGGGCCAGCATTTTCTTCCAGGCTGTTGGCTGTCAAACATGATCTCTCTTCTTAGCATATTTCTTGGTGATGCTGCTTTTTTGGTGTTTTCTGATGTGTGTGTACCCAAGTGTTACAGTGTTTTTGCTCATTTCTTTCTTGATCTCTTTCCTGACTGGAAAACTTATGATTTCTTTAGTTTGAGGAGCTCCCCTCTACCAAAGGAAATCTATCACCTTCTACTTCTAGTCTTGGAGAGTGGCCTGGGGCACTGAGAGGTAAAGAAGTGTCTTGTTCAGGGTCACACAGCCAATATGGGTCAGAGGCAGGACTCAAACCCAGGCCTTCCTGACTGCAAAACCAGCTTTCAACCCCCTCTGCCAGGCTGCCTCTTATTTCATTGATATCATGAAACAGAGGGTTGGGTTGGCTTCTGTGCACAAGAGACTGGGACAATTGTGGGTTAGGATTTCAGAGGAAAGCTCAGGCTGCTGTTATTAACCTGTCTTCATGCCAACCTGCCCTCAGGAGAAACTGCTTTGTCCACCTGAAGCCTTTTTGGGTGTAGGAGCTGCAAGGCTATAATCTGTTGCTGTAAACCAAAGAGTCCTACTTGGTTTTGCCATTCCCAGGAAGATAGATTTAAACTTCGTAATGGCTCACCTTTAGATGAGTTTCCCATCACTGGAAGTTAGCTGGAATTTCTCACCTGTGGACTGCCCCATCCATGCCCTCAGTATAACCAGGGTATCTCTCTTAGTTCCATGGTTAGTATATGACTCGCTTTTATCTCCAATGTGACATGTTCTTCTTTGCCACTTGAAATAGTGTTTCCCTCCCTAAAACATACCCATAAATGAGACCACTTCTGTTCCTGAGTACTAGCATAACTGCTCAGCAGGGAAGAAAAAGTTACCAACAGGTCATATTCAGAGGTGGTCAGATCTATGAGGCTGCCGAGGAGGTGCCTGGAGATATGGTCCCCAGCTGCAGGTTAGGAGCTGACATGGAGCCACCCATGTCTGCAAGGCTCCCCCAGGGCCCAGTTTCTTCCAAAAGCAGCTCTTTCCCTAGCACCTTTTGGTCGTACTGGCAGTTAGTCCCCTTGGAAAGTGTTTTTAGCAATACCTTGTTCTGCATTAGATTGAATTTAAATGGGCCCATTGGGAAAAGGGCTAAGTAGGGTCAGGGGCAAGCTCATGTGTGCTCCATTACTCTCAGCATCAGTCAGCACCAGTGTTTTGCTGGGTAAGGTAGCAGACCAATAACAGTTCTGTGTTAAAGCTGATTTAGGACAGGCTTTAATGATCGACATTTTATTTTTGCAGATGAGAGAATATTGTATACGACTTAGAAACTTGGTAAAAAGTGGAGCAACAGAAGAAGATATCTGCACCACCCAGGACACCATGATGGAAGAGGTAATAACAGTGCTTTGGCCATTAACACCCTTCCAGAGAGCTCAAAGAACGTTCACGTTTGTTTCATTTATAATACTTTGTGAAGGCCATTCAGTGGCCCAGTCATTAGTAGTTCCATTTTACGACTGGAGACACTAAGAGACAAAATGTAATCCAGGCTTCCTGACCTTGGATCTCGGCCATTTCAGTTCTTCATTGCACTTTGCATATAATTAATTTTCTGTATGACTTGGGTCATGGGGAGGGGCAGGAATTATTATAGGTAGAAGATTTTGAAACACAATGATATTAAAGCTTCATTAGTACTGGGCATCATAACCCTTGGAAATTGAAATAATGGCTTCTTTGGGGTTGGGGATGTTATAATAATACTGCTGACCTTTGCCAATCTAAAGGAACAGTGAACTGAGCTTTGTGTGGTAGCTTAACTGTGGATTGGGGATGTCCTGGGTTGCCACACACTGCTGGTGGGATTGTGCAAGGAGTCTCAGCAGAGCTCTTCTAGAACAGAGGTATCAAATTCTAGACTGGAGAAGAAGCAGATTAATTGGGAAATATATAACAATAAAAATGCAGTAGAACATATAAAATGTTAGTATGTGGTTTTCTAAATCAGTATGCCACCAGCACGGATCCTTATGGAGGGTTTAGTGCCCCCATTTCTATTGAGTTTGATACCCTTGGTCTAAAAGACCTCTTCCCAGACATCTGTTGAAATAATGAAACCATAATATGATTTAATTTTGCCTAGTTCTGGACCACCAGGTTTTCAGGACTTCATCCGTTGATTTTGGGCATTTACATTTTCTGCAGTGATTTCACTCATTTGAATTTGACACCTT
This sequence comes from Gymnobelideus leadbeateri, assembly GCA_011680675.1. Classification (NCBI taxonomy): domain Eukaryota; kingdom Metazoa; phylum Chordata; class Mammalia; order Diprotodontia; family Petauridae; genus Gymnobelideus; species Gymnobelideus leadbeateri. The sequence continues at coordinate 317,648 of WOXC01008715.1, read as the reverse complement.
CAGATTCCTGATCTGACTTAAAAGTCATTTAGACAAATCAAATCAATTGCTTGAACCTTTCTTCACAAATATTTAGCTCTACTTTGATTGGGTTCTGAGTACTTTGTGATTCTAAAAAATTGATCCTCAGTGAAATAGAGTAGCTATGTCTTGAAACAAGGAGATTTTTTTTGTCTTGGGGCCTTTCTAGGTGTCCACATTCCTCTCTTTCTAGCAGGGGTGATTAATCAATCTTGGATCTGTGAGCTTATTTTTAAAATGTTTTAATAATTGCCTTTCAGTATCACATACTTAGAAAATGTCAGTAAAATATCTTGAAAGAATAGTTTTCTTTGTAATCTTACCAATTTTTATCTATTTAAAACCATTATTTTGAGATGGGATCCCTATAGGCTTCCCCAGACTGACTGCCAGAGGGATCCTTAGTACAACAGTGGTTACAAATCTTTGCTTTGTGTGTGTAAAATTGCTTTGTGCTCTAGGAATGATTTTCTTTTGATTAAATAGGGATGTAATTTCTGTAGGATTCCATAGAATTAATATGTTTAATAGTAAAACTTGGTTATTAAAAACAACCATACCTTCCTGCCTTTCCATCTTCAACATTTCTCAGTTCTCTAAAGAGCAGAGAGAAACTAGAACCACTGGCAGGGTTTTGATCTGGGGTGGGAATTTTTTCTAGTTATGCATTGCTAACTAGGTGCCATTATGGTCTTTTCCCTTGGGTTCTGGAAGGAGGGAGGAAGGAAGGAAGGAAGGAGGAAAGGAGGGAGGGATGGAGGGAGAAGCTAGTCTGCTGTCAATGCCTAGATGAGCCTTTAATTGGGTGAATCTTCCTGTGTTGGTCTTTAAATCATTCCCGGGAAAATTGGTATATACTCTTTAACTTTGCATTTTCTTTTGATTAAATAGGGATCTAGAAGCAACAAAGCCAGTGTTATATTTAGCTGATTAAATCCTAGACCTCCATGTGCCATGCGGGGTGTCCTTAAGCCAAGACATTTTCACCTCTTTTAAAGAGGGGATTGACTAATATGCTTTAAATTGAATCTCCGGTATGGTGACTCAGTGGTGTATCTTAAGAATGGAAGCAACATAGAGATGAGAAAATGCTTTCTTCAGTATATTGAAACGAGTCATCCTTCATCTTAATGTCGTGTTTCTACTGAAGCAGTTGTATCTTTTGAAGACGTCCAGGGAACTTGAGTCTAATCTGGTCACTTATCAGCATAAAACTTGCCCTTCTCTACAGTGGTACTGTCTGCCTCTGATTTTGGTCCAACAAATAGATAACCAGGTTCCTGCCTTGGTTGGGAGGTAGTGTGAAGAATGAGCATTTGAAAAGCAGTTTAAATCTTGAATAGTTACAAGGATGCATGAATCCTGTATTAGGTTTGCTTGCCCCTCCATTAAGAAATTTATCATTATATTGTATTGCTTTGAAAACCCAAGTGATATGATCTTTGATTCTTTGTTATCATTTCCAATGCTACCCCTGCTTTGTAACAAGGACATCCAGTGAAACCAAGCAAACCAACCTGCTGACCATTTTGGATGCCGTGTTTCCATGTCTGCCATCATCCATCCTCTGGGGGTGCTCTAGGTCACACGCTGGTTCAAGCTCTTTGCTTTCCGTGGTGTTTCCCTTTACATTATTGTGATTGTGGTGCTAGTGGGTGGCCGTTTGGAATGTTCAGGATCTTTGGGGTGTACAGACTGACCTGCAGGGGCCGTCTGTCAGGATCAGTCTTCTCTTCCTAACAGTGGCACCAGGGGACGTTCTTGGCTGCTGCAACATCAACCCAGAAGGTTAAGGAAGTCAGTTACTGCCTTTCTTCTGACGCGTTCTCTTCTCTGTGATGTGGAGGAGATCTGATAGCTAGAGGTGCCTTCTTGCTCTCTCACTCTTGAGGCTTCTCCAAATCCTTCCATTCAGTCCAGCAAACACTTAGAAATTAGTACCTGCCAAGTACAAGTCACTTTTCTGGGTGTGGGGCATTCAAAACACAGAAATGAAATAGTCCCAGCAGGCTCTGTGTTCAGCTTCTGCCATCTCTTACGGCTGAGAACAGCCTTTTAAACAAGTCACACTCCCCAGACCAGTCTCTGTGGTGGTTTCCTTCAAGCTTACCTACATGCCTTCTTCCCTCTCAAGCTGTTCCTGGCCCCAGGCCAGGTGGTCTGTGTAGTCCCTGGCAATCTCAGTTGGCATTTGTCTGCGAGGGCCCATGAAGATGAAACACTAGACACAGTGGTCTTAATCAGAAACAACCAGGTTGTGACAAAGGTCCCTGCAAGTATAGTAAACTGTGCCAAGAAACCACGTGGTGGTGGTGCCTGTTGATAATGAGTGATATTTGTAAAGCACATAACACAGTGCCTGCCATATAGCAGGTCTTTACTACATGCTTGTTCCCTTCCCCCTTGAGAAAGGCAGAAATAGCTTTATTTCTTATTTCTTCTAAAACTACCCTCTCCAAGCTCTAGGGGGCCCTCCGCTGTTCTCCGTTCCTTTTAGGGCAAGTCAAATTCTGTGTCCCAATTTCTTTTAATTTTTTGCATTTCAAAATCTACTTTCTCTCTTTTTCCTCCTCTCCATTTAAAAGCAAAGCAATTCTTGTGACAGATACACACATATTCAGGCAAAGTGGATTGCTTCATTATCCATATCCCAGAAGCACCTCCTTCTGTACCCTCCATCCATCTTTACCTGTGGCAAGAGGTGGGCGGCATGTTGCATCATAGGTTCTCTGGAATTGTGATGGGTCGCTTCATTGTCTTTCCACGTGGGCTGCCTCCCTTTGATACCACAGAAGGAGTCATACTTGTTCTGGGAACCTATCTCCTCCCCATAACATCCTGCTTCTACTTGCCAGGCATCTTGGTAGGGCCTCTCCTCCCCCCATCATCACAGTGCTAGCCTTACAGGAAACTCCTCACCTCCTCCTTTCTCTTTTCCCTGGCAGCCACCATCACTCTCCTAACCAGACTTATCTAGCCCAACACTGTTAGGACTGCTTATGTCCTGATGTGGTCAGAGCTCCAGCTCCCCAAGCGCAGGCACATTTTCCTTCATCAGATCTGTATTCCCAGTGCCTGGCACCTCATTCTGAATACTTGTTGATGGGTTGATCCTGCCCTTTTGCTAGTGTTCTTTCTCTTTGGAAAGTACCACTTCTGGGCCCTAGCAGCTCTGCCCACTCATTGGGATGACCAATAACCAGTAATCAGAGGCCACCATTAACACCTTCCAGCTAACCTCCTGTCCCTTGTCCTTCACCCTGTCCCTGCCAATCAGGACTTTCTCTCCTCTGGATCTGTTAGAAATGTTCCCAGCCATCTCTTCACATCTTTTTACTTCTTGGGGTTTCTGAGCCTCTACAGTGCTTGTCCTCAGATTGCTCTAAGTCCCTGAGGACCTGCTCCCTCTGGTGTTGCTTATGAAAAAGACTTCAAAGTTGGGTTCAAGACATAATTTCCCTCCTTTCACAACTGTCTCCATACATTCTCATTTTCTGTCCCCCTCCCCCTTCACACTGTTCTCCAGCTCAGATCTTGACAATCCATGGACAGAAGGGGTTAGGTAGGGGAGGAATGGAGGGAGGGGGTGAGACTAGGGAGGAGCTAAAGAATCAGGAAAGAGGAACACGATATGTGGTCCTTACCTTGGGGAAGAGGACTTCGGTAACTCCCATCCCCTCATCATGCTTTTTCACTATGTATTTATGATATGGCTCTTGGCATAAGATACTGTGAGTGATGGCTGACTGTGTTCCTTTAGGATTGGGCTATATTTCTCCCCCAAGCTTGTTTAGACCGTCTTGGAAAAAAGCAAGTGACACTACAGCAGTTGCCCACAAGAGAGCAGAGTGGGGTAACAAAAACATATCCGGGCTTTGGTTTATTAAATTCATAGCTTAGGGACAGCACTGTTAATACAGAGTGTATCAAAGAAAGGGAAACCAGAAGTCAGCTGGGTGGCTCCATGGACAGAGCCCTGACCTGAAGTCAAAAACACCAGAGTTAAAACCTAGCTTCAGATACTTAACTGTGTGACTCTGGCCAAGCCACTTGGCCTCACTGCCTGCCTCAGTTTCCTCATCTGTAAAATGGGCTTAGTAACTTTTCAGGATCATTGTGAAGATAAAATGAGATAATGTTTGTGAAATGCTTTGTAAACCTTAAAGCATTATATCCATGTTACTGATGATGGTGGGGGTGGCGGCCCTGGGAGTGATGATGTTCACGTCTGTTTCAGAAAGCTGGATTCTGGGTCCACTCTTGCTAAAATAAGCACTTGTCTTAAATCCAAATGACCCCTCTGTTATATATTGTTTAACTTTGGACAGTTTGGGTAATTAAGAGAATAATGTAAAATAAATCAGCACATCTGAAGTCAGAGGATGACTGTAAATCTTCTACCCGAGACTAGGTAAAACTCTGCTTTCTTCAGTGTGCTTCCTAGCCAGCTGCCGGTGGAAGTGGGTTTTGTTCCCTCTCTTGGCTGTGCCTTGCTGATAGGAATGTATGGGGTGGTGGTGGGGAACAAATTTAGACTTCTTTGGGGTCAGCTCTTTGCTTTGCAAAAGTAGTCTCCCTATGATCCATTAGATAGAAAGCTCTCATCATCCACTTAAGCTGTGATTGGTCAGAAACTTAATTTATTCCCAGTGTCATAAAGCATTATGTAGCAGAGAGTATGCCCAAGTGCTAATCTCTGAGGACAGTTTGTGACGGTCATGGGTACCTGCTAGGGTGAGGCCCATGTTTCTGTTTGACTGAGGTCAGTTGTGTCATTCTCTGTCATCAGACCTTTAGAAGTCAGCTCCCTGTCTAAGATCTGGAGGTAGTTAGGGCTGTCAGCAGCCCATTGAATTGGGGGCTTGGTGAAGTAACTTCTTTGCTCAACCTCTGAACAGCAGCATCAGCAGATTGGATATGTGGGTGGCTGTAAATAGATACTGTGTCCAAGTAACATGGTATTGGTTCCAGCAGGCAGGGGGCCAATGGACAAATGCCAACCTTCAGTAAAAGTTAACAGTAGGAATCAGTGTATTCATCTCTTCCCTTGTTTCTCTATCTCTTCCTCCTCTTTCCTCCCCTCCCCTTCCTATGCCCTTGGGACTTCAGTGATCCCAAATAGAAAAGAGTAGGGTGTGGTTTCTGGCCTGATTTAAGGAGGGTGGATGCCTTTTAGCAGCCTTCTCCATTCACCCCAGGCCTTTAGCCCAACAGGATTCATTTTTGTCCTTTTTTATTCTTCCTCTCCCCTCAGCTTACTTCATGCTCCACTGTACAGGGTGATTTCTGCTACACTGGAGGTCCTGCTAGGTACAACTCCTTTCTAGGGAGGGAAAATCTGTGCTCAGAGACAACACTTAAAAGTGAAGCAGAGTCTGTAGTCACTTTAGCAGCTTCTTCCCTGTCTCTGCCCAGGCCTTCTGTCCCCTCCTTTTACCCAGTGTCACTTCTTAATCACTTGTCTTCTGTATATTTCTCAGCCCATTTGTTAGACTTTAGCTTATTACTGCTAGCTTAGATTCTTCTGGCTCTTTACAGTTAAAAATTGCTCAACATGCATTTTCTCATTCAATTCTTCTGTCCAAGGAGCTGACTCCTGTCTGCCTCGTACTGTGGTAGGCATTGAGATTGCAAAGCAGAAAATAGCCCCTTCACTCAGCAGCTTGTGTTCTGTGGGGAACATATGTAGGTAGGTGCCAAGTACATCTAATGGCATCTTGAATGGGAAGGCCTTCGCAGTGGGGACCCTAGGATAGTGGAGTTTGAGTCAAGTTTTGAAGGAAACTAGGGATTCCTTGAAGAGTAGGGATCATTCTCTCCATTTTCCAGATGAAGAAATAGAGATTTCAGGAATTAAAGGATTTGCCCAAGGCATCTAGGTTGCACAGTGGATAAGTGACTGGACCTAGAGTCAGGAAAATCTGAGTTCAAATCCAACCTCAGACACTTCCCAGCTATGTGATCCCAGGAAAGTCACTTCCCCTCTCTCTGCCTAGTCTTCTCAGCTGTAAATCGGGGTTAGTAATAGCATCTGTCAGGGTTGTTGTAAAATAAATAAAATCAAAGAAGACAATACTTTACTTTTTTAAATTCAGTTTTATTTTGAGTTCTAGATTCTCTTCCTCCTCTTTTCCCCTCCCCATTGAGAAGGCAAGAAAAATAAAGCCCATTATAAATGTTTAGATGTGCAGAAAAGATTTCCACATTAGCTGTGTTGCAAGAAAAAGAAATACAAGAAAATACAGTTTGGACAGAGGTGGGCAGCGTGCTTCATCATGAGCACTTTGGCACTGTGGTGACATTGGTAAGAATCACTGAGTCTTCAGCAGTCAATAATCATTACCGTGTTGCTGTTTTTGTCAGTTCTGGTTCTGCTCTTTCCTTTGCATCAGTTTATATGAGTCTTTCCAGGTTTCTCTGAAGCCATTCCTGTCATCATTTCTTACACTGCAGTAGTATTCTATCACATTCACATGCTGTAACTTGTTTAGCCATTCCCCACTTGATGGGGAAGTCATGAAAACAACCATTTTCTGTAACTAACATTGATCTGGCACTTTCAGGATCATGTCTCATCTGGTCCTCACAATGCCTGTGTGAGGTGGAAGCTACAGATGAGGAAACAGTCTCTGAGAGAACCAGGTCTTGCTGCCAGGGTCACCCAACCAGTTAGTGTCACAAGCAGATTTTTACCTGATGTCCTCCTGATTTCCAAACCCAGTACTCTTACCCACTGTGCTATCTTGAAAAGACCTTGCTTAATTGCTGGTTTTAAAGAGAACTACTAGGGCCCAAATGAATCCACAATTGTTACCGTAATTCTGGCTAGAAAACTTAGATTCTATTTTGTTCTGTTTCTGTGTGATGCCCTGCTGAACACAGCTTCTAGGTCACATAATGTGTCCTAGTCTTATCACAGGGTATTAGGGAAGGTCCAAGCAGGGAAGGGAAAGAACAATAGATTAAGAGCCGGACCTAGCTAACTTTCTCCCTCTTGTATTTCTTCTCTCTGTCTGCCTTAGTTTCTGCCCCAACTCATAATCCACCTCATTTCCTCTGGGGAGTGTAAGGAAGTGGGAGGGGGAGAGCTGATGGTCTGGAAAGGGTGGCTTTTGGGCATTCTGCCCCGCCCCCCCACCAAAGGCGGAGTGAAAGGCATTGGAAGCTGGGAACCAGAACTCTGAATTGTTTATGTCAAGTAGTTGGAGACCAAAACCTGTACTCATTGTACTTATATTTTATTACATAGATATTTTTGTTTTCCTCTAGTTTGAAAATAAAAAATTCCTTTGGAAAAACTACCCCTTCTCTTGACAGAAACTGAGAGAAAAAGAGATTTCTCTACTTTGTCAAGGTTAGATGGGGGTTTAGTGGACCTCTAGTAGCAAGGGGTGGCAGTTCTTGGGCCAGACCAAGTCAGTGAATCCAGAGAGCCCTTGGGGCAGGAGCAGAGGCCAAGTGGACATTCAGGGCCTTTTCCCAGTAGGTCCTTTCCCCTTGTATGTAGTCTAGCTCAACACCTGTCATTTGTGTGGGTTAAAAAACATGGTCCCTCATAGTCTCCTCTATGCTAATTGGTTTTTGTCTTACACAAACTCCTCTCAGTTTGATTCTCCACCAAGTTAGCAGGATGGGGCTTGGGGGGTGGAATAAGCCCAGGATTTGGAGTTGGAAGCCTGAAGGTTTAGTCCTGGCTTCTCCTATTCTTTGCTGTGTGACCCCAGGCAAGCCATTTAAGTGGTTTGAGTCACTACCTCCTAGTTTATAGGAGGAGATAATAGGTGCTTGCACGCCCAGCTCCCAGGTCCTGAGAAAATTGCTTTGTAAACCTTCAAGTGCTGCATAAACATGCGGCTAATGCTGAGTGAATCTTCTTTGTCTTTGGAATGTTGTCCCAAGTGGCTACAGATCTGTGGCTGAGCCTGAGCTCCAGGATCCTAGATCTAGGGCTGGAAGGGTCCTCCGTGGCTTGATCTCATCCTGTAGACTTGCCCAGCGTCACACAGGAAGTGGCTGAGGTGGAATTGAAACTCAGGTCTCTTCTTGAGATTCAGCCCCGTTGTCAGTGGCTTGCTACAAGTCAGTGCTCTGGGATAATTGAAAACTGACTGACCTGTAGTATTGGTCGTGAGTTGCTGAGTGAAATAACCCATTTTATTCTACACTTCCCTGATTTATGCAGACCCTCCAACACATCCAGTTCTAATGAATGCCCCAGAGTGCTGTTTCCTCGTCCAAAGGTAGCAGGTAGCAATGTCCACATCACAAGCATCTCTCTCAGCTTTCCTGCTCTCCGTGGCTGCTGGCACCTTCATGCCTTCCTGCCCTCAGTTATCTTGCTTCTCTTTGTGCCTTTCTCTACAAAGGGGTCCTGAAAGTCTGAGCTTCGTTTTAAGCTATTAGAGCTTGTCTTCCCTTGAAAGACTGTCAGCTCCTCTCAGGCTGTGACTGGATTCTTTCCTTTGTGTCCCCATTGTCTGGCACCTGGGACACAGTCAGTGCTCGATGACTGATTTCAGCCTTGGCTTGGAGTAAAGACACCTAATGTATCCCATGCTGAGGCTAAGCAGGGTTCATTATCAACAGTGATCCCAGCTCAGCTGCAGTGGCCAGCAGGATGCCCCTATGCCTTATCTTTACCCATAAGAATTGTTGTTTTAAAGCCAGCTCAGGGGTGGTCTGGCTCAGCATCAAAGCAGACGTGGTGTAAAGGCCAGCTGTGCAGGCTCATAAAAGGCAGCCAAGCCTAGTAAATGATGGAGCACCAAAGAGAGGGAGAACAAAATGAAATGAAAGACAAGAACAGTGGTTTCTCTGGGCTTCCATCTTTCTCTCTAGGATAAGTGAGCCTCCTTAAGCTGGGGGCATGCAAATCTTGCCTTTTTGTGAGGTTTCTGAATGATATTGGGGATCTCCCCTGCTTAATCAGAGGCATTCCTTTAATCCCAGCTCCTGCTGTCTGTGGCTCCTCTTTGGTGCTTACATTACAGTGTATGTCAGAAGAGAGAGCTCTTCCTGCCATCTCTCAGAAGTTCCATGCCTTTGACCACATCTCTCCATCCATCCATCCATCCATCCATCCATCCATTGTACACATGCTTTGGATTCTCAAATCAGGCTTTTCTCCTGGCTCTTAGCTGCTTGTTTGCTTTCCTACTTTGGAATTCAAGCCCAGGCAGCCCCGTGGTTTTATAGAATGACATTTAAGAGAGTGGGTTTTCACACCTGGGCCTCTGAAACAACAAAAGAGAATGATTTTTAATGTCTCCATCTCACCAGGAAGCTTGTTTATGAAAACCCATAGAACAGGGAATTGGATAGTGCCTCTTTTATCTGGGATGATTTAATTAGTACTGGTTGGAGCCAAAAGATCCCTCTTAAACATCCCCCACACACTATAAAAATCACCCGAGAGACAGAAGTTACAGCATATTTTTGAACCAAACAAAATTAGGGTTAACTGCTACCAAAGGGGTAGCTTATTGTTGTGGAGGAATTGAAGGTGCTTGGCCCAGCCTGTGGTTGGTATCTGCCTTTCTGAAATGTAGACATTAAAGCCAGCTTGGTTTGTCCTAGAAGGAGAACTGGGTGTGTGTGTGTGGTTGGGGTGGGAAGAAAGTTGGAAAAAAAACAAAGGAAAGGGATTTGTCCACCTAATAATAGAATTCACCAGCTGCTACTAGTTGCTATTTTAGAGTGAGAGAAAAATGCTGGTTTGTTGTGGGTACTGCCATGCTCTTTAACTACTACCAGAGAGAAGGGGAAAGGATGGAATTGGTATGTTTAACAAACCCAATCTGTAATTTCCTTGGTAGAGGGAAGGGCTAGGAAGGAAAGCTCTGGCAGTGTGGATGAGCACATTCCCTGCAGTGTCCTCTTGGAGGGTTGGCTGGGACACTGAGAGGTTTACATTTCTTTCCTCCCCAGGTACTTCCTGCCCCAGAAACCTCTTCATCCCAAAAGCTCACTCCACTCATAGAATTTGCACATTGAAACTCACCTTACAGTCTCTCCATTGAGCCTAGGTGGCTGCTACCAGAGCCTCTATTTAAGATGGGTCCCCGGGCCAGCTGTGCCTCGTTCCTCTCTAGCCCCTGCTCTGGACTTTCCCTGCCACACGCCCTTGGGAGGCTCCTGCCATTTACTGTGCCACCTTCTCCCTCCCTTCCCCTTCCTCTTATATATTCTCTTCCTCATCAGAATGGAAGTTTATGGAGGGCAGAGATGGTTTTCCTTTATGCTTAATTTTGTCTTCTCAGTACTTGGAGCAGTATAAACGCTTAATACATTTTTGTGACTGACTGATCCAACATCTGTGTGTAGACATAGGTTTTGAAGCCAGGTTTTTCTGATTCTGAAGTTGGTGCTTTCTCTCCACAGTCCAGTGCTTCTCATTTTGACACAGCCTATGATAATAATGCTATGTTGGACCTAAGTCATGGCCGGGCTGACTCCATAAATGCAGTCAGGGAGTCAGCAAGCATTTATTAAACACCTAATGGATGCCAGGCACTGAAACACTGGCGGTGTAAAGCATGGCTAAAGCAGCCTTTGACTTCCGGAAGTTCACGTTGTAAGTGGGGAGGCAACACAGAAATGCCAGGTACATCCCAGGTGTGTATAGAGGGAGAAGCTGCCCATCTGGGCTCACATGATGTATCTTTGGATCTAAGAAAGTAGCTAACTATGTAGAACATGTGTGACTGTGTAATGATACTAGAAAACAAAGTCCTTGCCTGGGTCCCCTGCTCTAGGGGCTGTAGCAAACCCAGGCTGTTCAACAAGACAACCACCATGCTGGTCTAGACAGTATTGATTGGACACCTACTATGGCCCTAGCATTGCACCGGGCCTGGGTGGTCCTTGATTCCACAGGGCTCACACCTAGTTCCTCACACCTACTTAGATAAGAAAGATGGCGGTGTGGAATGTGGGGCCTGAACCTTTGGTTCCTGAGTGTAAGAGCCCTAGAGTTGTATAAGGAGTGTGGATTGTAGTAGCAGGAAGGATTCTGGGGGGAGGCAGGACTTCAGCTGGGCTTCATACCAGGGGGGAAGAGAAATTGAGAAGAGCAAATGTATGTCAGTGAGGAAAAAGCTTAACTTACTTAGGAGAGTGTGTAGCAGCAAGCACCCCAATATCCCCAGGGTAGCTGCCAACACAGGTTCTTAGATCTGCTTTTGTAAAGGAAAGCAACTCAAAATGGGTTAACAAGCTTACTTTAATCAAACAAACATACATTACCTAGTTCAGGGGAAAAAGGTCAGCACCCCGAACTTCAGAGTTACAGAACTTACAGATCAAACAGACAGGCTTCCAAACTGTCCCAACATTATATCAATACCAAATCACAGTTACCAGAGAGGGAAGCATCAACATCTGGGTTTTCAAAGCCGGGGGGCTCTCAACAACGGCTTCCCAGAGTCTCATCTGGTCAAATCACACAACACTTCTCAAAGTGAGCCCCAAAGCAAAGCCTCTCCTCAGGGCTTATATAGCCTTCTCCTGGCTCAGAGAATGTAACAACCTTCTGGACCCACTGCCCAATCACAAAGTATCAAGGTGTGGGCTTTCCTGAAAAACAAGCCTCCCACCACAGGTTCCAGGTGCACTTAAGCTAGGGGCAGGGAAGATCTTTAAATCTGCATTTCCATTACATTCGGCCCCAAGATCTTTCTTGCCCATAGCATACACAATTTACATTTGAATTAGCACTAAAACATCTCTTAGGTCACATTTTCAAGGTACATACATCTAAAGTTACCAAAGTGGCCTCTGGGTCTTAAACAAAGTACATTGCATTTTCATATCAATTCACAAAATACAAAGCATTATCACATAAAGTACTCTTGGGAGGGGGGCCGTGTCCTTCCCATAACACTGCTCCAGCCCCTGCTTCCAAATCCAGAGAGGGAACTAGGCAACAAAACCAAAGTGGGGTCCTTGGGGTCCATGGCACTTCACCCCACCCACCAGTCACAAGTCCATCCTCCCCCTGGGTCCCAAACTGTGGGATGCAGCAAGGAAACACATTCAGTGCCCCTGCTTTGCCGCACAGTCCTTATCTTGTCCTGTGGCTGAACTCCAAACTCCTGGGTTCCTTCTCCTCCAGCAGAAGGCAGCAGCTCCAGGCTTCTCCACAGGTCTCCATGCAGGCAGCTCACCATTCCTGCTCTCAGCTCAGTGAAGTCAGCATGCAGGTCCTTCTCTCCTGCTCCATGGCTCCATAGAATCACAGCTACCACAACTGGGAAACAAACAATTATCCCAGCCCCCATACTTTCCTTTTACTCAGCAGATCCCATCCTCGTCGCCATTTTGTAGCAGCAAGCACCCCAATATCCCCAGGGTAGCTGCTAATATAGGTTCTTAGATCTGCTTTTCAAAAGGAAAGCAACTCAAAATGGGTTAACAAGCTTACTTTAATCAAACAAACACACATTACCTAGTTCAGGGGAAAAAGGTCAGCACCCCGAACTTCAGAGTTACAGAACTTACAGATCAAACAGACAGGCTTCCAAACTGTCCCAACATTACATACATCAATACCAAATCACAGTTACCAGAGAGGGAAGCATCAACATCTGGGTTTTCAAAGCCGGGGGGCTCTCAACAACGGCTTCCCAGAGTCTCATCTGGTCAAATCACACAACACTTCTCAAAGTGAGCCCCAAAGCAAAGCCTCTCATCAGAGTTTATATAGTCTTCTCCTAGCTCAGAGATTGTAACAACCTCCTTGACCCACTGCCCAATGACAAAGTATCAAGGTGTGGGCTTCCCTGAAAAACAAGCCTCCCACCACAGGCTCCAGGTGCACTTAAGCTAGGGGCAGGGAAGATCTTTAAATCTGCATTTCCATTACAGAGTGGGAGGCCAGCCCAGTCCAGCTTGCAGTCAGCATTGCTCCTTCACTTTTAGGAAGGTGGGACCAGTCAGGTGAGACAGTTTGTTTTTTCCATTTAATAAAAAAATATTAATTTTTTTCAAGTTACATTTTAAGTTCCAAGGTCTCTTTCTCCCCCTTTTCCCACCCCCACTAGAGAAGGCCATTATTTGACACAGATCTGTCACTAGCTATGTCTGTGTTTATATCTGTGCCTATGTCCATAAGTACAACCACAGTATGCTTACTCCAAATAGCAGTTTTCTCTGGAGGTGGCTAACACATTGCCTTACAGTCCTTCGTAGTTGATCTGAGTGTTTCTAGTACTTAGAATAGCTGGTCACTCACTGTTGGTCTTTAAACAGTATTGCTTCTAGAGTGTCCAGCATTCTCTTGGTCTTGCTCATCTCACTGTTCCTTATTTCAAGTGGGGCAGTTTAGAGTGGAAGAGAGGAATAGTAGGATGAGATGATTGTTTCTCCTGGGATGCTGGAAGTAAAGGGGGAAAAGGTGAGTCGGGCATTGCTCTGGTCATTGAAAAAAAACACCAAGTCCTTGCCATGGCCCCATGTAGTCATGGCTGATGCAGGGGACACAGACCCCTGTCCTCGGGGAGATGACACCTATAGTACAAGTAGGAGCAGTGAATGGTAAGTTGCTGAATTGAATATAACCTAGGACCAGAATTTGTGGTGTGGCCAGCAGTGAGGGGAGCCCAGATGAGGGGACAGCTATGGCTCTGGGTGGAATTAGAGCAGTCAGTCAACAAGCCTTAAGTAGATTGCCTTAAGTGTTAGGTCCAGTTAGATTAGAGATGTCAGACTTTGTTTATTTCACAGTATATGGAGGAAAAGTAGGATGGACAAAGCTGAGGGATGGCTTGGGAAGTGGGGGGGTCTTCTTGGTTCTGATGCAATTTATGTTACACACTCAGAAGCTTCCTGAACAAAGCCGTTCTCCCCAGGCCTCCTAGAAAGTGAAAGGACCCAGGCCAGCTAGGTCCTGAGGAGGTCCTGAAGAGAAGTCAAAAGCCGTGTGTCATAATTAGAAACACAAGTCTTATCTTCCTGCCACAAATCTGCCTTTGGATGTGCCTTGGAAGGCGGGCGCCACCAAAGCCATTAGAGGACTGTTTAGCTTTCCCAAGACTAGAGGACCCTGGGACAATCAAAGGGAAACTGATGTTTAGGGGGAAGGAAATAATTGATAAAACACAAGTTGTTATTTGTCATTTATGGAGGCAGGAACATAATTCTGGTCAGGTGCCCATTTTCTTGGCCTAAGAAACTTCAGCAGGGCGAGCTTGGGCATGGTGAGCTCTGGGAGTTACATGTTTGACATTTCAGCCTGTGTTGTTCAGATTATTGATTGGAAGCATCAGGAGTTGGTTCAGGCTCAGTGGGGACCCCTGCCTTTTGGAGGGAAATTGACTTTCCTCGAAAATGTCTGACTTTGAATTTGAACCTTTTCATTCTCTGGGGGTCCCTACACTAGTGAGGCGGGGTGCCGCCTCCTGACTGTGGCTCATCTGTTGTTCTTTTTCCTGCTAGGTCTTCCGAGTGGTCAGCATCTGCTTGGGTACCCCACCAGACAAGTTTACCTGGGAGTATCGAGACAAGGATAAGACTTACCATAAGATTGGACCCATCTCACCCTTGGAGTTCTATAGGGAACATATCAAGCCTTTCTTCAACATGCAGGACAAGGTTGGGGATTGTTGTTAGTAGTGGCTGGCCTTTGGCTAGAGGCTAGGTCTAGGAATCTCATTGTTTGTGTGACTCAGACTACAATGGGGTGGGGAGCCTGTGACCTTCGGGCTACATGGGGCCTTCTAGGTCCTTAAGTGCAGCCTTTTGGCTGACTATAGACTTTATAGAACAAGATTGTAGCAAGAAGACTCCTCCTGGTGCCCTGGCCCTCTTGTGTCCTCATGGCCTCTTTCTTTAGAGTTGGGCCCTCAGCTCTTTGAAGTCATAGCTGGGTGTTGAGCTTCCTCTGAGATCACCCCTTATTACAACTGGTGCTTGTTGTTTGGAAGAAGTATTTTGGGGAAGCCATTGCCCACAGTTCATAAGTAGAACCCTTGAAATGAGTCCAGGTTGAAACAAGTAGATGCGTCCCTTTGTTGAGATTGCAGGTCCCCTCTGGGCTCCATCTGCCCAGCACCTTTATGTTACCTTTCATTGATTTGTGTGTTGTTGGGGCCTCAGTGTGCTTTGGCTGACATATACCAGAGCAGCGAATTGCTTGGAGCTTGCCTAGAATCGATGGGCTGGCTCAGCTCTCTTGACATAACCTAGTTTGTGTTGTAATGACCATGTCCTTGGTCTCCTCAGATTTGTCTAGTGAATGACCCTCGGAGTCAGCACAAGTACAACAGGCTGTATACTGTGGAATACTTGAGCAATATGGTTGGCGGGAGAAAAACCCTGTACAACAACCAGCCCATTGACTTCTTAAAAAAGATGGTTGCAGCCTCCATTAAAGAAGGAGAGGTGGGTGTTGGCCTTTGCATGTCTCTCCCTTTGCCTCCGTTGGTCTAGGAGGATCTGGAGATGGGCTGTGCTGAGTCTCCCCCTTTCTTCTCTTTCTAGGCCGTGTGGTTTGGCTGTGATGTTGGAAAACACTTCAATGGGAAGCTGGGCATCAGCGACATGCAGATGTGAGTGCAGGAAGTGCGTGTCCTGGGTTTGTGGACAGAATGCCCATGGGCTCAGTGTGAAGTGGGCCGGCTCACCCATGGACATGGATTACTGCAGGAGCATCACCCATCCTCCTCCATCTCCTAGGATGAGCCTTTTTGCCATTGGTTTTGCTGTCAGACACCCTTTGGGCAGGCAGTCTGTGGAAGCTTATGGGCCTCTTCTCAAAATCATGTTTTTAAACACATAAAATAAAATGTATAGAATTACAAAGGAAACCAGTCATATTAAAATATGGTTCTCACAATGTTAAGGAAAAAAATAAACCCCAAGTTCATGAACCCTCAGTTAAGAATCCCTGCTTGAGAGCCTAAAAGATCAGAGTGGAAGCTGGAGTCAGTGTTGTGTATGCTTAGGAGGCTTAATTTGGAGTTCAGTAAGGCAGGGGCTCAGATCCCACCTCCCAGACTTGTTAGCTATGTGCCATCTCTGAACCTGCTTGCTCATCTGTAAAATGGGATAGTGAGTAACAACACCTATGATGCCTACCTGTTGAGTCCCAGATGTGAGGGTATTTTTAAAGTACTTGGCAAATCATGAGGGGGAACCTTCAGAGGCTTCGTAGCTCATTGTGCAAATGAAGAGATTGAGGGCCGGGCAGGTGCCCTGATTTATCTAGCATGACACAGGAAGTAACCATCAGAAGCAGGGTTTGAATCCAAGACTCTGAGTCCACAGCCTTGGCTCCTTAAACTAGAGTGCATTGTCTCTGATCTCGCTGACTTTGAGATTGGGGGAAATGCATTGAGTCTCTTGGTTTTTTTGGCAAATGCCCACATGTGGCAGAGGAAAGAGCATTTTGGTGATAAGCTGCCTTCTGCGTTTGTTCTGGCAGAGCACCTCAGAACAGCCCCTGGTAGGGGCTTCCTATAGACTCTCTGTACCCCTTACAAGGAACAGCCAGGGCTTTTTAGGGATGACGCTCCTTTCCTTTCGCGTCCTAATTTTGTTTTTTAACATGCCTCGTTTGCAGCTATGACCATGAGCTGGTGTTTGGTGTCTCCTTGAAGAACATGAACAAAGCAGAAAGGTTGACTTTTGGTGAGTCCTTGATGACCCATGCCATGACCTTCACGGCTGTCACAGAGGTATGTCCCTCCCCCACCCATTCGCTGCCGCCAGTGATGTTTGCACAGATGGATTTGAATTCTCCCTCAGCCCATTGGTCTGGCAGAACTTCATTCGCCTGTGTGTGTTGTTCTGGAAAGGTTGGCTTCCGGGCAGGATGTCACACCTGCGTCACTTGGGCTTGGCTGGGTCCTCAGAGACAGTACAAATGGGAACTTTGCAGTGAAGTGAGGAGTGGAATCTGGGTCAGAGGGAGGAATCAGCGCAGCCCCCAGCCCAGCCCAGTCTGCATACATTCTTGGTTTGTAAGAGGTTGGGAGTGAACTTGGAGACCAGTCTTGTTTCCAAAGAGTTAAAAGGAGTCTCGGATGGAGTGTGAGGGAGGCTTGACCTGGTAGGCCTTTTCTTCTCTACCTCACCCTGCTTTTATTAGGGCTTTGAGTTTTCCTAAAATAGAAGCAGATAAGGATACTATGTCCTTTGTGTACATCCCTGAGTGGCATTCAGAGGAGTGGGCAGAAAGCACTGGGTGTCTCCACAAAGCATGCTGGGACGCCGTCCACAAAGTTGTGGTAATAACTATTGTGGTTGTTTCTAGAATTCATTGTTCCAAATGAACCTGGCTGAAAGTGGTTTCTGTGCTAGAATTGCTAGAGAAGCCATAGGTTTTTTTTAACCCCTTTTATTCCTGATCCTGTTATTAGATGGGCAGCAATGTGGTGGAGTGAATCAGGCCCTGGCCTTGGAGTCAGGAAGGTCTGGGTTCGAATCTTGCCCCAGACACACAGGTGCTGTGTGACACTGGGGCAAATCACTGCACCTTTCTTCACCTCAGTTTCCTCATTTGTAAATTGGGGGAAAGGAGTTAGAGTCAGCCCTCTGGCTTCTGAGGGCCCTTCCAGCTTTGAATCTGTAATGTGTGAGCTTACCTCAGAGTATGCTGGAAATAGGAGGATGGAGGAGAAGGTGGCTGTTTCCCTTGGAGGGATCTGTTGGGGTGATTGATGGATTGCATAGGTATCTGTGAGTGTAGCCCTGGTGTGCAGGCGAGGTTGTGTGCTGTCGTGGCCCATGCCTGCTCTCAGGGAGTCTAGGATTGTGTAGGCAGGAAGAGAGAGGGGCTTGGGCCATGTGGTCTCTGAGACTTCTGTGTGCTCACAGAATACTCTGGGCCCCTGTTCCTGCTGAGCCATGGCCAATTGTGAAGGGTTGTTATTGGGATGAAGTGATGGAGGGACTCATAGTTCTGAGAAGAGCTTTGTGATTCTCCATTCTGTTGACCATGTTGCGTTCACTTTGGGGGTAGATTATGGCAATGGCTTCTGTTTCCACCTTCTGTTCCTGGGAGTTCAGGCACACCTCTTTCCCCCCTTGGTTCTCATCTGCCTCTTGCTTAGAGCTGCATCCATCCTCTTCCTCTCATTTTCTGGATGAGACATTTGAGGCCCAAAGAGGGAAAAATGCCTTGGCCAAGATGGCCCAGCTTGGTAGTGTCAGGATGAGACAGCCTCTGGTTGCTGGAGAGGATGCTGCTGCCCATGAAGCTAAGGCCTGAGCATAGCCTTCGTGTTCTGATAGGAGATAAGAGGCTTCAGTTGTGGAAACAAAGGCCTTAGGAAACAGGGGAGAGAGGCATGTTTGGGGGTTAGGAGGCCTTCCCACCACATCATCAAGCATGGAGTTGTTGCTGACTAAGACAAGATGAGAAAGCTCTTTTTTCCTATTGTATGTGCATGTAATTGGGTAAAATCCTCCCCTGATGTGCTGTGTAACAAGATTGCCAAGTGAATTGATCAGATTACCTTGAAGGATTACTTTTGTTTTTTAGAAGAACTAATCTCCTAATGTAGCTAACTACTGGTAACCTGTTATGTGTCAGATAATCCTTTGAAGATGTGGGCTGGAGGCTTTTTCTGTTGTTTTATCAGGTCACAAATTGCTAACCTGTGAGCTGTTGTTACATAAAGAATTGTGAAGAGTCAGATTTTTGTTCAGATTGTTTGGCCAGGAAGCCATCCAAGCTGGCGGTATCATCGCTGGCCTTGGTTTTGCACAGATAGAAGACAATGGTATTCTGGCTTGGAGTGGATTTCTTCACACTTAAAAGCAAACAGAAACTACAGCCTAGAGTGGCAGTGGAATAATAGGGCCTCGCCCATAAATGTGTCTCCCTGCTGGGTATCACATGGCTTCAGAAACACAGACTAAGGTTGGAATCTGGGGGGGTGTGTGTGTGTGTGTGTGTGTGTGTGTGTGTGTGTGTGTGTGATGGATTAAATCCCATAACTTAAAAAAAGATGAACATTTGGGTTACCCAAAAGAACATAGAGTTCAGCGATGAGAAGAGGGTTTAAGTAAGAGCTGTCTTTTGCCATTAGAAGTAAGGGGTTGGAAGGGATTTTTCATGAATAAAATATTGAATAAGTTGCTCACGTTTACATGTTTGGACATGCTGTCTTATAAAATTCACTGGCTTTATAACTCCTCACTAAGGGCTTTTGGCTAAAGGGGGAGTTTTTGTTTAAAATGTATGTGTGTGTTTGTGTGCATGCACGTGTATTAGTGTGTGCATGTATGTATGCACATCTAAATATCAGAGGGCTTTTTACAATTTGTTTTGCTTGCCAAGGGCTTCTCGCTGTGTCTAATTTCCCCTTTGCATTAGTTCAGTCATTTCTACTTTTCAGAGATGAAAACCACCCAGATCCATGTCTGCATATCTCCCCGGTCCAGCTTTGCTCAGGGAGATTTCTCAGGCAGCTTTGATGAATGACTCTTGGTCAGCTGGACACACGTAGTGTAGGGCAGCTGCTATTAGAGTCGAAGTGGGATGGAGGGATCCCATCTCATCTTCCATGTTTGTGGAAAGGAGGAAGACCTGGCATATTGTAAGGAACGGCATAATGCAGAAGGGAACTTGTGTGCCAGGAGCTCAGTTTCTATGGCCAAGCTTTCTTCTGAAGAGCTCATAGGACTTTTACTCTACTTTCCTTTCATCTCATCATCTCCTTGTGAGGGCACTTAGCCCAGAAATGTTCACACTATCATCATCTTAAAGATGGAAGAGACCTAAGGTCATCTAGGATAAGACCTTCAGTCCTCCCTCCCTCCTTCCCTCCCTTCCTTCCTTCCTTCCTTCCTTCCTTCCTTCCTTCCTTCCTTCCTTCCTTTCCCTTCTCTCCCCTTCTCTCCCCTTCCTTCCCATCTTCCTTTTCCTCCTTTCCTCCCTCTTTCCTTCAGGCTAAGTGACTTGTCCAAAGTCAGTGGTTAGTTATCCAGTGAGTCATTCATAAAGGAAAGGTAGGAGAGATTTTCAGTCTTTAATTGATATCTCAGTGGTTCAGCAGTTGACACTTGTAGAAATGTTTAAGGAAGGTAAAAATGGATTGCTGAGATGAAGGGTTAGTAAGAAAGATGGCTGCTGGCACCAGTAGGAAGCACACAGTGTGACTTGGGTAGCTTCTGATGAGCACCTTTGGTGCTAAGGACAAGGACAAATTTCCTGAGGTCCCTTAGCACACGGCCCTTCTACACAGAGGGTTATCGACTGTTGTTGATCCTGGAGTGGTATGTGGTGTCTGGAAAAACCATGAGGTCAGGCTCTCCAGAGGAAAACCACAGCCTTGCACCGGAAGCCTGTCCTTAAGTGGGTGTTGATGGATGAGGAAGTCAGGAGCTGTACCTCCTCCTGAAATGTCTGAACTTTTGAGGGGGCAGAAGTGGCTCAGTCCAGAGAAAAGACTTTTCCCCAAGGAGGGGCCTTCTGTTTGTTCTTTGCCATCATGTGTGAATTAGTGCAGAGGAAAAAGTCTGGCCAGGCTGACGGTGCTTTGTCTCCTTCTTTAGAGAAGACGAAGGGCTTAAAAAGATGGGAAGAGAGGATCTATGGGATTGAACATAACGCTTTGACTGCATCTTTTGTTTAAATTCTACCTTCTTGACTTGGGTTGAGTTCTAGTCATTATTTGTATAAATGCCACCAAGGAAGGAAGGTCCTGGAGAATGTGGGCACTCGGCTTTCCTGGGGAAAGGCAGACCCTGGTCAGCAGTAGGTGGTAGGTAGTGAGCCCAGTACATCCCCAGAGCTAGTTGGGCAGGAATTCACCAGGACAGAGCTTAGAATAAAACCTTAGGCAGAATGAACATGTTATGTTTTCCCTCCTTTATCTTCACCATCTGTGCAGACCAATTCTAGCTTCAAGTACCTTGCCCGGCTTCCTTCCAGGAGAGTGGGATCGGGTTGGGGGCAAGGTCTGTGATTTTCCTGGTATCGAAGGTCCCTCCACCAATACTGGTTGGCCCCTTCCCTGCAATATGTAGAGTTACTTGGAATGCTAAGAGCTTAAATGATCTTCCCAGGGTCACATCCAGGATGTGTCTCAGGCAGAACTGGAACCCAGGTCTTCCTGGCTTTGAGGTGAGCCCCCATCCATGACTCCAGGTTGCCTGTCATCTGATTTTGTGCCAAATGTAGAGGCACAAATTGTATTTGACACCTGACATTGTTAGTTGGGGGACGTGGGGTTTTTTCCCCTCCAGGGAATCTAAAGCATTTCAGAGATCACTTTTTTTTTATCATCTTCCTAATGACAGGTAAATGTGGCATGTCCTCAGGGCCCTCAGAGCAGGAGCCCAGGAGCCAGCTTCCCCAACTGCTCGGCAGGGAGAAGTCAGTCAGGCTTTCATTCAGTCATCAGTCTCAGGTTCATGAGGTGCTGACTGCACAGAGACCTTGGCAGATAGAAGGACACAAACATTTTCCTCAGAGAGCTTTCATTTGTCTTAAGAGAGCTAAGTTGTTTATATGCATACATACCAAATGGAAGTCCTCTTAATTCCAGTCCAAAGTAGCCAAGGAGGTGTCAGGCAAAAGTGTTGCAATTTACAGGAGGGAGAGCTTCCTGAAGGCAGGGAGTGGTTCTTTGTGTTTCCAGTGCATTGCACAGTGTCCCGCACCTAGTAAGTTCAGTATCTTCTTGTTGACCAACAAAAACATTCCTAGACTTGGGACTGTTCTTTCTGTGCCTTGAGCCCCATGTGGGTTAGGAGGCTGCTGGAGGGCTGGATGAGGGTTAGGTGTGTTCCTGGGCCAGGGAAGGCCTACACTTCTGAGCATCTTGGGGTCTGGCCATGACTTAGGCCAAGGCAGGCAGAGTCAAATCTCCAGGGAGTCTCTTGGGATGGGTTAAAGCACTTGATGGATCAGGAGCAGCCATCACCATGGCATTTGGGGACTGTTCACCATATTATCTGTGTTTGGGTTTGTTTTTCAGGATGCTCATGAGGGAACATATGAAAAATGGAGAGTGGAGAATTCTTGGGGTGAAGACCATGGCCACAAAGGTAAACTCATGTGCTGCTTATTGTCAGCTTGACTGGTAACTGCTATGTCCCTTCAGAAAGCCAGCCGGTGAGCTGTCTGGCCAGGTCCTGGCTCAGCAGACCTGAGGTTGGCAGGATCAGAACTACTCTCAGGAAAAATCCTGAGGGTCTGTAATCCTAGATACCTACTATAGCTACCCTGAGAAGCGCCTCAGCTTTCTGATGAGCCTTGGAGGCACCATGTGCTGAGTAGGGCTGCATTCCTTGGGTCAGTCAGAGCAGAGCAAACCCCAGTAGCCCTCCCTGCATATACCAAAATGGATTCCCCTGCTCCTGGGAGCTTTGTCATACGAACAACCAGCCTCCCTCAGATAGTCAGGCCTTCGAGACGGAGAAGAGAGGTTGGCGAGGGAGCCTGTTTCAGGTTAGCCCCAAAGATCGCTCGGTTTTGTAAAGCCATGGGTGATCAGGGACTGACACAGCTTTCTGTTGAAAGGCATTGCAGAAGCCATGAGTAAACAACAGAGAATATGCTTTTAATGTATATTTTTAATAATAGATAAGAGCTTTTAAAAAGTGCTCATTACTTAGTTTCTTGGGATTCAAACCAAGAGGCCATGAATTCCAAGGAACTATTGCCCTTGGTCTGTACGGTGCCTAGCACATCATGGACCTGGAGCCAGACCTTCCCCAGTGCCTCCATGGCATCACTTACCCATTTAAGGAAGCAGGATTCCTTTCCCACTATTGTGCAGTAATCAAAAAGGCAGGACAGATGGATATCTGAGCAGTGGGGTGGAGGCCCCATTGAGGACCCATTACCTCTGAGGTAGTATGTTTGAGAGGCCAGTGGGATGAAATGCCCTGACCCTGGGCCTAAGCAGCCTTCTTTCATCCAACCAGGAGTCAAGGGAAAAAATGACTAAGAAGACTGAAGATAGAAAGTTCATGGGTCTTGGCAGTCATGTTTTTCTGTTGTCTCCTTCATTTTCTTTTAGAAGGGCCTGTTTGATCTGAGCTTTGTGTGTCATACAACTAGAGAATTCCGGTTTGGGTGATATCCTTTAAGAGGAGGCAGCAGCAGCCTGGCTTGCTGGATGGGGAGGGGATCTGAACATTCCCATCTAGCAGATGCTCAGTGGAGCTTTGCATCCTGTGTTACGATGACCCACATCAGCCTATTCTCCAGAGGCCACCTTGCCAAAGTCAAAGCCGTCCCTGTCATCCAGTGCCCAGTGGTCATCCAGCAGCTAGAGAACTGGGCATTTTCACATCTGGGCTCTACTTTGGTTCCCTTCCTCTATTAAGCTACTTTGAGGACAGTGAAGAGAGCCCTGGATTAGGAATGAGGAGATGTGGATGGTTGACCCTGCTCTGCTCCACATCACTTCTCAGGTGACCTAGACACGTCCCTTGTCCCATTGTCCCTTGTCTGTTGTGGAGGAGGGTTAGGAGAGAGGGGCAGTGGGCCAGATGATCTCCAGGGTCTCTGACTGCTCTGCCATTCTCAGATCTCTGCAGCCTGAAGACTGTTTTGTACTTTTTTCTGTAGCTTTTGGCTTCTCGGTGTCCCAGGTCTTTTCATCTCTCCATGAAAATGATCTTCAGCGATTCTTGGATTCCTTTCCCTTGGCTCTGTTGTGAAACCCAGTGGCCTAATTTTTGTCTAAACACACACAAGTGCTCTTCATGGCTTTCTGTTCATCATAAGATTGTTGTATCTTCCCCCTTGGAGAGAGCTTCATTGATTTCTCTGATTGTTGTGTGATTATGAAGGTGCTTGTTGCAATGCCTGCTGTGAATTCGGGCAGCATGAGGCTGGAATTGGGGACCCCGCTGAGCCGCTCATTTTTTAATGATGGTTTCCTTAGATGGCTTGGCTTGGCTTTGCTTTCCTTTGAGGCAGCAATTAGGGGTAAGTTAGGGAGGCTAGGGAAGGGCCAGCACGGCATGGCTTCATAAATTTCCAGAGAGAGAGAGAGAGAGAGAGAGAGAGAGAGAGAGTGTGTGTGTGTGTGTGTGTGTGTGTGTGTGTGTGTGTGTGTGTGTGCATGTGTTTGTGTGAGTGTGCAAGTGCTCACACCTCAGGGCAGTCACTGGGTGGTGGCACCGGCCGGAGGCACAGAAAGTGTGTTTGAAGGACAGGATTATTTGTAGGACATTTTAAGTTTTAAAAAACCCCTTGAGGTGAATTTTAAAATTCTTCAGTTCTGCTTTGTTTAAATTTTGTTCATTCATTTTCCCATCTTTGCTGCTGCTTCAGTTAAACCACTACATCGAATTAGCTTCTGCCCCACCCTGAACCTGACCCAGGCTCATTGGGTTATCTATCGTAGAGTGAGTGCTTGACTAGATGGGTTTGGGTCAGTGGGCTCACCAGATTATTAACTGTGGCTCTCAGTTTGGGGGACAGAAATGGGAACAACAGGGGTTTTTTTCCTTAATTATTTTTATTTATTTCATCACATATTTCCTAATTATACGTGAACAGATTTTTAGCAATCACTTTAAAAAACTTTGAGTTCCGCATTCTTTCCCTGCCTCCCCTCTTTGAGAACATAACCAATCTGACATCGATTATCCATGTAAAGTTGGGCCAGACATAGTTCCATATTAGCCATATTGTGAAAGACAATAACAAAGCAATACAGTGGGGTTTTAAAAAGCGTGCTTCAGTTGCATTCCGAGGTCATCAGTTCTCTCTCTGGAGGTGGAGGGCATTCTTCATTGTGGGTCAGAGATGGTGCTGTTTTTGGAGCTGGGTCTTTTCCTTATGGCTTTGCTTCGAGTTCTGAGCTTGGCTCACTAACCATATGGCCAGCCCTCATTTTAAAAGCAAAACAAAATACAAAACTTTGGAACCAGCTTCAGACTGCTTTGCTATCTCCTCCCTCCACATCCCCCGAGCCCCCCCAGCCCTCCACCCAACCCCAGCTATTCCCTCGTGATGAATAAAAGGCTTGTTGCTCCCTTACCTCATCCCTCTGTTGAGTTAAGAGGAGCGGGGGTCTTGTTCCTGCTGTTCTGTCCATGATCTTCTGTTATAAAGTCTTAGCTATCTAACTTGAGGTTAAACTAACTTTTTGTTATTGTTCTCAAATAGCTGAAATGCCAGAGATTATGTAAAGCAAAACATTTTCTCAGGGAGCCAAAAGATAACTGGGCTTGGGGGAGGTTCAGGGAGCCATGTCCAGAATAAATTCTCCCCATGGACTGCTTGGTCCTTCCTGACTGCCTGCGAGGGGAGGTGAGAACATGTGTCTTGGTTACTTGGCACACTTGAGAATCTTCGGGGGGGTTCTAGGTAGGGGATTATATTCCCTGGGGGTGTGTTTCCCAGCCATCACTGTCGGGCCTCAGCTGGCAAGGCCCAGGAGACTGCCCTGATGCGCCTTTAGGGGGCAGCGCTTTTGCAGGAGTGTGTTCAGTGTGTCCCTCTTCTCTTGGGGTTTCTATCAGGTGAGATCGATTGCTCCTTAACAGTTGCCCCTGACAAAACTCAGTGGGGGCGGGCAGAGCCTAAAGAGCACTAGCGAGCAGCCCCCCCGGCAGGGGCTCCCTTCTGCTGGAGACAAGTAAATGAAATAGACTTAGAACCTGTGGCCTCAGGCCTTGCCCAGACTCTGGGCTCACATGGATCAGGCCCAGAGGAAGCACTTTTTTTGGCTCATCGTGGCCCCACCTATAGCTCTATTGGCGTCCTGTGCATACTGTGAGTGAGAGGTCTGGGGCAGCATTCGTCCCCCCGTTCCCTGCAGAGACTCAGCATGCTTAGCACAGCGCCCTGTACCTCTAGGCTGCTCATGAAGGGCTTTTGACTGATGAGTAGCTCATTAAACTGACCCAGAAGGTAGACTCACTTGGACAAGGCGAGGACTCTCATAGACAAGCGCTTCTCCTCACCTTGGACTGTCCAGAGTAACTCTACAATAGCAGCAGATGGGAGAATTGGGGAGATCCGGACCTCCTCCTGGTGAGTGCCTGGAGGAGGAGAAGGATGACCCCAAGGTCGAGAACTGTGGTGGCACCTCCATAGCAAGAGGGGTTGGGTCAATGCCCTTCTTCCTTTGTCACAGTTCTTCACCCCAAGCTTTATAACTCGTGTCTCTCCTCTGGCTTTTGTTGCATTTTGTCTGGGGTTCTTCAGTCTCATCCTGACTCATTTCTTCTTATGAGTTAGTCCCTCCATTCTGGATCTTCATTGGTGGCTCCTTCTAGAAAGGGAGCCTATTGTTTTCAGTATAAGAACTTTTGGCAAATGGAAGTTTAGTCTGGAAAGAAACTTCTGTGAGCCATTCAGATTACTGCTGAACCTTGGCTGCTTTTTGCAAAACCAACATTTTGGTCATCTGATTGCCTCTTACAAGACTAGTCATCGAGCGGTTTTGGAGACAGCATGTTCCATGCATTTGGACACAGGAGCAGGAGCCACCATGTCCTTTGTAGAACCACTGAAGGCTGGTACCAGCCATGGAGGACCTGGGGAGAGCCCAGATGCCCTGCTGGCTGACATGAGGTGCCAGGCTCTATAGCTCATGGTTTGTGGTCTCAGTGAATGGTCTGGTGTCAGCTTGGATCTCTGGGCTCAGCCACGTGCTATGAAAGGTGTTATCACTGACTTGGATAAAGGTATACAGGGCTCACTTAT
This sequence comes from Gymnobelideus leadbeateri, assembly GCA_011680675.1. Classification (NCBI taxonomy): domain Eukaryota; kingdom Metazoa; phylum Chordata; class Mammalia; order Diprotodontia; family Petauridae; genus Gymnobelideus; species Gymnobelideus leadbeateri. The sequence continues at coordinate 291,004 of WOXC01008715.1, read as the reverse complement.
CAGACAAACATGAGGTGAAGCTGAGAAGGATAGCTTATGTTATTCCAGGTAACAGGATCAAGAGCCAACATGATTTCAGCAGACTATGACTCTAGGATGGAATTTAATAGGAGTCACCGTAAGGGATTGCACAAGAAAACAGAACTACAAGTGCAGGAGGAGGGGGCATGGCCAGGCAGCAGTCTGGGTGGGGGCTCATCGTGTTGCTGGGTCAGTAGCATGTTGGGGGGGGCAGGAAAGGTGGATGAGGCCATTGCCAGCTACAGGAACAGTGGTCAGGACTCCCAAGGGGAGAGGCCAGACCCATCCAGAACACCATGTTAGTTGTGTGTGAAATGTTTTAAGAAGTCTTGATACAACTGCAGAATGTCCAGAGCAGGGCAGCTAGCCGGGTCCCACCTTACAAGGATTAGCGGGAAGGAGCTGGGGTTGTTTGGCCCAGCAAGAGAAGCCTTACTCAGTCCGTTCAGTGGTACAGTCTCCAATAGGGCCTGTGGTCCGCTAGACCTCAGTTCAAACCCAGCCTCAGTCACTCACTGACTGTGTGACCCTGGGAAAGTCACTTAACTCCTGTCTGCCTTAGCTTCATCAACTGTAAAATGGCCATAAGACTGCACCTCCCTCATGAGATAATATTTGTCAAGTGCTTAGCACTTATTAGGGGCTTAATCTGAGCTCGTTCCCTTTCCATTTAATGTGGCTTTTGAGTATTTGAAGAGTTTCCAGTTGGAAAAAGGAATCGATTTGTTCTGTTTGACCCTGTGGGCAAAACTAGGAGGAGCAGGTGAAAGTCTTAAGGAAGTAAATTTAGGCTTAATATAAGGGGAATCGTCCTAAAGATTAAAACCCTACAGAAAGTAGAGTCAGGATTTCTTCTCACTTCAAAGGCTGGGCATCTGTCAGGCACCGGGGGACCTGGAGACCTCGAAGGTCCTGCCAACCCAGGTTCCATGGCAGTGGTAACTGCTACTACTTGGTGGAATCCTGAAGATGCTTTGAGATTCCGGTCTGTGCTTCCATGCTGGGGGTGGAGGGATTAGTCAGCCTCACATTCCCTCAGAATTCCGGGGCTTCATTCTTACCTTAGGTGGATTTTATCTGGCTGTTTTTCAAAGTAGCCCTAGGGCTAAGGCCTACAGGGCTGGTGCCCCTGATTTGGATTCTTGATGCAGTTGATCTCCCTGTGGAATGGAGGTGGGGGGAGGGGAGCCATACCTTCTGATGGCCCCACTCAGTGATGGCTCACATTACCTTCATTTTACTTGGCCTCATGTTCATTTGTGTGCAGATGGCCCTCTGGTTAGATTGGAATCTTCTTGAGGGCCGGGCGTGTTCATGTTTTCATCTTTGGGACTGTGCCTTGTGCAGAGAAGACACTTAGCAGCTGTTTGCTTCCTAAAATGCAGAGGAGATTGCAAGACTGAAAGTAGTGTTCTAGATTAGGTGGGGCTGCCTTCTCCTGACTATGGGGGGTTTGTGGGAAGGGAGTGATCACAGCCAGAGAAGGCCCTCATCCTGGTCACTTGTCAGACTGTTTTTGAGGTAACATTGATGGAGCTTCTGAGAGGTGTCAGACTTTGTAGCTTGAGCTGGCTGTCTGGGAACTCAGGAACCTGACTTTATACTAGTGCCATGCCAGCAGTCTGAAAGGGACCTCACGGGTACAGAGATTCTGACGCCAAGGCAACATTGGTGTCATTGGCCAGCATTTTTGAATTTTTCTGTTTAGAATATTGGGGCCATGAATGGGCCCAGGTGGGAAAATATCTTTTGAGCTCCCAGTGGGCATTTAAACTTGATCTCTTGGGCCACAGGAACCCCAGGGGAGTGCCCCTGCTGAGGGAGGGCTGTGATGTGACCTAAAGAACGTTGAGGGTGTCCTCAGGCTATCAGATGGAGGATTAGCAAAAGGGAAGATAGATCCAGCATGTCTAAAGGTGAACACATTCTTCTCCTTAACCCTGCCCTCTTCTAGGGTTTCTGTTGAAGGCAGTGCCATCCTTCTGTGTCTCAGTGTTGTGCCAGCTGGCTGCTGGATGGTGCTGTTTCTGTGCTCTCTGCTCCCCCAGCCTCCTGCCACCACTCTGGGGTGCAGGCCTTCATTACCTCGTGCCTAGAGTATTGTTGTCTCCCAGCCTGCCTCTCACCACTTCTAGGCCGTTTTGTATGGCCACAGTCATTTCCCTTCACCGCAGATCTGTGACTGACATGTGACTCGTCACTCAGCCAGCTCAGCCAACTGGCCTCTTACTGCCTGGAGAATGAAAACCCTTCCCTGCCTGGCCCCCACCTTGCTGTGTCCCCTCCTGCCCCCTGCATTGGTCCCTATTCCAGGCCTCACTTCTCGAAGCCCAGACACCATCATCTAAATGAAGTCTGCTGCTTAGCTTGGCTTCTGACTGCTTTGTCTGGGTGTATAGATAAAGATAGATGTGTATTTGTTAGCTTAGTGAAGTCAGTATTTCTTACCATTAGAACATAGGCTGGTTGTGGGTCTGTTTCTTGCCTTTGTACCCCAGTGCCTAGCACAGTGGGCTGATGTCAGGGGCACTCGAATGTTTACTTTATGCATAAGCTCTGGGGGGGGGGGGCATGTGAAGATAGTAACAATAGGAGACTAACATAAAAATACATGGCTAAGAGCACATTCTTACGGTGGGAAACCCCCACCCCCGCTTTGCTGAGGAGGGCTGAATAAGAATTCCTCTTGGAAGAACATAATTCAGGAAGACTTCACGGATGAAGGGAACTTTGAGGAAGTCTTTGAGGGCAGGGAGGAACATGAATTAATGGAGAGGAAAAGGGACCAGCCAAAAATGATAAAGCAGCCCCAGAGGCTTGTTATTCTTGGTATGTTAATTATACTTTTGGGTCAAGTTAAGGGAGTTAGATTAGGAAATAACATGGTGCTGCCATCCATGGGGCTTTTGAGGAATGATAACAAACAGACCTTTCCTGAAACAATGCAAGAGCAGGGAGAGTTTGGGGGTCAGAGGGAGGCCACTGAGTTTTGTTGGGAAATTAGGCCTCTGGGTAATGTCTAAATGTCTTACGTTCCTTGCTTGTGCAATTATCAGGGATCTAAGTAGGAGAGAGTAGGTTCTAGGACCCGTGCTAGGTAACAGGAACAAAACAGCAGCCCACCCTCATGGGTTTGTCTCCTTGATGCTGGATTTGTATTTGGTCAGGGAAACAAGTGCTTTTGCTGATCCATCTTTGTTATGGTTTGAAGACAAAAAAACCTCGCCCTCATCAGCCAAGACAAACAAGCCCCTCTTCCCGTATTGTTCTCCCTCACGTGCCTCAGCTATACCGGCTGGGACCCAGGGTGGTCTTTCTCAGCAGGGTCAGACTCTGCATTCCATTGTCCCCACCCCCGACCGGATCTGGGTGTTTACATTGATGGGGATGGCTCTCCTTAGATCTTGGGCCAAAAGGCATGCACACTGATGTTACCCTTCTGGTTCTCTTCATCATCCTTCCTTCCTGCTTGCACACACACACACACACACACACACACACACACACACTCTCTCTCCTCTCCCTCTCTCTCCCCCCTCCCCTTCTGTCTCTCTGTCTCTCACGCTCACATATATACCCTTATATACACACACACATATACACATCCACATTCTCTCTTTGATACACATACACACAGATGGAGACGCAGACAGAGTGTATATTTTCCCCCAGAAAGTGTATAAAACATTTTTTTAGGTAGAAACTCCTTAGGTATGACTGGGTCTCCTTTATTTTCCTGTCTCCCCCAAGGCAATGTGAAACTGTGGGAAGAAAGCTAGATTTGGCATCAGTGGACCTGGGTTCACATCCTGCTTTTGATGCTTCTTACACCCTCTGTGACCCTGGATCAGGCGGTTAATATCCCTGGGCCTCAGTTTTCTCATCTGTAAAATGAGGGGGTTGGACTCTGGCCTCAGTCATTACTGCTAGCCCTGTAAGTCTATGTGCTTATCACCTCAGTGGAGATTTATTAACCGCACTGTTAAATCACGGAGAAATACCATAAAGGGCCAAGAATGTAAAATAATGGGGGGGAGGCTCTGACTGCTAAGTGATCAGTTTTTCTCCTTATGCTGTTGGATTTCAGGGGCGGCTAGGTGGCGCAGTAAGATCCCGGGATCGGTTCCAGCCTCAGAAAATGAGCACCCACATATAAATAATGACTGGCCGCGTAACCTTGAGCAAGTTACTTAACCCCAATTGCTTTAAAAAAAAAATCTGTCGGGTTTCATTTCCTCAGGAGCTTTCACAGGCTCATCCTCAGCTATATTCTGTCAGGACTCTGCCTGACAACTCCTGTTTATTGTGAATGATATTTCTGTATGTTTTTAGTCAGCCTCAGTAATATGCCTCTTCTGTCAGCATGGGGGCAGCTGGATGACTCATTGGATAGAGTCAGGCGCTAACCCTGGAGTCAGGAAGATGTGGCCTCAGGCACTCACTAGCTGTGTGACCCTGGGCGAGTCACTGCCTTATTCTGCAGGAGAAGGAAATGGCACACTGCCCCAGGATCTTTGCCAGGAAAACTCCACGGGCAGCATGGCCCAGGGTCATGAAGAATCGGACATGACTTGGCCACAACAAACAAACCAACTTGGGTTAGGCCTTTTGTGGTTCAAGAACTCCCTTTATAGACCCTTCCCTGCTTCTTACAGAATGTAAGAATGTAAGACCATTCATTCTGTCAGGCTCATCTAAAGGCTTGGCCATTTGCTAACTTTGTTCCTCTACATTTTAAAAATTTATTACAGAGACTGTTATGTTAATAGGCCACATTAGAAATAAACCGAAGGAAGTTTGACCGGTCCCGAAGGCTTGGAGGCTGCCTGTCTCCTGGGGCTGTGGCGGTCCTGGAGTCACAATGAGCAGTACCAGCTTTGCTCCCCCTCCTGCCTCAGCCCAGGCAGGCGCACCCTCAGGTTTCAGACATGGCGATCCTAATCAGCTCAGTCAGACTCCAAGACACTGCTGAGCGGCCTCAGGTTCATTATCCTCGTAGGGCAAAATTACTTGGCGGCAACCCTGTCTGGGAGGCTTCACTGAGCCCCAAAGAACTCATATCCTGCAGAGCCACTTGGCAAGCAGGCCCTCTAAGAGGCGGATCACTGCTGATAGGAGTTCTGATTTATAAGCCCGTAATCTGATCTCTTGCTTTTGAAAGGAGATGGGGTAGGTAGATACTTAGTGTCCCTATTCCTTGGGCATTTGGGGAAGATTTATTTGCTTGTGTGATGATAATGTTTTATAAGGACACAGGACTTTATTACACAAACCCGCTGCAGTCCCTTACCTGCCCAGCCCCCTTCTTCCTGCCACGAGCAGGTTTGACTATTGATTTACTCTGAATCCAGGCCTGTAGGAGGATGATTTGTGTCTCGCCTGGTATATTGTTTGCTAGTGCATCCCCGTATCCAATGCCTTATTGAAAGGTATGCATCTGGAAGGTGGAACTCATGCAAGACTCCTGAGATGTGCTTTCTGAAAAGTCTCCATCCCTGGACCCGAACCGTGCTGGGTCCCCAGCACCCTGACCCTGAGCAGGCCAGAGCTTTCTGAGCCAATGGCAGCCTTCCTTCTAGGACAGGGGAGGCTCTAATTTCTCTGCATCTTTGAGCAAGGAGGTGAGGTCACTAGGGGAGAGGGGAAAGCTCTGAGCACTGGATCAGGCTGTGTCCTTCGAGGATAGACATGCCGTGCTGTGTCAGGCTGAGTGTCTTGCCATCCATCTGAAAGGAATGGCAGAATAGGCGCCGCTGACCTTGCAAAAGCCTCTGCGGCTTGGAGGCAGCTCCTTGTGCTCCTCAGGTTAGTGCCCTGGCCTTGCCCAGAGCCTGCCCACAGTGCAGGGCCAGCGTGGGTGCTGAACCCACCCCAGCCAAGATGCTGTCAGCTGCATGCTCCTCCCCGTGGGGTCCTCCTTGTCCCTTTGAAGCAACTGCAGCAGCACATTCTGGGCTTTCCCTTCCTCACCTGCCCTGAGCACTTAGGACAGGCATCCTCTTCCCGGTTTCCTAAGTGGGGTTTGAGCACCTTGGGGACATTGGGCTGCAGTTACTGTCCCATTGTTAGGCCTGTGGTGTCAGGGAGGCTGGGCAGCCTTCATTGTATTTCCCTACAGAGTCTGTTACAAGAGAAGGCCAGGGCCTCTGGGATCTTGTTCAGTCTCACCTGCTCCTGTGTCTGCCTCCTGCTGTGGGCTGGGGCGGCTCCTGTCCTCCATCCTGGTGCTCAGCCATGCCCCCAGCTCTGGCTCATGTGTCCTCCTTCGCCCCTACAGGCTACCTGTGTATGACAGACCAGTGGTTCTCTGAGTACGTCTACGAGGTGGTGGTAGACAAGAAGCACGTGCCGGAGGACGTGCTTGCCGTCCTGAAGCAGGAGCCCATCGTGCTTCCGGCCTGGGACCCCATGGGGGCTTTGGCCAAATGACTTCCCTGGCCTCCTGCTCTCACTTCCTCGAGCACGACCGGAAGTCCTGGGGCCTGAAGCCAGAGTGGAGGAGGCGCCCCTCGCTCCAGGAGCCTCTCGGGGAATTGTGCTTTCTGCTGTCCTGTGGGATCCAGACTCTCATTTCAGACAGGCTACTCTTTAAAAACAAAAAGACCAGGTCATACTGTTTCCTCTCCTCAATCCTGGTCACTCAGGCTCTTATCACGAGTTCTGCCTGATTCAGAGGGGGGAGGGGGGCAATATCTTAGTGTTTTAATCAGACTTAAAAAAAAAAAAAGAAAAATTGAACTCCATAGAGCAGAGAAAGACCTTTAGGCTGTGGGGGGATGGAGAAGGTTGGGCTGCTTTTCCCCATTGCCTGCAGTTCTCAGGTTTCAGAAGGAAAATGTCACCCTAAGATTAAGCCCACAAAGGTGCATGCTGCTTGACCAATGATGGAGACTCTGCCACTCTGGTTGCTGAATTTCACCTTTTCCATTGAGCTTTATCTGCCTCTACCAGCATGGGATGGGAATGAGGACAAGAGGGCTGAGTTGGCCCTGCTGCCCATGGCTTGGAGTTAGAAGGTGGGGGGAGGGGAGAGGACGAACCACCACCTGCTAAAATCCCATGTAAGTTGAGGTGAGACAGTGACCAAAATTCTATCATGACCTGAATTTAAAAAAAAAAAAATAGGGGAATCTCTGGCCAAATGGTGTCATTTTAAACTTCTGCATCTGGAGGGGGGTGGGGCTGGGCTGGGGCTGCACTCTTTAAGACAACTAGATGGTGCTGTGAAGCTTTTGAATAAAACATTTTCCTAAATGAGACAGAGTTGATGTGTTTGGTCTGTACAGGTGAGCCTAGCGACAGGCTCCAGGAGCATCCCTGAGGGACAGTCTCCTGCAGGACCTTTTCCCCATCTCTGCCCAGGTTGCAGACCCAGGATTCATGGCACTTACTTGTGACCCCACTTCCTGGAGGCAAGAAAAGAGCCCAGTGACAGGCCACCTGTCCCGTAACCCAGGGGTTGTCACTTTGTGTTGTAGGGTCCTTGGACAGACAGTCTGCCAGTCTCTGGCCCTTTCTCAGAATCCTGTTTTTAACTGAATAAAGTTCAGGATTGCCAAAGGTTCCTGGAGGGCCAGGACCACATCTAAGGGTTTCTCCTGTCTCTTGCCTTAAGAATTCACTAAGTCAGTGTTTATTGAAAACCTGCTATGTCCAAGGCCCTGTGACACAGAAGATATGACCCCCTGCCCTCAGAGGGCTTCTAGTCTAGCTGGGGAGATGAGCCACACACCCATGAAATAACCCAAACAGGACACAAATGGCATTTCAGTACAGTGGCACATGGCCCAGGTGGGTATGTCTTGGCATCTTCTTTGGGTGTCACAAAATAGGCCTGTGAATCATTTCCTTTCTCAGATGAAAGTACAAAGTACCATAGAGTCTGGAGGAAGAGATGCTTTTTATGTCTTCCTCCAACAATTAAAACAAGTATTGAGCTCATATAAAGGCCATGAAAATGAAACATGCCAGCCTGTGCCCTGGAGCAGTGCTCTGGGCTTGGAGTCGGTGGAGCCTAGGGTTTGAATGCCGCCTTTAAATCGCAACTCCTCATCTATAAAATGGGAATAATAATAATAATGCCCCCAGTGCCCAATTAACCGAGAGTAAGACTACTAGGAAATAGTGGATGGGCCTTCTAGGCCTCTTCCCCTCAGCAGGAGGAAACAAGTCTGGGGAAGCTGTGACCTGCTCAAGGTCAAACCTGTTAGTAAGGAAAGGTCCTTCTATCAGCTGTGATTTCAACCCTTCTGGCTAAGTGTGGAATTAGGAAAGAAGGCTTCCATGCCTGTGCCTAGACCTGGACCTTGGGCCTGAGGAAGGCCATGAAACGCCTGACAAAACAATCCTAACCCCACTTTGTGGTGGCAAAGAATTGGAAACAAAATGGGTATCTGTCAGTTGGGGATTGGCTGAAAAGGAACAACTGGAACGTAGATATATTGTGCAGAAAGAAGTAGACAAGAAATTCAAAGAAATAGGGGAAGGTATATAAGCCAAGGCAGACAGAAATAGCACCCAAAGAGCAATGACTGTGACAAGGGAAAAGATCTCTACAAAGAAGCTGGGCCCCAAGTACCCGAAGGTGGGACGTCCCAACAGAGAGAAAGGGGCTGCCTGGGTCAGAATGTTGTAGGGACCTTGTCAGATGTGGTTACTGGATCAGATTCAGTCTGGGGGATGTGGGGAAGGGTTTTTTCCTCCCAGAAATGTGATGTAGAGAGGAGGAGGGAGGCCAGACAAATAGGACTGGGCAAGAGGAAGAATGGGTCCGACTCCAGGGTTCCAACAAATTCCCCTCAGCCCTCGAGGTCCCCAGATGTTCTCCAACCTTGGTCTGAGAGAGCCCAGAGACCTGGAGGCTAGAGGGCCTGTGGAAGGTGCCCAGGAAAGAGTGAAGGGGCAGAACATAGCCAACGATACTTTGAAAAGTCAGAACCGTTTTTTTTTTTTCTGAAAAGAGAAAAAACCCCACTAAATTTAGACTCCATCAGGTAGATCTTAAAATGATTTTCCCCCCAAATTTATTTTAGGACACATGAAAGATTGTCCTCGTATGACAGGATGTTGCTATTTCAAAACAAAATATATTTTTAAAAATTACTGATCCCCAAGCCTTTTGTCTTTACATCATCCTAGTTCTCCATTATATTTCTTCTCTTCTACCCAGAGGCCCATCCCTTATAACAAAGAATCTGAAGGATTTTTAAAAGGAAGGAGATAAACGTGCCAGGCCAAACCAGGCACAGTTTCATTTGATCCTCAGTAACAGACTGGTCTGCCTAGATCAGATCCCATCCTCTCTTGATTCCCTCCCCTGAAAAATGGCCCACACCTCCGTAACTTCCTTTTTTTACTCTTTGTACTGGCTTTTGAGCGCCAGTTGTGAAAATTTTCAGTGCAAACGTTATTTACCTTAGAAATGAGCAAATGCTACATAGTAGGGCTTGAGTTATTGTTTTGTTGACTGTCTAAACTTAAGAAAGTGATGGGGAATGTGTTAAATAATGCAGATTAAGCTTTTAAAAGTGGCTTTTGTATGCATTCTTATTGGAGTGCTTGCCAATATAAAGGAGAAGCTATACAAATGTTCAAGAGGTGGGAGAGGTGAAGTTGAGAAGAAACATGAGTTTATCAAGAATGTGTGAGTGAAAGAAAAAGCATTTATTAAGCACTTAGTATATGCCAGGCACTATATAAGTTATGGAGATAGAAATCCAAGGAAGCAAGCCAGTCACTGCCCTCAATGGGGTGGGCTAGAACTGGCTAGTTCACAGCATGGCAACCTTATTCCAGGATTGCCTACTAGGGCCCTGAGAGTTGGGATGGGGAGAAGGGCCAGAATGCCACAGCATAATAGACTAAAATGTTGAAAGCACATCATAGAGGGCTTTAAATGCCAAGCTAAGGGGGCTATGTCTAATCCAGGAGGCCACAAGGAAGGAGCAATTGAAGATTCTTGAACAAGATATTAACACAGCTAGTTAATATGACATGTGTGAACAAGGGCAAGGACTGGGTTCATTTAAGATTTAGTATCCCCAGTGCCCAGCTCAGAGCTCAAAGCATAGTAGATGCTTAGTAAAAGCTGGTCATTGCTTGGGTGAAGGAAGAAGGGAAAGGGGAGTATAAGGGGTGTAAGAGGGGAAGGGTGTAGAAAACTGCTCTGAAACTTTCAGGGTATTGGTCAGTATGAGCAGAAGGGATTGATAAGAAGGGTAGAACCAGACAGGACTTGTAAATTTGTAGGATGTGGTTGGGGATGAGGGGAGGTGAGAAAAAGGGAAGCATTGAAGATGACCGACTCCAAGGTTGAGAAGTAGGGGTGCTACCAACAAAAATAGAAGAGGAGGGGCAAGTTTTGAGGGCAAGAGAATTATTTGGGTTGGCAGAACATCCATGGCAGGATGTCCACTGGGGGGCAACTGGAGATGTGGGATTAGAGTTCCGGGGTGCAATTGGGTGAGAGGGCAAAATTTGGAAGTGATCTGCCTCAAAATAACAACCAAAGCCACAGGAAGAGATGAGATATACAAGAGAGAGACAGTAGCACAAAGCCCATACAAGTCTTCCCAGGTTTCTCTGAAGCTGCCCCCCACTTATGGAACCAGGGTGTTCCATTCCCTTCCTATGACACAATTTGTTCAGCCATTCTCCAATACTATGGTGACAATATTGTAGAAATAAACAATTTGGGTGCAGCTAGTTGGTACAGTGAATAGAGCACAAGCCCTGGAGTCCGGAGGACCTCAGTTCAAATCTGGCCTCAGACACTTTCACTTACTAGCTGTGTGACCTTGGGTAAGTCACTTAACCCCAATTGTCCTGCCCTCCCCCTTCCAAAAAGAAAAAAAAAAGGAATAAACTATTTTGAAAGGCTTAAGATAATTCTGATCAACTCTAATTCCAGAGACCTGATGATGAAGGATGCTGCCCACTTTTTAGCACAGAGGGGATGAGTTCAAGATGAAGCGTAAGAGGGGAAGGTTTACAATGGCCAATGTGGGAATTTGTTTCATTTAACCATACATGTTGGTTACAGATCTTGTTTTATTTTTCCAGTGTGTGGGGGTAAGGGAGAAAGAAAATAAATGATTGTTAATTAGGGGGAAAATACAATTTAATTTAGAAAGTCATGGAAAGAAAAATGAACCTAGGTCAGAGCCTTGGGGGACACAGCTGGTTGGATCTGAGATCTAAATCTGTCTCCTGAGCTTTCAAGTATGTGTTTATTTAAATTGATTTTGGCTTACAGAACCTTTTGTCCACAGAGCTGGTGTTCAAAATAAAGAATAACAGGCTTGTAGACTTGGAGCTGGGAGGAACCTTAGAAGACAATTTATCCAATTCCCTCATAAATGAATTAATGAATGAAAAAAACATTTATTAAGCACCTGCTGTATGCCCAGCACTGTGCTATGTGCTGGGGATACAAAGAAAGGCAAAAACACAATCCTTACCCTCAAGGAACTCCCAATGTAATGGAACACTTAAAAGAAATTGTAACTTCATTTGGACCAGGTTTAAATGATACATTATTTGCCAAATTTATTTGGTGTCACACTGGTCTCCATGTCAGAAGACTCAGCTCTGGTGCTTACTAGTTGTGTTCTGAGCCTCTGTTTTCTCATCTGTAAAATGGGCACAGTGATACTACAGACGTCTATTCCAGGGTTGCTTCAGGAAAGTTCTAGAGAAAGGGACCTGGTTGTTTTTACTTGGTGACTTGATTTTGTGGGGTTCATTCATTCCACAAGCACTTATTGAGCATCTAATAGGCTCCAGGAGCTCTGCCTAGGTGCTATTCCTATCCTTAGCAGGGATACAAAGTAAAAAACAAGACAATTCCTGCCCTGCGGAACTTACATTCTCTTTGGGTATGCTGGAGGAAAGGGTGATAGCAACTTGTATACAGATAAGTAGATACAAAGATAGACCAAGTAAATATAATACAATGTCACTTATGAGAGAGGGAGAGAAAAATTGAGGAATCAAATGGGGAATCATAAAACCTGGTACTGAAGGAGGCTGAGGATTCTAATTGGCAGGGCCAAGGAGGGTATTGTGAACAGTCTGGGCAAAGGCTCAGAGATGGGAGATTAGAACATCAAGATAGGAAGAACAGCAAGCAAGGCAGACTTGCTAGAACATAGAGTGTGTGGAGGGGTGGAGTGAAGCCAGATTGTGAGGGGCTGTAAATGCCAAACTCAGGAGTCTATATCTGATACTAGAGGTACTAGGGAGCCACAAAAGTTTATTGACCCTAGAGGTGGCAAATCAGTTGGGTACTTTCTGGATGTCAATTCCTTTGCGTGTAACAGAGACAAAATCTCTCTTGCAAGGTTCTTTTAAGCTTCCTCTCTGCTAAGAATAAAGGAAATTGCAGAGAGGAAAATTCTAGGTAGACCCAAGAATTTGCTAATAATATGAGTTATTATGATAAAACATGAGTGTATGGAGGGTTGTCTGAAGAGGGGATGGAATTATTTTTCCCAGAGTTCTTTAGTAGTAATTTTACCTTTAAAAACAAACAAAAAACATTATAGTCATTTCTAGATATATTCTGCCATACCCCTCCCCCTTCAATAAAATCACCCTTGTTACAAAGGAAAACAAAACCACTAGTCCAGTGTCTGACAGTGTATACAACATTCTGCTCCTGTAGTCCACCCCTTCTTTGTGGAAAGGAGGTAAATATATTTAATTATTTCTTCCCTGGGACTAAATTTGGTTAGAACGTATAGTTCAGCTTTTTAAAAATTCTCTTTTCTTTTACATTGTTGTGGTTATTTTATCTATTGATTTCTTTATTTTGCCCTGAGTGGATCAGTTCCTCCAATTCTTCCTCTTGCCTCTCTGATCGCTCCATGGTTGTCACTTTTAATTGGACAATAATGTTTATAATCCACAGTTATTGTTTGTAGTAGTTCCCCACATAGTTGAGTCCAGTTGTGGTGATGTGAGTATTTTGGTATTTATGGAACCCTCATTTCTACCTTTCATGTCCTTGGGGGCGGGGTGGAGGAGGAAAGGGGTATGCCCTGGTGCTCCTTAAGACTAGGCAAAATAAATAGCAGTGTGTGAGTGTGTGTGTGTGTGTGTGTGTGTGTGTGTGTGTGTGTGAGATTTTCTTCATTAGATTGTAAGCTCCTTGAGGGCAGGGATTGTCTTTTTGCTTGTTTTTGTATCCCTGGTGCTTTGCACAGTGCCTGGTACCTAGTAAGCTGTCCACTCTGGGACAAAGTTTGACATCAAACCTAAATCTTCTTCTGGCCTCTGGGACAGAACAGAACAAGTCTTATCTTTCCTCCACATGCATGAAGACAGCTATTCTTTCTCCCAAGTCCTCTTTCTTTTCTTTTCTTTTTTCCCCCAATTAACACAGTAATAGTTGGTGCCTTTCCTTGTTTAGTTCAGCAGTAGCTCTAGGCAAAGAAACCAGCTCCCTGAACTCTGGGAGGTCCTAGCCAGTCCCAGAGTTTTGCTCCAGAGGTAGCTTCGGTAAATGACTGACCACAAGAGAACAAGGCCAGGGCCTGAGTCATCCTGCCCATCCTCAGGATGTGGTGGCAAGGGCCACTCTTGCTTGGCCTCAGATGGTCGCTGAAGCTTTAATCTGCTGCCCACTGTCAGTGCCAGGAGAGGCCGGGGATTGCTGCTGCCCAACTGCTCGGGGACCAGCCTGGCACAGTGTTACTAGCTGGTCACCAGGAGCCCGGACTTGCAGTGGTCAGTATTTCCTTATCATTGGGTTGTTCTTGTTTCCCAGGCCAGAATTGCCACAGTTCTGATATCTTGTACAGAATGGTCAGGGAGATGGGCTGTGTAGGGTTGTGTCTCCCAAAGCTGATGAGGAGCCCTTCCTGGGTGTTTGCAAGGAGGCAGACACTGACTTTCTTCACTCTGTGAAGAAAGAAGCTCTTTTCCCAACTCACACAGAAGTGCTCTTAAAGGACACTTGATTCCAGCTATTTGTGAGTGAAAAGAGCGCTGACGACCTGTTGTACTCAAGCCCTGCTTCTGTCACTTGCTGGGTGTGGGTGACCTTGGACAACTCCCTTCACCTTTCTGAGCCTCAATTTCCTCTTCTGTAAAATGGGAGCAATAATGTAGAAGACTTGGGGACACTCCAATGAGATTGATTGTGTATGTTAAAGAGCTTGGTAAGCCTTCGAGTATTGTCCCCTATTGTTACCATACATTTGTTACGGGGCTTCTTCATCTCTTCCCATTGATGCCCCTTCTCCTCAGGGGTCAAAGAACCATTGTGAGGGCTTTTTTCTGCTCTGTGCCTCTCCATTCATATGTGCTTGAGCAGGAACAACTGTAGAGTTGTGGATGATGACAAACATCCTGAATAGGGAAGGATTGTTGCCAGAGGGTTGTAGGTAGTGGGCTCCAAGGACTTGAGCTGTTCCTGGGGTTATAAGACAGAAGACAAAGGAAGAGGGAAAGGCTGAGCCCAGGGTAAGGGAGACAGAGGGCCCAGATGGGGCTGGGGCCTCCTCGGTGACTCCTGAGTGCATTAAGGCCAGCTTTGCACCAGCCCAGTTCGGGAGTGATACAGGTGCCTGGTTCTGGCTCTCCCTGGAAGTCCATTTTCCAGGAGGAGGCAGAGGATTAAATGTGACCTTTCTATCTTAGGCCAAAAAGCTGACTGTGACCCTGTTAGTTTGGTGTCTAGTGTCCTTAAACTGCATTATAAATCCTAAAACTGGATTACAGTCAGTGAAGAGCAGAAAGAGGTCTAGAGTCCAGGGTCAGGGGTGGGGGTGGGGATGGGGGATGGGGTGGGGAGGAGATAAAGCAAATACTCAACATGTTTGAAACTGACTCATCATTTCCCTTCCTGTCAAGACTGGCCCCCATTTTTCCTCCCCTCTCATGGAAATAGGATTTCCGCATTTCTATTAATAGTGTTTATTCTTCTTCCAATAACCCATGTTTGAAACCTTGGCATTGCCCTTGCCTCTTCTCTCTGTTCCCTCCCACAGAGCCATTTAGATATGAAAACAGTAGCAACAGGTATGTAGGGGATGCACAGAGTCCAGGGAGAAAAAGGAACCTATTTTTTCAGGGTATAGAGCAGAAAGACATACTCTAGCCTTTATTAAAACCTTTTGTCACCAAATCCTGTTGGTTCTTTGTAAAGTTTTTCTAATACAATTACTATATGGACAAGTGAATACATTTGAATTACACATATGATCACATTTGAGCCTCAGAAATAGAACGTAAGTTGTCTGGAAAGGTGGTGAGCTCCCTCTCCTTGTTGATATTCAAGCAGGGACTGGAGACCATGGTAGGCTGCTATGGTGGGGATTCCTTTCATATATGGGTTGGTCTAGATCAGGCCACATGTGGCCTTCTAGGTCTTTGGGTGTGGTCTTTTGACTAGTCCAAAGTTTTACAGAACAAATCCTTTTATTAAGGGGATTTGTTCTGTGAAGCTTAGATTCAGTCAAAGAGCTACACTTGAGGACCTAGTGGGCCTTGAGGCCACAGGTTCCCCACCCCTGGTCTAGATAGTCACTGACATGCCTCCCAACTGAAACTGCCATCCTGGGATTCTGTGACTCAGAACCAGTGGCCATGCTGCCTCCCTGCTGGAGAGTGGAAAGAACAAAGGACCAAAGACAGAAGTGAGGGATGGCTACAGGTTGTGGAGGGAGGAAAGGGAGCATTGATATAAAGAGGAAGTCGGGGGTTACAAGGAAAACCAGGAGAGTGCAGTGCTGCAAAAGCCCAAGGAAGGAATGTGCAGAAGGTAGTGCCCAAAAGTCTGAAGACTTCAGGAAGGGCAGAGAGGATGAGGACTAAGAAACCTCCACTGGAGGCAGGAGGGTGGGGCTGGCCCTGCAGTGGAGAGGACCTATGTGACCTTGGAAAGGTCACTTCATTTCTTGATGTCTCAGTTTCCTCACATGTGGGGAAAATGGGGCTCATAATATATGCATACACTACCACATGGGGTCATTATGAGGAAAGCACATGATCCTTAAAGCATTATGTATACATGTGTGTACATGTAGATGTACATACATATACATGTGAGCTATTCTTTTGGTAATCTTGGAAAGGGAAGTTTTAGTTGGTAGCAGGAAGAGAAGTCAGACATCAAGGGGTTAGGAATCCAAAGAATGGACAAGAACAAGGCAGATCATCTGCTTAAGGAGTTTGGCAATGAAAGGAAGACTCAAATTGCTTTTTTTCCCCTTAAGGTAGGGAAGGGGGCAGCTAGGTGGTGCAGTGACTAGAATGCTGGCCCTGGAGTCAGGAGGACCTGAGTTAAAATCTGACCTCAGACACTAGTGACCCTGGGCAAGTCACTTAACCCTGTTTGCCTCAGTTTCCTTATTTGTAAAATAAGCTGGAGAAGGAAATGGCAAGCCACTCCAGTATCTTTACCAAGACCCAAATGGGATCACAAAGAGATGGACATGACTGAAACAATTCAACAAGAAGAAGGCAGGGAAGATCTGAGGAGGAAGATTTGAAGGAGGAAAGAAAGGGGATCTTAATGAGGGAAAGATTCAATATTTAGAGAGGTCATTGTGAGAGGGAGGTCCTAGAAGTTTGTAACATTTTGTCCTGGAATGAAGTGAACAGGCATTTTTTAGATGCCTACAGTGTACCAGGCACTGAATTGTCTCATTTGATCCTTACAAGACCCTAGGAGGTAGATGCTGTTACTATCCTCATGTTACAGCTGAGGAAACTGAGGCAGGCAGTGGTGAATGATTTGCTGAGGATCATGGAGCTAGTAGGAGTCTGAGGCCAGATTTGGATTCAGGTCTTTCTTAGACCAGGACTCCTCCAGGCATCCTCATGGGTCTCTTTGGCAGTTTGATGAAACATGAATCCCTTCTAAGAATCGTGTTTAAATCATTGAAAGAAGTGCTAAATTTCAGTTAGAGGTTAACAGAACCAAAGATGTCCATTTTTTCCCCATCCAAGTTAACAGAGCCTCTGAAATCTCTCCTTGGATCCCTTGGAGGTCCATGGGTCTCAGGGGGAAAAACAATTAAAATCTCCGTGTTGGGAGGAATCTCCAAGAAAGTATGACAACGAGTGATGAATCAAAGCGGCCACATCTTCATGATTCTTCATTTCTTTATCCTTGAAGATAGAAGGGAGAAGTCAGATCCAGGAGTGGTGACCGAGGTTGTCCCAGGCTGCTGAAGACGATACTAATAGGAGTGTGGCCAAGAAGGAGCGAACAGACCAGATAACTGATCAAACAGCAAGCATTTATTAAGCACGATTGTGTCGTGTGATAGGTGCTGAGGACAGAGACCTAGACTGAACCCATCTCTATTCTCCAGGAGCCTCCTACTCAGAAACGGGATGTCCAGTGACTGAAGATCCTGGTGAGACCTGAGGGGAGGCTCAGCGGGTGAGCTGGGAAAGTGAGAGAGATGCAGGTAAGGATGCTGTGTTCAGAGAGGGGGAAATGACAGATTCCACCAAGGAAAGGAGCAATGCCTTACGGGGAGGCGGGGGTACGCGTGGCGGGGGGGGAGGGGGGCGGCGCGGAACGACAGTGTCCTGGAAAGGGAGCTCTATTCCCAATTGGAGAAGTCAATTCTGCTATCTCTGTGGCTTTAAATAAGTGATTTCCGCTCTTGTGGAGGAATTCCCTCATCTTCCTCCTCTGTAAAGTGAGGGGGCTGGGATGGGTACTCTTTAAGGACCCTTCTGGCTCTTGGTCTATGATCCAAAGTTGTTGGCTTCTCAAAACCCGATTCCAGAGGGATGTCAGTACTTGCAGTACTCACGCTGGTGTCAAGGTGGCAGCAAAGCCTTATCACTGATTCCTCAGAGACGGCGGCGGACACTCCCTCCCACCTCCCCAGCCCCTCTATTGTGGCAGCTAGCAAGAAGTCCAAAAGCAGATACCTACCCAACTCCGGAATCTTAGTTCTGAGATCACTGGGCTCTGTCCCCTGAGGACAGAACAGTGAGCTCCAAATACACAGACGACGGTATTGAGACTTTTTCGAACATCAAATCTTACTGTTTTTAATATGATGGGCGGGGGGGGTGGGGCGGGGGAGGGAGAGCTGGGGCAGAGGAGGGGAGCTTTGCTTGTTTCCCAGCTTCCCTTTGGGATGGGGAGGGGGGGAATAGTCTCTTTGGGCACTTCTCTAAGAGAAAAATTTTATAATGGCCTGATTTAATGACTGACGTGAAAAGACAGACTGTGGGCTGGTCTGTAATTGTCTAGGATTTCAATCTTTTTTGGGGGGAGAGGAAAAATTCTTTTTGTTGTTTTTAGAACTAAAAAAAAAAAACAGGAAAAATTTGCCTCTTTGTCTCTGAGAATTTCCCACCCCTCAAACCCAAAGTTGGGGCTTTGCTTCCTTAACTCTGATCCTAAGATAATTTGTCCCAGGGCCTATGGCCCTCTCAGAACATCAAAGGACTGCTTCCGTCCAGGCCGTGGTCGGGCAGTCTGGAAAGAGTCCTGGCCACTGGAGCTGAAAGGGACCTCAGAAATCATTGAGTCTAGCCCAACTCCCTCATTTTACAGATGAGGGAAACTGAGAGAGAGAAAAGTGAGATCGAAGTGTTAAAGGCATGATTCGAATTGAGCTCTCCCTGCCTCCCACCTAACTTCCCCAGAGTCAGAGAATCTTGGTTCGAATCCTGACTCTCCCACTTCATACATGTTTGATCTGGAACGAGTCCCTACCTCACTCTGGGCCTCAATTTCCTTTTCTGTAAAGAGAGGGGACTAGATGACCTTTGAGATCCCTTCTAGCTCTAAATCTATGAGCATGAAGGGGAGCTATCACGATGGGACCCCGAGTCCCCTAGAAACTGAGCAGTTCTTGTGTGTCCTCGGCCTGTCAGCTTCAGGGCTCCTGCTCCCAAGCGCATCCATGCAGCCACCCACCGCTAGGAGGAAATCACAGAGGCAGTCGTGGTGAAACATAAAGTTTATTCGGCTAAAAGTGACGCAAAAATTCTTAAAGAGCTCTTTGGCAGCCGATTATCTGGAAATCAGACCATGTGAGGGGCACTGGAGTACAAAAACCTCCCCCACCGCATGGGCTGTCCGCACGCTCAAAGCCAGGCACCAGAGTGACTTCGGGGGCAGGGGGATTCAGACTTGGACAGCTCTCGGGGGAGAAGCCACTCGGAATCATCTGGCACCAGGTACTGGCTCCTTTCTCTTTTCAGCCCTCACCTCTCCCAAGTCTTGTTCCCCCGGCGGAGCGCTCGGGAGCTGTCCTCTGCTCTCTCTGCAGAGCTCTTCTGTCTGGATCGGATTGGAGAGAGGCAGTAAGTGGGACCGAAAGATCCCTTACGGCTTCTCCCGGCACCCTCAAGTTTCCAGAGTGCCCCAGCCAAGGGGGAAAGGAGAGGAGAGGAGCGGGGCAGAGCAGGGTCGGGGGCTTGGCTGGGGATGCTCTGGGCTGCAAGTGTCTCTGTAATGGGTGAAGGTCTGGCTAGGGGAGAGGGGCACAGCAGAGAGAAGCTCTCTGTGTGGTCGGGGTAGTTGAGAGAGAGGTTGATTCAATCTCATTTGGCTCTGACTTTGCATCTTAAGGGAAATTTCGTTTTCTTATGGTTCCATGCCTGTTGCCTCAGCCAGCCACTTCTGCAGGGACCGTTCCCATTTGGCACAAATGCTAAGAGAAGTGAATGAATGAACGCCCGCTTCCCGGGGCTGGGTCCCACTCCTTGAGCCTGCAACCCCAGCCGCGGAGTGGCCGGGAGGCAGCCTGCTCCAAGGCTCCACGGGGCGTTCGGAGTTTGTCAAATTCAGACCCTTATTCAACATAGCTGAAACCGATGAACTTAATATGTCTGTGAAGCCAGTGTGAAGCCAGTGTGAAGCCGGTGTGAAGCCGGTGAATCAGTGTGGTGTGGCTGGAAGTGCTGGACCTGGAGTTAGGAAAAACTGCGTTCAGGTCCTGCTCAGAGGCAGCCCTTACTGACTGCCCGCGGTTCTAGACAAGCTTCTTCTCTTTTCTGGGTCTCAGTTTCCTTATCTGTAAAATGAGGTTAATAATGCTTGTGAGAGTCACTCACAGGCTTGTTGTGAAGCTCAGATAAGTTTTTTTTTGGCCAACTTTAAAATAGTATGTATGTTATTATTGTTATGATGTCAGTTTCTTTAGGACTTTACAAAACTTACTGACGCCAGAGAGCTCCAAGCAGCTGTTTCTCTTCTCCACCAAACCTCCTGCATGTTAAATGAACGTTTGCTGCTCTGGGAGGGACCTTAGAAACTATCGGCTCCAAGCCCTTTATTTTTACAGAAAGGTGAAGGCCAGGAGAGCTGGATGAGTGCTCAAAAATGTAGAGCTGTTGATTGTCAGAGGCAGAATCTGAACCCAGATCTTCCCACTGCCAAATCCAGTTCTCTCTCTACTATGCCTAGGCTGTCTATTTTTCCTGGGTAAATGTGTATGTGATCTGTTTTGACTAGATGAACCAGGTCAGTGGATTATTTATGAGTTTGCTTAACTCCCTTTATGGTGAGAGGACAGCTGGTCCAAATATTGAATGTCTTTTGCTTTCCATCCCATCAGAAAATGGTCTAAGAAATCTAACACTGGGGTTAGTGTGGAATGTGAAAGGACAAAGGAGCTGGGCAGGGGAAGAGAGCCATGCATAGCCTGTCTCAGGAGGGATGGGGTTGTAGAAGTGTGCAGCTTGGGCCCATGTCCCATTATCAGCTTTCAGACAGAGCCTTTCAGGTCAGAAGGTCTGTTCTTCTCAGAGTTTCTGCTGTGAGGAATGACCTTCCTGCTCAGGACTGTGGGCAGAGGAAGCCCATAGCTAGTGAGATGCAAGATATTTTGGGTTTTTTTTTCCCTCAGGGAACCACAGTGAGCGATGATTTTGACATGGCTCCATCAATGAATAAAAGTCCCTTCCTCCTACTAACTGGGTATAGGCAGGCCAATTAGGAAACCTCAGGGATGTTGCCTGCCAACAGAGTAATCCAAATATATTTTTCATTACTAGTTACTCCTGTAAGCCTCTGAATGTGCTGTGGAAAGCAGGGAAGGAATAACCCTATAGGCAGTGGTTGTTGGGCATCAGAAAGATGGAGGCTGAATATTCAGTCTGGCTGGCCCCCTGAGCCCAGGGAGAGCAGATGGATTTTCCCAGAATCTCCAGGAAAGAGCTATGTATGGTTAGGGGCCTGCTGACTTCCTTTCAGTAAATATATTGGAAGCATCACTCTTGGTGCCAGACACTGTGTTAGATGTTGGGCATATTAAGTCAAAAAACAAAACAATTCTTGCCTTCATAGAGTTTACCTTCTCTTGTAGGGATACACCATGTACACAGATAAATAAAGGCAAAATATTTACAAAGCCATGCAAAATGACTCCAAGATGGAGAGTAGTATGTGGGTGGATCAGGGAAGGTTTCTTGAAGAAGGTTTCCTTAAAGGAAACTAGGGGGCTGCTGAGATGCAGTGCTGTCTAGTAGCTAGAGCATTTTGGAGTCAGATGTTCCAGGTTCGAATTCTTCTGCCCAGACACTTACTCACTGCCTTTTTCCAGGGCAAGGGGGCGGTGCATCGTACTTCTCTGGGACCCAGTTGTAAAACTGGGATCTTGGACTCTCTAAATGCCTTCTAACTCTAAGTATATAGACTGATGAAGATGGTGAGGTGGGGTTAGGAGGGAGTGGACTCCAGGCTTGGCATCAGGGCCTACTGGTGCAAAGTGATGAAGGTAGAAGATGGGGTGTTGAACACTTGGATGTTTCATATCCTGAATGCACCAGCAAGTCAGTCCAGGAGATACCTAGGTAATGTCATACTCTAAGTGAGTTTGGCCACTGCACAGAGGCAATAATGCTTGGGGGCTCCTTGGAAAGAAGCTTGGGAGGTTTAGCTCTTGGCGTGTTGAAAAGACAGATACAACAGGGAGAGGTCATAAGCCTTTGCTTTTATCTAAAGATGACTGAGCAACAAATGTGCCCTGGGAGAGTCTGAAGCCAGTGTGTTCTGAGTAAATGGTTTTCAGAGGCGGTACAAGTTCTTGTTTTTGACTGCCCATCCTCTCCCATCCTCTATTTGTACTTGGCAATCAGAGAATTACAGCTCAAAGGATGAGCACAAAGGAACCTCCCATGGGCTCTGGATACTGGCAGCAGAAATGACCAGTGCTCTGAAGTGGTTTGTGGCCACATCAGATGTTGTGCTGTCACCCTCATGTGCAAGTCAATCCCTGTACTATTTCTGTAGAGCATTCTTAAGCCAGTCACTCTACTCCACTTTGGAGCCAGGAGTACCTGCTCTGCTACATAAAGTAAGATTTACAAAGTGCTTTCCTCCCACTAATCCTGAGACATTGATAGTACAGTAGGATCAAAGAGGCTAGGGATAGATCAGTAACGGTTACTCAGCTAGTAAGTGCATCAGGCAATGTTTGAACCCTGGTCTCCTGACTTACCCTAATGCTTCTTCCACTGGTTGTATGGCCCCAGTAGGCTGCTTCCCTCTCTAGGTCTTAACTTTCCAGAGCTCTAAACTTGTTGGGTTGGATTTGATGGGGTCTAACTTCCCTTCCCCCATCTAAAGCCTCCAAACCACTCTATGATGTTTTTTCTCAATCTATACAATGTCTTACACGGTAGAAATGGGCTGGGTGCAATAAACCCTTCAGGATGCGTTATTTTCCATACAGATTCTGCTACTTCTCTTTAACCTAGTAACTAACCATGGTGAATTGGGAGAAAGGGTGTGTGTGGAATGGATCAGGTCCTGAGCACACCAGAGGACTGGATGCTGCCTTAGGAACATGTGTTATGTGTGGGAAGAAAGCATAGCCCTCTTCCTTTGTGGGTGTTTGGATACTTAGCACAACTTTGTGAATAAATACAAAGAATTGACTAGCCCAGACATTTTCTTTTCTCTTAACAAATCACCCTCTCTACTCAAAATATAGATTTGACCCAACACCAGCCAAAGCATCTATGGGGTCCTCAACAGAATTCAAAACTCATAACAAAATTAATATGAAAAAAAGAAGGGTAAAACTACCAGGGGGGACTATGGAGAAAAAACATTGATGTTGTTGGGCATCAGTGGGCACACTGTGGCAAAAACTGGCTCTTGGATCTCAAAATGTACTATAAAGAGGTTATTATACAAATGGTTAGTATTGGATCAAGATTTTTTTTAAATGAAAGAAAAACCATCAATCAATAGAAAGTCCAGAAACAGAACCTAATACACATGAGATTAGTGTTTGAGAAACCAAAGCAAGGAAGGTTACTCTTCTTATTTAATAAAAGCTGTTGGAAAAATTCAATATGGTGAAAAATGGTTTAACATCATACACCACAATCATCTGATTGGATTAATCATCTAAATATTTCTAAATCACAAAAAAATAGAAGAAAAAAGAATAGTACATTAATTTCAGCTGCAAAAGGGAGGAACAAATTTATTGGCAAATAGGAAAAATATTGGAGACAAAATTGAGGGAGCTGATTATATGAAGATAAAAGGATTTGCCTGATAAAGTAATATCTCTAAAGTGAAAGGGAATAGATTAGGAAAAAATATTCATGGTAAATAGATCTGATAAAAATCTGACACAAAACACTGATAAAGAACTAATACTGACTTATAAGAGTAAAACTCACATTTATAGGAACATCCCCACATCGATACATTTCTTCAAATGGAGAAATTATGAAAGGACATGCTAAGGCAGGTTTTGAAGAACAAATACAAATTGATAATAACCCTATAACAAGATGTTTGAACTAATAATCAAGAAAATAAAAATTAAAACTTGAAGAAATCTAGTCAACAGAAATAGCTCAAAACAATAATATTCAGTGCTAGAAACAGGCCCCCTACTCCATTGTTGGGGGCATTATAGAGGCAGGGGTAGGGAACCTGCAGCCTTGAGGCCACATGTGGCCTTCTAGGTCCTTGGGTGCAGTCTTTTGGCTAAGTTCAAGTTTTACAGAACAAATCCTTTTATTAAGGGGATTTTTTTCAGTGAAGTTTGAATTCAGTCAAAGGGCTGCACTTGATGACCTAGAGGACCACAGGTGGCCTTGAGGCCACACATTCCCCACCCCTGGATAAGCTTTTTGTCGAGAAATCTGGCTACATACAGCAAGGCAGCTGGTTATAATTGATTTAACCCAATCATTCCACTCCTGGACTTTATCCTACAGATGTTAGTTATTAAAAGAAAAAAAAAGGAGGATTTCCATGAAAACATCTTTATTTATAAAAGAAAAACTGGAAATGACCCATCTGTCCAGAATGACTGTGGAAAGTATGATAATGTGAATATAATGGGACATTATTACACCATAAATGATAAATGTGAAGAATTCAAAGATATAGAGAAAGACTTTCATGAAGTGACACAAAGCTAGGCCAGAGAATGAGGACAACAAACACATTTTAAAATACCAACAAGAATAACAAAATTTTATAAGTACCCAGATGGAAAAGGAATTGGAAGGAGACACAGAACAAATAAATTACTTGCTGTTATTTTGTTAAATTTTGTATTTTTCTAAGCAAAATGTAAGTAATTTGGATGTTAAGAATTTGTTTAGAGATCTTTTCCATATTTTGATTCTATGTGAATTTCATGTGCTTGATGGTATTACTAAGTTTATAGGAATAAAAAGTGAAATTAAAAATAATCTTGCCTTATCTCCAGAGGGTTACCCCCCCAAAGCAATTATGTAAAAATTCTGCATTTTAAAGTGTTTTCAATATTTTTATTTTAAATATATTATTATTATTATTATTTATTTGTAAACTATTCACTTGCCACTAGGAAATGGTAGGGACTAGAGGAGGCGTGCACACCAGCCCATAACCTCACAAGAGGTAATGAGATGCATTGGAAGGAGCTTTGAGTCTGGAGTCAGAAGATACAAGTTCAAAGGCCCTGCCTCTTGTGCTCCCTTTGTGGCCTTGGGCAAGTATTTCACTTCTCAGAGCTTCTGGTAACCCAAGGGGGAATAAAGCAGTTGGACCACATGACCTCAAAGGGTCCCTTAGATTTGGCATCTAGGATCATTTGATTTGCCAGTTTTTCTCTTAGGACTTGGGTCCAAACTTCACTTTTTGTTTCACCATGCTTCCCTTTCTATATGCTCACTACCTGCTTCCTAGATTGCTAGGAATTGAAGCCATCCAGTGGGGAGGCTTGGTAAGGGGTGGGAATGATATTTCCAGTCACAGAATCAGAGGCCCCAGTATATCAAGCACTCTACCACTAACTAGCTGTGTGACTTTAGGAAAGTCATTTCCTCTACTTGTCCATAAGACTTTGGACTGAGAGGGTGCTTAGCCGTGATCTTGGTCAATCCCTTATTATATAAATGAAGGCTCATTCTGGTTTGTGGATGTAATGGCAGAAGGGCTAGTAGCTGAGTTGTGGGAGAAGGGGCCTCTGAGGCCTGAGCCATGGACACAGGCTGCCTTCCATCATTATGTATTTATTGAATGTTAACAAGATCCTTTCAAAGTGACATAGCTCTTTGTCTGATGGGATGAGATAAGATGGTGTGAAGAGTACCCAGTGGTGGGCATGCCCTGACTCTAGCGCAGGACAGAATTGTGAGAATCCAGGGGGTGAGCATCCCTGATGCCCTGCAAGTGATCATAGGAGTGTCATTAGCCAAAGGCTGAAAGACAAAACCAGATGGGTCTCAATGCTAAATAGTCATTAAGTGAGGACACCGTGAGCTGGGGAAGATCTCCCAGAGCAGAAAAGCAGCCAGAAATGTTAATGTCATGGCAATGTGGGGCAGAAGCCATGCCAGGCCTGGGGGGTGCTGAGGTCGCCAGATAGCTGACAGGTGGCCATGGCCGGAGGACCAGAAAGGCTTCTCACAGTGCTGTCACACCCTCAAAAGCAGTCTGAGCCTAGTGATGTAGGGAGAGAAGGAAGAAAAGGAAAAGATTAAAGAGGAGAGGGGAGGAGAGAGGAGAAAAAGAAGGGAGAGAGAAAGAGAAAAGAGAGGAAGAGAGAATGAGAGAAAAGAGAGGGGAGGAAAGAGGAAAGAATGAGAAAGGAAGAAGGAGGAGAGAAAAAGAGGGAAGGAAGAGTGAGAAATGATGCGAGTAGATAGAGAGATGGAGAGAAAGAACAGAGAAAGGGGGAGGAGAGAGAAAAAAGGAAGAAGGGAGAAGGAAAGGGAAAGAGAGAAGAAAACTGAGAAGAGAAGGATAGAAAAGGAAGGATAGAAAGAGGAGAGAAGAGGGGAGGGGAAAGAAAGGGGAGAAGAGAGAAGAGGAAGAGATGCAGATACTCAGACCGAGGCCAGGCTTCAAGGTCTATGGGTTAAGAGTCCGAAGGAGTCTGATTGCTGACTGATAGAAAGGTCCAGAGTTTATACTGGGGTTGGGGGGGGGGGTCAGTTTAGTGTTTGTGTTTTAAAATGTCAAGGTTTGCAAAGAAGCAGAGAATCTGAGAGTTGGGCAGGCCCTCAGGAGTTGCCTAGTACAATTGTGTTGGAGGGTTTGGGGTTCCCGGCTTTCCAAAAAGAACACTTTGTTTTTTACTACCAAGGTGGATAAATGATTTACCTCATGTTTCTATAGCTAACAGTCAAATTCTAAAAAAAAATGCAACAAAACAAAATAACCAAACAAACCCAAAATGTTCCTCTGTCCTGGGCATCAATCCTTTCTGTGTCTGACACCATCTTCCTGGGGACACATAATGAAAGGGCCCCTCCAGACTGGAACACTCTTTTTTGGTGTTCCTGGAGCCTCGGGCAACAGCCCATGGATGTCCTCTCAGAGTCATGTTTTTAAATGCATAAAATGATTTTATTTTATTATGATTACGACGGAGACTAATAATTATACTGAAATGAAGTTCTTAGAATTATCAGTGAAAATCAGTTCGGACCCTATGTTTAGAGCCCCACAGAGAGATGGAGAGAGGAGGGGGAGGAGGAGGGTGAAACAGACTAGCCCTCCCCCTCCCTTCTCTGCCACTTTCTTCTTTCTCCTTCTCCCCCTCTTCTGTCTTCTTCCTGACCCCACGTCCCTCTACCCTCTTCTTTCCTCATTCCATGGTGAGCCAAGAATGACCCCAATGCTGACTGATAAGAGAGGGCTGCCTGGGACTCACCTGCCTCCAGGAGAAACCCATAAAGGACTAAAGTGGAAAATGCTCCAAAGCCCCCAAACACTCCCACGAGTCCCCTTGGGAATTCCCACACAGGTTTTTGTCTCGATCTCCTCCCTAATTAGATTGGCATTTCCTCAAGCACCAGCATTCAGGACAAACAATTCCTTATTCAGTCCTATTATTTCCTCCACATAGTCTAATTACTAGTATGGTAACAATAATTTTCTCCTCTTTTGCTGCAGATTCACGGTATTTCATCAATGTAATAGGTTTTCAAGAGGCTTTTGTGGGCTGGCCTGGGAACCCAACCATGTATAACATTGTTTCTATGGGAAAGTGCATTCTGGGCTCTCAAAAACCTACTTATAACTGGTCCTTTGAAACACAACACATTTGCAAGTTGGGAAGCACCTGTAGCTCCCTGACTCACAGCCTTTTCGAGTTAAAAAGGATCCTAGGATCATAGATTTATAGCTGGAAGGGGCCTCAGAGGACAACAGTCCAATCCTTCCTTTTACAGATAAGGAAACTGAGGCACAGAGAAGGGATGTGGCTTGTTAAAAGTCACATGGCAGTGTCAAAGGGGACATCTGAACTCACTCTTCTGACTCTAGAGACAATCCTCCTTCCACCATCCCGAAGTCATTTAGCCCTGCAGTATCAGGAAAGGAATTCCCCAATGCAAAACACTTAACAAGTTATTTAGAATTTGCTTGAAGCCTTGTAGGAAGGGAACCCCTTATATCCTGAGGCTGTCCATTCCACTTTTTGATGGCAATAGAAGCTAAGTTTACCTCTTGTCATCTACTGAACAAACAATGCCCTCCTTAGCATTCAAACCTGTCCCGCTCATAACTCACAACTTTACAGGGTATGCATTGGTTTACCAAAGGCATAATGTTCAGAAATTGTAGGCATGGGCTGACCAGTTGATTATCTGTACAGAGAGTTTTCAATCAGTGTTTCCCCAAGTACTTACTGCATGCTCCAGTCCTTGGGAGTTAGAAATGGGTGTAAGACACAAACCCTTCCCTCTTCCCCCCAGAGTAGAATGATCTTTGGACTGGGGGGGAAAGTAACAAAAATAATGATCAGAGAACTCACACCCAAGATAAGTGAGATGGCAGGAGCCATTACATCCGGTGTGAACATGGATGAATAGGCAGATACAGGTGGTGATGTCTGAACTCTCTGGAGAATAGGAGGAATGGAGCAGGACTAGAGCGAGTTAAATGTCTGGAGAGGAGGAAAAGGTGGCTTCTCCAGTGTATAGGTTGATCAGCTTGGCTTCAATTCCTAGCAAAATTCTAGGAAGTAGGTAGTGAGAATATAGAAAGGGAAACAGATTGGGGAACCCCTTGGCCATAGGGTCATTGATTTAGAGATGGAAGGCATCTTCAAGGTCATCTAATTCAACCTCCTTATTTTACAATTGAGAAAATTGAGCCTAGAGATGTTAAGTGACATAGGAAAGGGGAAGGAAATAAGCATGTATATAGCACCTACTGTATGCCAGACAGTGTGCTAAGTGCTTTGTTTTTTTTCACAAATTACAAACAAAATTACACATTTTTACAAAATATTATCCCATTTAATCCTCACAATAATGCTGTAACCAGGCACCTTTATTCTCTACATTTTACAGTTGAAAAAACTGAGGCAAACAATTTAAATGACTTGTCCACAGGCACATAAGAGTAAGCGACAGAATCAGACTTTTAATTTAGCTCCTCCCACTAAAACTCCAGTGCTTTTAGTATGATTGGATTCCAGCCATGCATTTCCCAAAGTTTTGTCCTTGTGGACAAGATGAAGAGACACAGGCTAGATGATGGCCCAGTTGGGTGGATTCAGAGGCACCTATGGCATAATGGATCAAAAAATATCCCCTATGATACTGGACTTGCAGTCAGAAGACCCAGGAGGCAGCACTGGGAGAGTAGAAACTCTCTGATCTCTGGTCCAGACCTAGACCAGACCCCAAGACCTGGGTCCAAATCCTGCTTCTGACACCACCTGTGTGACTTTGGTTCAATCATTTAAACTCTCTAGATGTCAAGTTTCCTTCTCTGTGAAATGGGTGCTTGGATGAGGTGGCCTCAGAACCCCTTCCTAGCTCCAGAGCTGTCGTCTCAGATTTGAATCCTGCCTTAAACACTATCTGTATTCATTTGGACAAGCCACTTAGCTTTGTTTCCTCCCCCCACCCCTTATTTCCTCATTGATAAAATTAGGATAAGGCAGTCACAGCCATGATCTTTGGCTATGTAAACTCTTAGGCTGGGCATAATAGAAGAAAGGGTGAGGTGAGAATCCTGCCATCTTTTGCCTTGGTCAGAATACATGGAGAAAATTGTGTTCAGTTCCAGGTCCCACTTTTTAGGAAAGACATTCAAAAGCTAGAAGATGTCTAGAGAGAGTGACTGGGATGGTGAAAAGATAGGAGGCTTGGGGAAGAGGAAGACAGGAGGCATGATGGCTGGCAAACATTTGGGGGTCGATCACAATGGAAAAGGAGAACAAGTACAAGGTGCAAAGTAAAGAATAGTGAACTTGGCATCATGGGGCTTTGAATTCAAGTCCTGTCTCTGATAACCTTACTGCCTCTGTGACCTTAGGTTACTTACTCCTGGTGGCCTCAGTTTCCTCATCTGCAAAATGAAGACCAGGCAAAATTAAATGAGGTGACCTCTGACGTGTCTCAGTCCTTCATCTGTGATCTCATGATCTTATAAGTGGCAAGAGGAAGATTTCATTTCAGTGTCAGGGAAAACCTCCAGCTAGTTGGAGCTGTCCAAATGGGAAGTCAGTTGTCCTGTGTGGGGAGGAGTAGGCAGGGAGCTGTCCATCTTTGGAAGCCCTCAAGCAGGGACCTCATGGTCACATATTGGGGTTGTTGTAGGGTAGGATTTCTCAACCTGGAGTTCATGGACCATGTAGGTGACTGTGCATAGATTTCAGGAAGTTCATGAACATGAAGGGGGAAAAATTGCATCTTTAATTTTATTAGCTGACTCTAACTCTAACTGAAATTTAGCATTTCCTTCAATTATTTAAAAATAGTATTTTGAGAAGGGGTCCATAGGCTTCACCAGATTGCCAAAGAGATCTAGGACCCACAAAAGTGCTAGGAACCCCTGTTGTAGAGGGAATATCTTTCCAGTTAGAACCTACAACCTACAAGGTTGCTCCCAACTGAGATCTGGGATTCTATAGTTCAGGAAGACAAGCTATACACTCCTTAAAAAGATAAGACAGGAAAGGCAGCATGTGAGGAGTGTAAAATATGCCAAAGAATCCTGGGGGCCCAAACCTCCAGGAAAGACTTCTTGGAGAAGGTGGGCCTTGAATTTGGGTTAGAAGGATAAACCAGTGAAGGGGCAGGTGGAAGGGACTGGGTGGGCCAACACACAGAGCTGAGACTATTGTAGGCATGGTTGGGGACACTTAACAGACCAGTCTTGCTGAATCCTAGGCTTCACATATGGGAGAAGGAGAGATCACATTCGAATGATCACTTAGAAAGGTATAGTATTAGGGGAGAGTACTGATTTGAGGCTTACATTCTAATTCTAATTAAGGTCCCTTAACCCTGTAGACCTCAGCTTCCACTGTAAAATGGGGAGGTCAGTACCTCACAGGAATGATGTGAGGATCAATAAGTTAAAAACACATGGGAAAGTGTTTTGAAAATAAAAGTCAAACATAAAGACAAGTGGGGGTTCTAGTGGGAGCTTCATGATTGTGTCCCCTCCTAGAAAGAATAGAGGGAGGTCTTTGGGACTGTAAATGTCTAAATGGCTGCCAATTCCAGTAAGCTGCCCTGTGTCGAAGGCCCAGGCTTCCTTTCTTCCTTCCTCCCTCCCTCCCTCCCTCCCTTCCGAATTGGGTGGCTTCCCTTTACTTCTGATACAGTTCTACCCACATGTCTAATCCAGTCTAGCAAACATTTAAATGTCTCCAAGGTGCTGTACTGAGCTGATAAGAATACAAAGACAAAAGTGAAGGACAAGTCCGAGGTTGTAAAGTTGGAGACTCTAAATGGATGCTAATTCCCTCACCCAAAAGCAAGGAGTTTGGAGGAGAGAGGAGAGAAGTTTTGGAGGTAGGTCTGAGGTGGTGATGGGACATCTGTAACATGGGATATGTCTGCCAGCCAGCTGATGATACAGAAATGGAGAGAGACTGGGGATAGATATATTGGGTGTCCCCAAAGTCTTAATGCAATTACATTAAACTTTTTGTGACATTTTATGTATAAATCTGGGACTTATCTACATAGAGACCCAGAGTGATAGGTCTAGACACTGTGATCACTATAATTTACCCCAATCACCAGCATATTGTGGGCACTTAAGGCATATTAAAGGATGACTCTGAAGTTGTGATTTCATTAGTGTAGGACCTTCTAGTGAGGAAAACTCCCTCTCAATCAATGCAGGTTGTCACCTTCTCTAAGGGACATCTGGGCTTTTGGTTTGAGCAGAAGGCTCCCAGAACATAGAATCATAGATTGATCCTATGAAAGGGGCCTTAGAGATCATTGTCCCCTCATTTTCTAAGTGAAGAACTGAAGTTCAAAGTGCCCAAAGTCGCACATGTAGCAATGATTTTTTTCTTGTCTTATTGTTTTTTTTGTATTTATACAATAGTCATTGTCCCTTAACCCACCTTGCCTTTTAAATCCTCCTTTATAACAACAACAAAAAATTTCAAAACCAAATAAGTGATAGTCCTCTACCTCTACTGAGAGAGGGGAAGACATGGAAAAAGTAGTTATCATTTGAACCAGGGCCTTTGATTTCAAATCATCATTCTGCTTCTATGCCACAGGACAGAGGAGAGCCTATGGGTCTACCCCAAATTCATTATGTTAAATTAAAAAACTTCCAAAATGAGAAATCTTTTGGGTTTCTGGTCTGCCTTTGGAATGTTTTGTTGGCATAAGTCAATTTCGCAATAAATGACTAAATTCCCTGGATTTTATACCCAAGGTGCAGAAATGACTCAGTGCCTTTTTCTTGTCCAGAAACTCCTTGCCTAAGGCTACTTTTCTCTCTTATATCAATCTGACCTTCACTAAAGTCTTCCCCCAAAGCCTCCTGGTAGTTTGGAGGTCATGTTAGGGTCCCGGAGGCCATGTTAGTGAACCACAAGTCATGGGAGTAAACTCCAAAAAAAACCAAAGGTTTCAAATGTTGTCCAGTCTCTATGTCTCTGGTCCCACAACCAGCTTAGAAAGAGTGGGGAAAGTCTCATCACCAGATAGCTGGCCACCAGGGAATAGATATTTTCAGCCACAGGCATTTACAAAGAATGTAACAGGGAATAGAAGGATTATAATCTGAATCCACGAATGGGGGTATTTGAACTAATTTAGAAAGAAATTAGGGATTCTAAGGAATGGAGGTGAGAAGGGAGGGTATTCTAGATATATGCAAAGGCAGAGACACAGTAAATGGGATGTTTTTTGCAAGACATAGCAATCTATTTATCCTGGTGAAATCACAGATCCTGTAAATATTGAATAGTCAACCTCTGTGAAGGGACCAAGTCTCTCACAAAGAAGTAACAAGGGGCAAGGAGCTGGTTGATGTTCTGGAGTTTCATCTCTACCCTTCTTGGACCCAACCCAAACAGCATCAAAAGCTTAGCAGCTAGTTTCAGTCTCTCTGGAGTCACAGCTTCTTATGCTCCTACAGATCACCATGCATTTTCCCAGGATTGTCCTTCAGGGGATAGCCAAGCCCACATGAGCAGGCTGTCAAATATTTGGAGTAATTTTGGGGTGGAGGAGGATATTAGGATGTGCTTCCATGGGAAGGTGGCATTTGAGGGGAGTTTTGCAGGAAATGAGAGATCCTAGGAGGCAGAAGTGAGGTGTGAATGCATTCCTCATGGGAGATGGACTGTCATTTAAGAGGAACAGCCCAGTTTGGCCAAACATGGTCTGCCTAAAGGAGGGTAATAAGCAATAAACCAGGAAAAGCAGACTGGGCTGAAGTGAGAGTGAAGGGATTTAAAAGCCAAACAGCAAAGTTTGTCTTTTCTCCTGGAGGCAGAAGGGAGACATTGGAGCTTTTTGAGCCAGTGAACAACATCGTCAGACCTGTACTTAGGAACATTACTTTGGCTGTTGTGTGGAAGATGGATTGGAGGGAGGAGGAGAAGTAGGGAAACAGTTAGGAAGTGATTCTAATAGTCCAGACTAAGAGGGGAGGAATGTCTGAATGAGGATGGTGGCTATGAGTGTGGAGAGAAGGGACAGATGTAAGAGATACTGCAGAATCCATGAGATTTGTCATCTGATGGAAGGGAGAGTGAGAAGATGATTTTAAGATTGTGAACCTGGAGAACACTGTACACAGTAACAGCCACATTGTGCAATGATCATCTTTATAGACTTGGCCCTTCTCAACAATGCAATGATCTAAGACATTTCTGAAGGACTCATGATGGAAAATGCCATCCACATCCAGAGAAAGAACTATGGAGTCTGAATGCAGAGTGAAGCATATCATTTTTACTTTTTTGGTTGTTTTTTCTTCCTCGTGGTTTTTCCCCTTTGTTCTGATTCTTCTTTCGAAGCATGACTAATGTAGAAATATGTTTAACATGATTGTACATGTATAACCTGTATCAGATTGCTTGCAGAGAAGGGAGGGAGAAAAATTTGGAACTCAAAGTCTTACAAAAATGAATGTTGAAAATTGGGGGGAAATCCTATTAAGGAAAAAAAAAAGATTGTGAACCTGGAAGACTGGAAGCATTGTGATGCCCTTGACAGAAACAGGCAGTTTGGGGAAGGGAGGGGAGGGTTTGGGCGGAAAGGGAAGGAGTATAGTCATGATTGTGGTGAGTTGGAGTTACCTGTTGGAAGCCAGCTGTGGAGGTTGCAAAAACTAATCTGCTTCTTATTTCTACATGACGGACCAGAATGCCGGGAGCCTCCAAAGGTTATGGCCCAGAAACATCACAGGCTTCGAAGAAAGCTTTAGCAGACCTATAGACAACTTTCTCAGCCTGTCAAATACTTCGAGGCCCTGCCTAGGAAAAACTGATTCTCAGGGAGTGAGTGCCGAGAATCCGAGTCCTCTTTGCTCCAGTTCTATGATAACCATGAAATGAAGGACAATATGAAGCCTGAGGGGGAAATTCGAGCTAGAAATGCGGGATGCCCAGACATGCTTTGGCAAGCAGGCAGAAACGGGCTCAGTTTCTAATATGCAACAGAAGTGTTTTTTTGGTTTGTTTTTTTTTTTAATTCCCTCCCTAGAGTTGGTACTTGTTTTTGTTTCGAATACAAAGCAGTTTGTTTAATCCTCTTCAGGTGCTCGGTTAAGCTAAGGGCAAGGAAGACATTGAAAGAGCCTTCTATTACCTGAGCTCAAGCATTCCTGCTTGGCTGCCTTGATTGTCCAGGGTGGAGGGAGAATGGTTTCATCATGGCAGGAGCTGAGTTCTAGGCCTGACTCTGCCACTATCTCTCTGTGCAGCTTAGGCTAAATTTGCTTCATCTCTCCTGGTCTCAGTCTTCTCATCTGTACGATGGAGGTGATGACTTTTGTCATGCTTTATCTCACAGGATTATTTTGATTTTAGCAAAGGCAGGGCTGCTGATGTGTCTGAAGAAGGGCTCTGTAACATTGTGGGAGGTGGGTACATGTGAATATTTTGACTTGGGATCATAATCATAGAGCACCAGTCACCAGACTGCCACCCATAGGGGTCAAGGACACAAAAAGGGAGTTAAGAACCCTTGAAGAAGATTCTGCACCTGCATCATATCTTAGCTCTGAGGCAATATTGACATGTGAGGTTAAAGTATAGGACCCAAATAAAAGAACCTCAGGTCTATTTAGAATGTGTTGACTGGAATAAGGCAGAGAAATATAATCATGGGCATTTTCAAAGGGTAGGGCTTGCTGATAACTAAGGACAGTCCTGTATTTATCCAGTGATTGCTCACCTGTGGAAAAGGTGGGGAATCAGATTCATTATGGCAAAGAAATGAAATCAACTTTCTTCTTTGCAGGAGTTTTGCACGGAGGATGTGCCAGATGAAGGTTTATTCTATTGAAATGAATTGGCCTCTTGGCAGAGCTGCACTAATTAGCCCTGGCTGCTTCTGAGTAGCCTTGTAAAGAGCTCCCCACTGTTGGCATTTCAGATTGTCGAGAAGAGTGTGAATAGAAAGGCCTGGCACTAATGTGGGAGATGATGCCCCTAAACAAGGGTGTGTTTTGACTTGCCCACAGTGGTAGTGACCTTAGAACTAGAAGATATCAGAAATCAGCCAGCCCTTCCCCTATCTGTTTGTAGATGAGAAGACTTAAGACCAAAAAGGAGAAGTAATTTTTTCAAAGTTTGCATACCTGGTTAGCGTGAGTTATGCCAAGCCTTCCACACACTCTGTGTCTCCATTAGCACATGGGTTAAATGAATACCCAACAATGGCTGAGGGCACACAGACCGTGTCAATGGAACCAGGGAAAGCTGGCCATATGGAGCCCAAATCTGTAAGCTGGCCCTCATTCTCATCAATCCAATCCAATATATTCCAACCCAATCCAACAAACATTTATTTTTTTTTTAATTAAATTTGAGTTATTTATATTTTCTCTCCCTCCCCCACAATGGAAAAAAAGAAGAAAAACATAATCCTTGTAAAATACGCATTTTCATGCAAACTAATTTCCAAACTGAGCATGCTCAAAAATGTGTGTCTAATTTTGCATATTTAGTCCATTGCCTCTCTTTTAGGAGGTGGGTTCATCATTGGTTCTCTGAAACAATGCTGATCACTGGGTTGATTAGAGTTCTTAAGTTCTTTAAAAAGTATTCATTTTTTACAATGCTGGTTCTGTTCACTTCACTCTGCATCAGTTCATACTTCTTCCCAGATTTCTCTGAAACTATTTCTTTATTTCTTTAGCATAGTCATTCTAAAGGACAGTTGTGCTATAGACCATAGACCATAGCCAAAGTCATAGACCATAATTTGTTCAGCCGTTCCCTAAATGCTGGGCACTCTATTAATTTCTAGTTCTCTCCTACTATGAAAAGAACTGCTATGAATATTTTTGTCTATATGGGTCCTTTTCCTTTTCCTCTGATCTCTTTGGGGGCATAGGCCTACTAGTTGTATTGCTGGGTCAAAGATTATGTAGTTTAGTAATTTTGGAGGAATTTGGAATGATTAAGCCAATTCACAACTACACCAACATGTGCATCAATGTAACTCTAAGACATATTTATTAATTGTTTACTATGTGCAAAGGACTGTGCTAGGTGCTAGGAATATAATGACAAAACAAAAAAAAATTCCTGCCCTCAAAGAGTTTGTGTTCTATTAGAAAGATGGAAGATGTATAAAGATAAGTAGATGGGGTTTTGTTTGTTTTTTACTAGACTTGTGATTTCATTAGTGTAGGAGCTTCTAGTGAG
Source organism: Gymnobelideus leadbeateri (assembly GCA_011680675.1). Taxonomy (NCBI): domain Eukaryota; kingdom Metazoa; phylum Chordata; class Mammalia; order Diprotodontia; family Petauridae; genus Gymnobelideus; species Gymnobelideus leadbeateri. The sequence continues at coordinate 254,432 of WOXC01008715.1, read as the reverse complement.
GAAAACTCCCTCTCAATCAATGCAGGTTGTCACCTTCTCTAAAACTTAGAGTCTTAAATGGAACTTGAGAGGGCAGGTGACTTGTCCAGGGTTACACAGTTAGTCCATGCTAGAGGCAAGACTTAAACCTAGGTCTTCCTGAGGTGGGCTCTCTATCCACTTTCCCATGATGTCTCTTGAAAAGATAAGTACATCCATGGTCATTTGAGGAAGAGAAAGAGCCTCTAAACATATCATTTCACTAGCCATTTGAGGCAGGCTGGTACTTTACACAATCCAGGCAGAAAATATATCATTCAATTTGAAAAGATCCCAAGAGAAGGACAATTCCTAGAAACTAGTGAGTTTAGCTCCTCTCATGTCCAGGTCCCCAATTGGATTTTTCTGCCTAATAATCTTAGTGGAAGAAGTTGAGAGATTCTCTAAAGACCTGGGATGTCATAGATGTGTTCCAAAATAGAAGCTGCTCCCAGGACCCCATGAAGAGGTTCTACAAGGCATGAGCCATTTTGTGCTTGGGGCTCATCTGACCACTGCTAGGTAAGAGGAAGTCTGTAGAGAGGCTCATCCTCCTCTGGAAACATCTCTCATCACGTCATGAGCTTCCTGTGAGACTTGTAGCTCTCATTCATGTAGTGCTGTTTAAGGACTTCCCTCAAAACACCTCTGTGACAAAAGTCCCACAAGCTCTATTTCCCCCACTTTACAAATGAGAAAACCAAGGCCCAGAAGCTAAACGAAAGTACCCACAAAACGGGGAAGTACAAGGAGTGGGGAGACAAAGTGAAGTCAAGAGACTTCTGTCTGTCTGCCAGTACACCTCAGGGGGTGTAACCTGTCTGTCTTCTAGGAATCAGGCAGAGCTGGTCATCATGGTGTCCAGATTCCAAGCTCCAGGAGAGAGCCCTCCTGTTGGTATGAGCTTAAAGCCAAGGCTCTCCCTTCCATACTCGGGTTTCTTCTAACTGTATGCTTTTACACATTCTCCTAGAAGTGAATGATAATGACACGTACGTGATCCCCAAGGAGAATGATCCACTAAGTCTTATAGACAGAGGCAATCTGAGGGAGGTGAGAAGAAAGGAAGAGAACAGGAAGCAGGATTGTCCTGAACAAGGTTGTTGTGAGGATCAATGAGTCAACGAGAAACCCTCAGTAGCCATAAAGTACCATACAAAGTCTAACTCGAAAGTGTAATAAAGAGAGGACAAAGTTCTAGGGAGTTTCGGGGTTCTGAAGGGAAAACCTTTCCTACTGTGTCTCCTGAGGTCCCCTTCTCCAGGTCTACTGTGTCCCCATGGCCTTTGCCTTGGATGATCCTGGGATGGGTGGGGAGGGGAAGAGCTAGGAAAAGGGAGAGACCACTCAGGACTTGTGTACTTGGGAAGACCTTCCTGAAGACGGCAGGCACCTTGAAGACAGTGACTTTTTAAAAAACAATTTTATCCCCAGTGCCTAATATGGTGCAGTGTATGTAGCAAGCATTTAATAAATGTTTGTATAATTGAATCAAATTTTAGCCACTTCAGCCTACTGTTAAAGAGTCAGTGGGGATTAGAGATGCCAGAACTTTGTAGCTACTCAGAACAAAACCAGAAAGCAATAAATGGCTCTCCTTGATACCTTCTGCCCCAGTTCAAGATGAGGGTATCAAATGGTGGAGAAGCATTGGATGGAGGATAGGGGACATTAGGCAACTACAGTTAGTTGTCAATAGACTTTTAGAGGTCCAGAAGAATACCTTACATGGTATACCAGAAGAACACCAGTCCATATATACATTTTCCCATCTATCTTCTCTTAGGATCAATGTATAAAATCTAAAACATCATATACATCCTAGGCATATAGGTTCATCCACTAAACAGATACTCATTGAATGCCCACTACTATGTGCAAGGCACCATGGGTAATATCAAGAAGAATAAGGTATAATCCCTGTCCTCATAGAGGTAATAGTCTAATAGGAGAGATAAGACAGGGAAACAAGTAATCAGTAGGTTGGAGCCAGATTGGGCCAGGTTAAGGATTTTACATGTCATCCTATAGGCAACAGGCAGCAAGCAAAGATTCTCAAGCAGGGGAATGATACAGAATAGGATTTAAGAGACCAGGTTCAAGTCCCATCTCCATCCTTTGTTATCTGGATATCCATAAGCAAATCCCTTAATGTTTCAAATATTTAATTTCACCATCTATGAAATGAGTATCTTAACATTTGCAGGAGATTGGTATGAGAACAAAGTGAGGCAGCATGAAACACACTGTAGCCATAAAGTATCGTACAAAGGCCAATGTGAAAGTGCAATAACAAAGGTTCAAAGTTGTGGAGAGTTTCAAGGCACTGAAGGGAAACCCTTTCCCAGGATGTCCCCTGGCCCACCTCCCTGGCTTTGTTGACTATTTATTTATGCTATATTTATCTCCTGTTACAATTCTTCTGATTATGTTGGCAGGGAGATGATGATGGGTTGAGCCAGTTTATTGCATATAAGCCTTGAGCTGTCATTTGAGGGAGAAGGGGAGAAAGCTTTAAGTGAATAGAAGGGATCTGGTTTTCATAGGAAACTTTACATGGAGGTTTAGGGTTGGGGGAATGAGGACCAGGGGCAGGGAGCAGCAAGAAGGGCTGCATGGCCACCTCAATTGGGGTAGACTTCAATCAAGTTACAAAAATAGAATCAGGGACCCACAGACTATTAGAGGTTGTACTGGCGCCACTTGAGTATTAGACTGTGACATTTAATATCTCAGCCGAAATGTTAGTCATTTAATGTAGAGATATATCCTTGACATAGGTCATAGACAGGCAAGGGGACCTAGTAGCTCCAACAACACTAAGAGAGAAAATGACACAAGATTAGGGCTCAATTATAAAACAAAATGATCAAAATGTCAGTTAGTTATGGCTCATACTATAACCTTAACTTGGACTGCAAGTAGGCAGTAAAAAGATCCCTAGCAACTAAAGATATGAAATATTGTCCTTTCCTGACTCTCCTCTAATCATAAAGAAATGAAATCAGCATCACCTTGTCTTAGCTGGTGGTCTGAGAGCTAGAGAGGTTAAGTGATTTGTCCACAGGCTAAGAAATACATATGCCTTAGACGTAGAAGGTCATTAAATGAGCTCACAAATGAAAAAGGGGACCAGAAGTGATAGAACAACAGAACTGAATTCTGTGGAAATTATGACTAACCTTAGCCCCAAAGAGGAGATAGGAGAAGGCGCCTCCCTCACTTCTTAGCAGAGGGGGTGAAGGGTATGGGTGTGGAACTCTGTACATACTGTCAGGCTTTTTCAATCTATTGGTTAGTTTTACTGAATTGTTTTTCCCTTCTCATTTTTTTTAAAGTTGGGTTAAGGCCAAAGTTTTGCTTTAGAAGCAATGGGACTGTGAACTTGTCACATAAACCTTTCTGGCTTTAGTTTCCTTATCTGTAAAATGGAGATGGTGAACATAGTTTCTTAAACCTCTGACTGAGGTTGCTGGGGTTTTTTGTTTTGCTGTTTCCCTGCTGCCATAGTAGTCTGATGAAACCTACTGACTTCATCTGAGAATGTTTTCAAATAATCGAAGGAAATGCTAAGTTTCAGTTAGAGGTTAGGGAAAATAAAGATGTATTTTTTCTCCGTACAAGTTCACAGTGCCCTGAAAATCTTTCCATGGACCCCTTTAGAATCTCTACTCTACAATTTGGAACTATGCCCAAAGGTCTATAAAACCATGCATACTCTTTGACCTAGCAATAACCACTACTAAGTCTGTATCCCAAAAGAAATAAAAAAGCACACACACAGAGGAAAAGGACTCATATGTAAAAAAATATTTATAGCAGCAAAGAATTGGAAATTGACGGGATGCCCATTAGTTGGGGAATGGCTGAACAAGTTGTGATTTGTGATTATGATGAAATACTATTGTGCTACAAGAAACGATGAGCAGGATACTCTCAGGAAAAAACCTGGAAAGACTTGCATGAACTGATGCAAAGTGAACTAAGTAACAGCAAGATTGTAAGATGATCAGCTGTGCATGACTTAGCTATTCTCAACTATTCCAAGACAACTCTGAAGGATCCTAGAAGAAAATTGCTACCCATCCCCAGAGAAAGAACTGATGGGGTCTGAATACAGATTGAAACATATTTTTTTACTTGCTTTATTTTTTCCTGAGGTTTTTTTTTTTTGGTCTTTTTTTTTCATAATATGACTAATTTGGAACTCAAAGTTTTAAAAATGAATGTTAAAATTGTTTTTACATGAAACTGGGGGGAATTTATAAAATATTAAATAAATTCAGAGAAAATAAAGGCAACAAAAGGCAAAAAATAAAAATGAAAAAAAATAGAATGAAAAAACCCTCCTGTGCCTAACTATAAAAAGAATCCCTGCTCTAAGCATTATATAAATAGGCTATTATTAATATTAGTTTATGAATTGAAAGGGGTTTTCAAAAATCCTGTTGCCCACCCCATTCTGTCTTCAGACTTCTAGCCCAACTCAAGACGTGCTACCTGATTCCATACACATCTGTTGAGCTCTCTGCACAGAGCCAGAGAGCTAGCTATGACTTTAAGGTCCCCAAGACATCATATAATGTGAGCTCCTGCACACCTCCCTCCCTGTCCCCCATATCCAACAGAGGCTCCTCCGACTACCGTCATAGCTGGTATTCTAGGCAACCTTCTACACTAGAATATGTTTTCCTTGAAAGATATAATGCAATCTCAACACACAACAAAGATGTGTGCTGGCCCAGATGCACCTTAGAGAGTTTAAAAAACTTAGCTCCCAAAGACATCAGATCGGCTGAAAGTCCTTGGCTGCCTGCTGGTTTATAACAGGCCACAAGTCTAAAGTTCAAGAGGGCTTAGGCTTCTCCCTCTCTCTGCTAGTGGTTGACACCTCAATCCTCCCTGCAGCCTGGGATCAGCCCGTGTCTTTGACTCCACCCTGCTGCATAGTAGAGATAGGAATGCAGGCTACAGGGCTTGCCCAGCCATCCTGGGAAAAATGCATGGGCTTGAGAACTCCATAGATGCCTGGCTTTGGCCACCTCACAGGGAAAATGGAAACTGCCACTTAGTAGGTAAAAATGGCAACGTGCCGTGTGCTCCCAACTCTCCTATCAAGGGTATTGGCTCCAGGAGCCCTCCAGGGAGGGTTATGGGCGTAAGAAGAGGGAGCAGAGAGTACCAGTGGTGTTCAAAGCAGGTACCATAAACGGGAGTAAAGCAGAAATCAGCCAGGGTGGGGCCAGATGCTACCGGGAGGGTTGACTGAAAGCTTTTCGAGAGCAAGACTAAGTAAAGGAAAGAGAAGTGTATGGGAATCTCTCCAACCTTCAATTCTCTCCTCTACAAAATGGGGGGAATCTTAGATCAAGAAGGGACCCCAGAGACCATCTAATACAAATGTTTCCTTTCTAAAAAATGTGGAAACGGAGTTCTAGGGAGATGAATGGACTTGCCCAGAGTCACAGAGGCAGTAACTCTTTTTTTTTTTTAAGCATCTGGGGTTAAGTAACTTGCTCAAGGTTACACAGCTAGTTATTTTTATGTGTGGGTGCTCATTTTCTGAGGCCAGAACCAATCCTGGGTCCTCCCGACTCTGGGGCTGGCACTCTTATTCACTGTGCCACCTAGCCTCTCCAGCAGTAACTCTTAAAGGCAGGATTTGAACCCAGGTCTTCCTGACTCCAGAGGCAGTGATCATTTTGCTTTTATGGCTATTAGCTTGGGTGCCTGCTATGATTCCTCTGTTTCTAATCTCATACAATATAGATCTAAACAGAGCATGTTTTTTCAACTCTGTGTTTTGCTATGTTATACTTATTTCTGTTTTGTTGTTCAGTCCTATCTAACTCTTCATGACCCCATTTGAGATTTTCTTAACAAGTATCCTGGAGTGGTTTGTCATTTGTTTCTTTAGCTCATTTTACACATGAGGAAATTGAGGCAAATAGGGTTAAGTGACTTGCCCAGGGTCACACAGCTACTAAGTGTCTGAGGCCAGATTTGAACTCAGGAAGATGAGTCTTTCTGACTCCAGGCCCAGCACTCTACTGTATCATCTAGCTGCCCTAATTAATTATCCATATTAATTTATTATCAATAGGGCACAAAAACGTAATTTTTTTCCTAACCTCGTACTGTTCTCTACCATGTACCAGAGTTGGGGAAATTTGGTTTACATCCCATCTCTGGCACTTCCTAGCTGGAGTGACCCAGGTGAGTCATTTCAATTCAATTCAATAAACATTTTACCCCTTTGAAGCTCAGTTTCCCTACCTGTAAAAAAAAAGGATAATAATACCTGTAGTACCTCCATTCCAGGATTGCCATGAGGCTGAAATGAGATGGTCTAGAAAACATTTGCAAACATTGTGCTTACCATTGTTGTCTCAGAGTTCCTGTCTTCTAGCTCTCTATTTTAAGCTGTTTCTTATTCCAACTCATCACGTGATCCTTTGGCCTCTCTGGAAGGACCCCTTCCATCAAATCCACTTCATCAGGGAAGGAAGGAAAGACATCTAAAGTGGCTGAGCTTTCCAACTGAAACTGAACTTCCCTCCCATTTTTAAACTTAAATACACCTCCTCCTCATTTTTCCTCTTGTTGATCCTCAATCAATAAAATTCCAGAGGGTAAGAACTCTAGTCTCAATCAGAAACTAAAAGTTCTGCCATTCTACAGAGAGATCTTTCAAATTCCAGAATTTTACTGTATTAGAATGGCCTAAAAACTTAAAAAAAAGAATTTTAAAATTAAAATTTGGGATTCACATTGGGTTGAAAGTGGCAGATTTTACTTTATTCCTATATGGAAAGCCTGGGTATTTTCCTGAGGCTTTCCAGTGAACACGTGGCTTGTCCTCTGGTGTTAATTTCACCTCTCCATTGCCCCCTCTCCCCAAAGACATGTACCAAATCTTTTCTCCTTTTGCTGTATGTTCTTGAAACAGGACCTTGTTGCTGGAAAGTTGTGAGGATATCCAAGAACTGGAGAAGGAGAGTTCTCATTCCAGTTGGCTGCAAATGGACCTGAGCACCATCTGCTAAACACCAGGATGGAGACCACCCCACTGAATTCTAAGAAAGGGCAGTCAGCCTGCAAAGATGGAGAAGACTGCCAGGAAAATGGCATTCTGCAGAAGGGACTCACTGGCCCAGGGGACAAGGTGGAGGCAGGACAAATCTCAAATGGGTATTCGGCTGTTCAGAGCTCGGGCACAGAAGGGGACACTCAGAACTCCATCCCAGCAGACAACACTGCCCTAAGCACTGAAGGTCAGCAAGGGGAACGAGAGACCTGGACCAAAAAGATGGACTTCCTTCTCTCGGTCATTGGCTATGCTGTGGACCTTGGCAATGTGTGGCGCTTCCCATATATATGCTACCAAAATGGAGGAGGTCAGTACCAGGAAGGGTGATATGTAGGGTTATGTACATGAGGTTCTTGGTGAAGCTGTGTCTCTTCTGTATTAGGACCTTTCTTGTTGGGATAATCTAAAATGTCTTAAGAAGTGAATGAGGGTCAAGGGATAACATGGTGCACATTTATATCATATATCATATATTATTAAATGCTTCCTCACAACAGCCTTGTAAAGTAGGTAGTGCAAGGGATTGCTATTCCCATTTTACAGGTAGAGAAACAGACTCAAAGAGATAAAGGTTACTCAACAATACACATCTAGCAATTGATGGTGCTGGGGTTTGAACTCAGGACCCTTACACCTGTACCACATTGTTATTTCAACTGGGAATTAAAACTCAGATTAGTTTGATAGTCTCTATGGTAATCCTCCAGAACAGGGAACCACCAGGGTTGAGCTAAATCTGAAGCCAGCATTGACTGTATCCAGCCCTGTCAAATCAAGGGAAGAGGCTTTTAATGAGCATCTCTGTGCCAGGCACTGTTTTGAGGGCTAGGGATAAAAAGGAAGGAAGGCAAAAGACAGTCCCTGCTCTCAACTTGCTCAGAGTCTAATAGCAGAGACATTATGTAAGTACAAACAAAATATATCCAGATAAACTGGAGATAATCTTAGAGCTAAGGCACTAGACCACATGAGACAGAAGGCAGAAGTCAGAAACTCTGCCTTGCACATCTTTACCTTCACTCCAGCGCCTAACATAAGCAGGCACTTAAGGAATGTTTGCTGAATGAATTACTAGCCCCCCAAGTCTGGACTAGAATAATATAGAGCCTGTAGATGGACAGAAGTGAATGTTCATTTGCCCCTGTTCTTCCCACCATTTGTGACAGGGAAGAGTGAAGAGACAAAAGCCATCAGTTTGTCTTCCTCCTTTTCTGGGACTCTGGTGATAGGCTCAGGGTCAGAAATGAGGCTTAGCGGGAATCTGTCCATCTGTAATGAGTTTGCATTTCATCCTATAGGCAATAGGGAGCAACTGAAGATTCTGGAGCAGGAGAGCGCTGTGGGATAGGATTTGGGAGATGTGGGTTTGAATCCCATCCGGATCCACCCTGCCTCTTCACTTTACCTCCCATGACCCTCTTAGTAACATTGACTATTTCCTGGATTTTGCCAGAAACACTTCAGCTGCCACACAGAGGGGCAGTGGGGAAAGAATCCTGGAAGCCAGAAGTGCTCACTTAGGAGGAGAGCCAACTTCTCTTTGTCCCGGAAGGAGCTGACCTTTGGCTGGGGTGGGTCTCTTGTGGTTTTTCCCTGACACTTTCCATTTAGGAAAGATGCTGTGGAAATATAAGACAATTCTCCTCATTTATTCTTATGCCAGATTCTCAGTATGTGGCTACCAGGATAATCTTAGGTTCCTGTTACCCTCTTCCTCTGAAAGGATCAATGCTTTTTTTTTTTAATGAAAGAGAAAGCCATTCATAAAAATCACCACTGGCTCAGCCCTCCCTATCAAACTTAGGGCCAAGGTGAAGCCTCTCTGTGTGCCTGAACAATTCCCTTTCCACTCCAGCAGACACTTGTTCTGTGGGTCTATGTTGTACCGTCCTTGTGGACACACAAACACACACATATTTACATATATATACAGTCACTGCTATGGGGTGGTTCTCGGCTGATACAATGGAAACCAGGAAATAGAGTCAAATATTGAGCATGGCAGGGCTATGGAATTGGGGTGGAAGCAGGTCTGAAATCCACAGATATGTGAGCTCGGAATTAAAGAACTGACAGCCAACCCCTTCATTTCAGAGCTGGGTTCAGATGCTGGCTATGTCATTAGCTTGATGTCTGCAGTTTGTTTGGCACTTGTGACTTCTGAATTCCTAAAGGGCAAAATTTCACTCTTTATTATCCAGTTAAGTGATAAAGTCAAAGATGACATTCCTCCTCCTTCTCCTTGCTTCCAGGGGCCTTTCTTATCCCCTACACCATCATGGCCATTTTTGGTGGGATTCCTCTCTTCTATATGGAGCTAGCTCTGGGTCAATATCATCGAAATGGTTGCATTTCAATATGGAAGAAAATTTGCCCCATTTTTAAAGGTAAGTGGGTTGTTGCTGGTGGTCCTGGGGCAGTGAATGGAGATGTTTTCCCCTTAGTGTGGGTGGTAATAGAAATAAAATCTGAGGCTAGAAGAGACTCTGTTTTGGGGTGAGCAGGCACCCCTCCTCCACATAACTGCTTACAGATAGGCCTCCAATGCCCCCTTTGACTGTCCCACTGCTTACAGCGATCCTGGGATTGTTGGGATCTCATCAGTGTGAATTATAAGGACCTAGAAGAAGAATTTTAGGGCCTCGATATGTTGGGATGCTTTGTCTTTTCCTTTGTAACCCCTGTGTCTGGCACAGTGGCTTGTATGGTAGGCACTAAATAAATGTTGGATTGAATCGATATTTACATAGCACCTGAAGGTTTACAAAGTGCTTCTCTCTATTAACCCACCCCCCCCAGTTGCCTCTCTTTACTTACTCTCCTTATGAGATACCTGTCCACGTCTTTCTGGAAATCACCCAAGACGGTGCTAACCAATGCCCAGGGGCCTCCCTCTTGGCCAGTCGTCTCCTTGGCTAGCCCTAGGCATCCTTGCTCTTTAACACTGACTTTCCCGAGGCCCCTCTCTTTGACCACCCAGGGATTGGCTTTGCCATTTGCGTCATTGCCTTTTACATCGCCTCCTACTACAATACCGTCATGGCCTGGGCTCTGTACTACCTCATCTCTTCCTTCACGAGTCAGCTACCCTGGACCAGCTGCAGCAACGCCTGGAACACAGACAATTGCACCAACTACTTCTCGGAAGGCAATGTCACCTGGACCTCCTACTCCATATCACCTGCGGAAGAATTTTATACGTAAGTGCATGTAAGTGATCTTTGCTGGGGGGCAGGCCACCCTCCTCAGGCTTGCACTCTTAGGGCTCAGGTAGGGACTCTTCACTCCTCCTCCACCGAGCTCTCTAAGTATTATAGGGATGGAAGCATGGGTATAGTAGGGTTGGCCTGAGGCAAGACTGTGAAATAGCATTCCCCTTACTCCGATGTCCTCCCTCCATGTGCCTGAAGAATTCTTGTTGTCCTAACCAAATCTGCCCTCCCTCTCTGTTCCAAACCTTTCTTCCTCCATCAAAACTCCCATTTTTTTCCACCCTTTTCTCTACTGTCTGGAAGAAAATGTGAAAATCTAATTCATACAAAGAAGATGGCTGTTTTTAGCTTAAAGATACCTTCCCCAGGTATCTGGGGGAGGTAGTGTATTAACCCAAAGGTATTATACTTTAAGAGTACAATTTCTGGGACAAGAGATTTCTAGGGTGGCAGTAGGCCTCCCAATGCACCTTAAGTCACAGCACATAAGTGACTGAATATTACACCTTTCTATAAAGTTGGCCCTGGGGTATAGCTACCAGGTGCTGAGAAGGAAAGAAAGAGAGGACAGAAAGTTCATCTGTCAGTTTTATTCTTTTTCCAGGTGATGATTAATTGAGTCTGCTATTACATCCTGAGAAACATAGGCAAAGTCAACCTGTGTTTCTCTGGAAGCCTGATGACAAATCAAATCTTGAGTCCTTTAAGTGCACCATGACATAGTGGACATCCTTTTTTTTCCTCTTGGAATAACCTCAGAACTACACACACACACACACACACACACACACACACACACACACACACACACACACATTCTTTGTTCATTCACTTTCAGTTGTGTACAACTCTTTGTGAACCCCTTTGGGGTTTTCTTGGCAAAGATATTGGAGTGGTTTGCTATTTCCTTCTGTGTGTGTATACATATATATGTGTGTGTCTGTGTATTATATATGTATATATTCATATAATATATATGTATATAAATGTCACAGAATGAAATTATTTCCTTCTATTTCTCTAATGGTCTTTCTGTCTCATTGCAGGCGCCATGTCTTACAGGTCCACCAGTCTAAGGGACTAGATGATGTGGGGGGTGTTAGCTGGCAACTAGCCCTCTGCACAATGTCCATCTTCACTATTGTCTACTTTAGCATCTGGAAAGGGGTCAAATCATCTGGAAAGGTGAGGAAGAAAGCAGTACTCTTTTGCTTAGTGATCTATTTCTTGTGAAAGGCATGCTTTCCTAGAGAGTCCTCAAACCCTAAGTCCAGTGGTCTTGCTACACAAGGACGGCAAGATCCAGGGGACAGACAGAAAGTTTTACTGAAAACCAAAAAGCATTCCACAGTGTTCAGACTGCACACAGCAAACCTAAAACCAAGAAATTATCTCAAGCTCAGTAACCATTACTGCCATTTTCCAACGCCCCACTGATTTCACCAAGCAGAAGGGGTAGAATCTCCACCCACAGAGGTCTTTAAAGATGGAAGAGATGTCTTTCTCTCCAGGATGGTTGCAATGCCATCCTGTCTTCTTTCTAACTCTCTTCTCCCTTGCAGGTTGTCTGGGTGACAGCTACATTCCCTTATATTATCCTGTCCATCCTGCTTGTAAGGGGTGCCACACTTCCAGGAGCCTGGAGGGGTGTTCTTTTCTACCTAAAACCCAATTGGCAGAAGCTCCTTGAAACTGGGGTAAGACAATGAAAATAGCAAAGAGGGAGGAGAGGAAAAATTGAGGACTTTACTGGCCAGTCTGTCCTTTCATTGATGGAAGGTCCACTTCCTCTGAATAAGGCCATATGGGCCAGTATGTGAATACTAGGGAACCTGGAATTTGAAGGGGGGCTAGTGATGTTTGAAGCTCCAGGAAAGGTGAGCTTGAGAGCTGTAGTTGAGGTGATTTGTCTTGATGTCAGGAACAATTGTCACAAGCAGCCTTCACTGGATACGTTCGTGGCTCTCTTGTGGAGCCTTCTGAGACAATTTTCCATTGGTCTCATTGAATTTGGGTTTTGTGAAGAAGCACATCAGTGCTGGCCTCCCCATCCTGGTCTCTCATCTCACCAGTTCTTCCCCTTGGTTGTATTTCAGGTCTGGGTTGATGCTGCAGCACAGATTTTCTTCTCGTTGGGTCCTGGCTTTGGTGTCTTACTAGCCTATGCTAGCTATAACAAATTCAATAACAATTGTTACCAGTGAGTATCTTGGAATGTTGGGTGTTTCACCATTGTAAAAGCATCTTACCATTCTGTGAGGGCATGAAGTTGATGAAGACTTCTAGAAAGGACTTGTACCCTCAGAACAGGCATGGCCTGGACAATGACAGTGGTACTTCTAAGGGTGTTTAGAGCTAGAATTCCTGCCCCCCCATTACCTTACAAGGTGGCAACCTACATCAGTAGAGGGAGTTTCCTCACTTGGGGGTTCACTATACCAAAATCCCAGTTGAGTCCCCATCCCAGTGTTTCTTCTACTTCTGTCTCTGGCTGGCTGAACTATCAAGCAGAATCAGGCCAGCCAACATGATAAAACCACCAACTGAAACTCTCATGGGGTAGTTGTGGCTCAGGCAGCTGGTGACCTATATGGGAAAGAGGGGCAGGGAGAAGGTCTCATCGACTGCATTTTATATGAATCTATCATCATGGGCGAATCTCAACAGAATAAAATTCATGCAGAGGGCCCTATAGGAATATTTAGGCTAGTTACACCCATTAACAACATTCACAATGAAGTTGACCTCAGAGACACTAAAAGCATTCATTATATAAGGTCATCTAACCATAATAAAACATTTTTTTCAAATGGCCATAAAAATCTGTGCATGAGCAAATGCTATCACTGCCATAGCCCATGTGCCAAGGCCCAGCCTGGTACCTTGCTTAAATACTAGTGCCCTTTAATCTGGCTATCACAGGTCCTTACCAGCAGCTAGTTCCTGAGAACATGCTGGCCGCAGCAGTCAAATGTGTGTGCCAATGGTCATCTCAGCTGTTGGGCTCCCTGGGTGCCAGAGATCATATTCAGGAGGTCTAGATGATACCATGAGTTAGGTCCCTTCCTGCTGGCCACCAGATTTCAGATTCAACTCCCCTGAACAGCCACGTGGAAAAGCATCTGATATTTTATTTCCTCTATTAATAAGAACGATAACTGGTTTCCTCAAAAACCTGTGAGTCACTGTCCTTTCCTCCACATATGGTGATGTTTAATTTACAGGCCAGGTCCAACTGAGGCAGCCTGGGTTGGGGGATAGGAGAGTGGAAGGCAGAGAATATGAGAATTCTGATGGTACTTTAAAATTAAATTTTAAAAATTCAATCTGCTCATTCTTGCCAAGGGAGACTTGAGCAGGCCGATCTAGGGATATGTGTGAGGGTAAGAAGGAACTCTGGGTGAGGAGTTAACTTTCTTCCTGTGTCACTTCCCTTCCTGAGACTTCAGTTCCCTCATCTGTAAAATGGGTGGGCTGGACTAGTGGGCTGGTCTCAGGTCCTTTCTGGCTCTGAATCTACAATCCTATGAATGATACAGACAGACATTTCTGGGAGGAAGCATAATAGAGAGGAAAGAGTTCTTGGGCTTGAAGTCAAAAGACCCAATTTCTCATCCCCTTCAGCTGGGTGACCCTGAGCAAGTCATTCTGTCTGGGCCTCTGTGAAATGACGGGGTTGGTCTGAATCCTCCCTGAGGTCCCTTCCTGCCCAAATCCCATGTTTTTTCAGAGATGCCCTGGTGACCAGCATCGTGAACTGCATGACAAGCTTCATGTCTGGATTTGTCATCTTTACGGTGCTTGGCTATATGGCGGAGATGAGGAGTGAAGACGTGTCTGAAGTAGCTAAAGATACAGGTAGGAGCCCAGACTCCATTTCCTCCCGTAGTCCTTACTTGGGCCAACTTGGTTAAAAGTAGGGGAGACTGGCTGGGGAGGGAAAGGAAGGCTACCTCACTCTTCTATTCCTTTTAAAAGATTTTTTAAAAATCATATATAGAATTATAGAACATATAATTTATTATATCTAACATCTTATATGTAACATGATATATATATAATATTATAGGTTATGTATGTATATATATAATATATATTAGATGATATATTCCTTTTAAGCTTTTTTTTTTTTAACATTTGAAGGTTTTAGAAAAACGCCTTCTTTGGAAATGTTACTCTCTCATGTGTTCTTGGTTTAAAGACCTGAAGACCTGGGTTCAAACAACAGCTCTGTCACTCCCTGTGTGACTTTGGAGATGTCATTTCCTCTCCAGGTCATTTCCTCACTTGTAAAATATGGGGGTTAAAATAATGCCCTCTGAGTTTCTAATGATACTATAAATAATTCTGGATTTTTAAAGAAAAATCCAGCCTGCTTGACATAGCCAGCCAAGTGTCCCACCGTCATTCTCATGTAACACATTCCAAATTAATCTTATTGTCTTCCCTGTGAAACCCAGTTCTCCTTCTCGATTCCCTTCTTTTTGTCAATGGCAGCATCATTCTTATGGTCACCCAAAGCTTAACATCAATCTCCTTTGTCACTTCCCTAGGATTTCCTTCTCTGTCCAGCCAAATTCTGTGGATTCTTTCTTCAAAAGGACTCTGAAACCTTTCCCTTCTCTTCTGTTTCTATTGCTTCTCATCTGCTCTAGGCCTCTATCATCTTATGTGCAGAATAGTGCAATAGCCTCTGAACTAGCCTCCTTGCCTCCAGGGATCATGTTTTAAGAATATTTTTGTCCTTTTGCATCTGGCTAAGCCCTGCACCCAGGAGGTGACAAGAAAGATTTGTCAATTTATTGATAGATTTTTAAAATGCAGTGTGTGTGTGTGGGATGGCTAGGTGGTGCACTGGCCCTGGAGTCAGGAGGACCTGAGTTCAAATCAGGCCTTAGACACTTAACACAAAAACTAGCCATGTGACCTTGGGCAAGTCACTCAACCCCAATTGCCCTCCAAAAAAAAAGAGGCAAAAAAAATGCAGTGTGTGTGCGTGCGTGTGTGTGTGTGTGTGTGTGTGTGTGTGTGTGAGTCAACAAATATTTATGAAGAACCTATGTGCTAGGCACTGTATGTAGTAAGAACTGTGGATACAGAGAAAGAAAAAAGCTGATCCCTGGTCTCAAGAAGTTTCATCTCCCTGGGGAGACTAAATGCCAACTACTGCACACAAACTGAACCAGAGATAAGAGGGGGAAGGCACCGGGATTAAGGAGGGTCAGGAAAGGCTTTCTGTTTGAGGTGGGATTTTAGCTGGGACTCAAAGGAGGCCAGAGAAGCCAGGAGGTAGAGATAAGAAGGGAGAGAGTTCCAGGCATGGGAGACAGTAAAGATGCACCAAGTCCAGAGATGGTGCATCTTGGAAGAACAGAGAGGAGGCCAGTGTCACTGGATACCAGAGTACATGGGGGTGGGAGGGAATAGGGGAAGTGTCAGAAGACTGGAAAGGCTGTCGGGGAGCAAGTTATGCAAGGCTTTGAACACCAGAGAGAGGGTTTTCTGTTTGATCCTGGCAGTGATAGGGAGCCATTGGAGGTTGCTGAGAAGGGAGATGATGTGGTCAGACTTGCTCCTGAGGAGGGTCACTTTGACCTGAGAGGGGGATGGACTGGAGTGGAGAGAGACTTGTGGCAGGGAAACCCCCCCGCCCCCCGCCCCGCCTTGCCAGGAGGCTCTTTCAATAGTCCAGGCAAAAGGTGATAAAACCCTGCATCAAGATGGGGCAAGTATCAGAGGAGAGAGGGGGGCTTATACAAGAGATGTTTGGAAGGTAAAGTCAACAGGCCTTGGCAAGACTGGATATGGGGTTGGTGGGTGGGGTGAGAGTGAGGTATAGGGTTTCAAGACATCTGAGAAGAGGTCAGCTTAGCAAAAGCCTCCATGATACAAAAAAAAAAGTTTAAGAATACCTGATTATTAGAAAGGATAAAGCACAGGGATTTTCTGCTGCTAGGTCTTCCTGTCGAATACCATTCATTCCCTGTCTGTCTGTCCATCTCCCTCTGGGACAGAACTTTGAGCTGCTCTGAATGGGTGCTAGGGGAGCAGTGGCCCAGAGTGGATCTATCAGCCACCATGGAGCTCATAGGCCCCAGGCTGGAAGGGAGCCAGTGCTCTGACCCTCCCATTTTACAGATGAGGAAGCCTTGGACTCCAAGGCTCTTCCATTATGCTCTGCTGCCTTCCCTGCCCTTCCTGACTTTTTTTAAGCTCCAAGTTTCTTTCCTCTATGTTAGTTGGAGGTCTGATGACTCTCTCCTTTTCTCTACCCACTTGCCTCAGGGCCCAGCCTCCTTTTCATCACATACGCGGAAGCCATCGCCAACATGCCGGCCGCTACCTTCTTTGCTATCATTTTCTTCTTAATGATAATCACTCTGGGCTTAGACAGCACGGTGAGTGGACTGTTGTGGGGGGCAAAGTCCGGGCGGGGGTAGGGTGGCCGAGACCCTTCACAAGAAGCCTAGATAAGCCTCTGAGGGCTTAGCAACGCATGGGAGTCTCCCCAGTGGCTTTTATTTTTCCTTTCTAGATTTATTCAGTTGATGGATTCTCTTCTTGTTCCTTTTTAAAAATCTTTTTTATATCATCTACCCTTTTCCAATCTGTCCATCTCCTCCCGAAGAGCCATCTTTTTTATAACAAAACATTATAGAAGGAATTTTTTAAAAGTCTGGCAAAACCAACAAATTTTATAAGATTCTGTATGTGTGATCATACCGCCTCCTTTGCAGGGGCTATAGACACACACACGTGCATGTACACACATACATGGACACACATGCTTATATACATATGTATGCATGGGTGTGCACATGCGCACACATGTCTGTGCATGTGCCTGTAACTAACACATATCCCCTTGCATGTATATATGTATATGCATATGGATGTGTGTACATGTATACACATGTACATGTGTGTGTGTGTACTTTCTCTTCTCTGGAGCCAAGCTTGGTCAAACAACGGATTCTTAATCATGGAGAGGACACTATTTCCCAATGTTCATTCCCAGGGGCGCCAGTTGCTGTGACCCAGTACTTTTCTCTACCAATCATCTGACCTCTCACCTTCCCTAGGCTGATCATGACAGCGCCATGGCATTCTCCCATGACCCCAGTACCCAAACGGCTATCCCCATGTTAAAAGGTCTCCGGCATCAAGGGGCCCTTATGACTTCTCTGGACAGGGAGCCCCTGGGGATGAGGACTCATGTATCCACATGGACTTTTCAGTTCGCAGGACTTGAGGGTGTGATCACTGCGGTGCTAGATGAATTCCCACACATCTGGGCCAAGCGCCGGGAGTGGTTTGTGCTTGCTGTGGTCATTACCTGTTTTTTCGGATCTCTGTCTACCTTGACTTTTGTGAGTATTACCGCCCTTGATTCTGAGCCTCTCCTGAGCAGGCCCTGGAATAAACCCAGAACAGACCCTCACCATCTGAGCCCCCAAGGAAAACCAAGCAGTAACGATCCCTTAAAGAGAAGCTATTTTTAACACCCACATGTTGGTACCTATATGGGTAACTCTGCAGGTTTTGACTCCTAGGAAGGCTCTCAGAGGCTGATTTATTCCAACCTTTGCATAGAACCCTTCCTCATTTACCTCCAAGGGACACAACCCTTTTAGCTCTTAAAAGGGCTATTGCCCTTTTAAAAGTTTCCAATCTATTTCTCACTTTACTGTATTAATTATATAGGAAAATGTTTTCCCAATGCACAGATTACCTGGAGGGCTGGAGGCTCTAGTCTGTAACAGAATAGCTTTATCTTCTCCCAAGTTCTAGTAATGATGAGAGAAGACAGCCTCTCATACTGGTAGGTAGCATAGCATCATATAACCTCTCTGGGCCTCAGTTTCCTCACCTATAAAATGAGGGATTTAGACTTGATAACCTTGAAGGCTTGTTCCAGATCTTAATATACAGTTCATCTAAAAATTCCATTTATCTAGGGAAGCCTGGAGGTAGATGCCATGGGGATCATCAGCTCTGAGATCTAGACTTGGAAGGCACTTTGGAAGCTAATTAGTCCAACTTATCCATTTATTAAATGAGGAAAATGAGGTTGTGATGGGGGAAGTAGCTTGCTCAAGGTCGCAGAGGCAGGAAGCGTCACAGTGGGTCAGATTTGAACTTGGGTCCTTTTACTACTAATCTTGTGCTTTGAATGAATCAAAAGGTAGCTACCAAAGTCACAGATTTTTCTCTATTTTTTTCCCTACTGACTGCTATTTGCAAATCAAAATCTTCAAGCTATAAAAGTGCTTGACAAGGTTATTGAGGAAAGGGATTCAGCATTTATTAAGCACCTACTATCTACTATGTGGTAGGCCCATGCTAAGTCCTTTACAAAGAGTATCTCACGTGATCCCTCACAATCACCCTGGCAGGGAGGTACAGGGGTCGGTCACAGAGGAGCAAAGGCCAGACTGGGGAATGCTGGACACAGGCTCGGGGGCATCTGATAGGGGGCACCAGTCCCTCTGGGCCCTTAAAGATAAGCAGCTTTAAGGCTAAGCACAGGAAGTGGTGCCCAAAGAACACTTGTTGAAGGCATCCACTGCAGCTAGGTGTCTTATCTGGGCTCCTAAGGGAGAGGAAGACAAAAAGGGAAGAATGTTGACATGTGGAATAAAGCTTCAGCTACAAAGGAAAGGGATCGCTATGGGAAGCATAATATGGTGTAACTTGAAAGAGAGCTGAGCTTGGAATTGGCAGAGAACTGGGCTCAAATCCCACCTCTGATACTTCCTAGCTGTGTGACTGTTGGGAGGATCATTTAACCTCTCCCAGACTTAGTTTCTTCATCTATAAAATGGGGATAATAATTATATTACTTACTCTCTAGGGTAATTGTGAAGATTGGGTATAATAATCAATCAATAACATTTATTCAGAACCTACTATATGCCTGACATGGTGCTAGGGACTAGAAATACACAGAATAAAAATACACAGAAATGAATACACAGAAGAAAAAATCCTTGATAAGATATGCAAATTGCTTTGCAAACCCTAAAATAATATATAGATGGTGATGATGATGATGATGATGATGTTATGGAGACCTCTGGATACTAAAATTAATATTATCATTAATATCACCAATATAATCATTAATACCTCAATTGAAAAGTCAGAAAAGAAACTTTCATAAACGCTTTAATTACTGAGTGTGGGGAGCAGTGATGGGTATTAATAATGGCCCCTCTTTTGTTTGTAGGGAGGGGCCTATGTGGTGAAGTTGCTGGAGGAATATGCCACTGGACCAGCGGTGCTCACAGTGGTGCTTCTAGAAGCAATTGCCGTGTCTTGGTTCTATGGTAAGAATATTCTTTTGGCCAGCTGGGTCCTAATGAGTATGACAGGGAGTGCTCTGCTATCACAGACAGAATCCATTCTAGTATCTCTACCAAGAAAACCACCAATGGGTCATGAAGAGTTGGACAAAACCAAACAATGCCACAGGCACTGAGTCATGTCTCATTACCTTCTGTAGAATAACTTTGTTTAGAAGTGGGGTATAGATAGGCAACTTCATGTGTACAAGGTATTCCTTGAAAAGTTTCAATGGACCTGACCAAATTCAGTCTTTCTCTGAGCAGAAAACATCAATGAGTCCATCACATCCATGTCTGACAACTCACAACCAACCTTACACTCAGGGACACAGAGTCAGGGACCAGCAGGCTATGCTAGCCTGCTTCTAAGACTCAGGGAAAACACACACACGTGCGCGCGCACACACACACACACACACACACACACACACACACACGATCTTTTCATATCCTACTGAGACTCTGGTTCAGCATAACCCCAAGTGTGCCAAGGAACAGGGGCTGAAAAATTTCGGTAACGTGACTTTTTCTGCCTGTAGGTATCAATCAGTTCTGCAGTGATGTGAAAGAAATGCTTGGTTTCAGCCCCGGTTGGTTTTGGAGAATCTGCTGGGTAGCAATCAGCCCAATATTTCTGCTGGTGAGTTATGATTTCCCTGTGTTCTTCTTTGTCCGAGGAATTATCTTCAATGCTCTTTAAAAAAAAACAAACCCAAACCATTTCACTTTTCTGCTCAGGAATCTCGAGTGCCTTTTTCCTGCCTATTACACTAATTCTAATCTAATTCTGTCATGTCATATCAGTCCAGTGTTTGACGTGTGTTTGAATTCCCACTTTGCCACACAGTGCCTAAGGAAGCCTGGACAGGTCACTTCCCCTCTCTAAGACTCAGTTTCCCCATCTGTAGAATGAGGTAATCCCCTTCTAGCCTCATTTCTCGTTACTCCCCTGCATGGCCTCTTCTGCATCCATCAAACAGATGTGGCTGTTGTCTTGTACATGGATGCCTAAGTCTAAGTTCAAGTTAAAAAGACAAATGGCTTATGGCTGACAGGTTATAAGGAAGGGAAAGTTCAATCCTATCAGCTGTTGTGACTCATGTGCATGTGCACACACACATAGACACATTCATGTATATTCATATATGCTCCAATTCCATATGGCACGTGGTTCTGGCTTTCCTTCTAGAATCAGTCTGGGAGGGGAAGACCCTCAGGATTTCTAGCCAGGACAGAAACAATTGCTATTTACACTCTCTCTGAGCCATCAACCAAAACAATAAGTGAGAGTGGCTTGGGCAGGGACCAATCATTGGCCAATCAATGAGAGCCAGAGTGATTTGGGTTTAAAGACATAATAATCAAGTGGCTTCCATATGGAGCAGTTGGAGGGGGTGTGGCCAGTGCCCCGATTGAGAGATGGGATCCTTTTTGCTGATATACCACAGAATCTTAGAGTCAGAAAGAGCCTCAGGAACTGTCTAGCTCAACTTCCTTATTTTATAGCACAGTAATCAGAATGTGAAAGTGGATGGTCTAGGGTTCCATGGGTAATCAGAAGCTCAGATGGGATGCAATGGACAGGAATATTTTCTATTCAGAGCCAACAAGAAGTCAAGGAAAGGCTCTTGATGTTCTTTCAGGGATCTGTTCCCTCAAATGACCACTTATGACCCAGTTTCTGCTCTTGAGATCTCTCTGTAGAGGGCACTGCTGGTTCTCAGCAGAAGCTGTTCCTTTATTTGTCTTTCCTACTTCTTTAAGGCGAGGGTATTTTGATCTTCCACAGTCCCTTTAGCTCTTGGGGATTAGCCACAGGCAAATACAGAGAGTGGATATGTCTGCCACATTCTAATTTTTATCTTGCCGTAGTCTTGGTGTAAACATGAATCTTTCTGACCAAACAGTCCTTTCTGTATCTTTGCTTTCAAAGTAACCCTTTGGTCATTCCATGCCATGTACACTAACTCACACAAATCTTAAATCCTGTGACGACTGACTCATTTTTGCCATCGTGATCTTGTAAATTGCCTTTCTGTCCAGAAAAGCCATCCTTGCTCCTCTCCCTAGCTATCTTCCCTCCCTTCCCTCAAATACTGGTTCAAAATTCACATCTGCCAGGGAGCTCACCCTAAGTGATACCCCCTAACTGACCAATGGACTACTCCTCTGTCCTATGTTGCCTTGATGTTTATGACTTTCATTTGTATGTCAGTATATGCATTTATTTACCAATGTTTATTGTTAAAGTCAAGTCCCCAACTAGATTGTTAAGTCTTTGAAGGAAGTGCCCAAATCTGTATTTTTTCTGTATGCCCCAGAACCATCTCCAGTTCTTTGTACATGGTAGGATTGCTGACTAGAAGAGAATGCTAAGACATAATTGCAAGGGCTCTCAGGGATAGATTTTCTAGAAATCTGAATGGGGGACAGATTTTTTAAAAAAGCAATTGGGGTTAAGTAACTTGCTCAAGGTTACAAGGCCAGTTATTGTTGTGTGAGTGTTAAGTATCTGAGGCTGGAACCGATCCTGGGTCCTCCCGACTCTGGGGCCGGTGCTCTTACTCACTGCACCACCTAGCCGCCCCTGACAGATTTTTTTTTAAAGGAAAAGATTATACATATGATGCTTATACCAAAAACCAAAGAGACAACAGAAACTACCAACTCACATACCTGCCTCTTCATTTCTAAAATCTCTTTATGAGGATGGTCTATACAAGCATCCAGGGTATCCTTGATGAAAACCTGAGAAGGAAACCTGCAAGTTTTGGAAGACCTGTATTTGCTACTGTATTTGCATTTGCTATGGTAGTCCACATTTCATTGTCACACAAATAATGAAGAGATTGATAGAATGGAAGATCTCTCTGTTCTCATTGTTTATAGATTTTGCATTTGATGTGGGAGAACAAAGAAAAGTTTAAAGCTCTCCTGAAATAAAGTATGTCCCATGCATATGTTAAAATGATAAAAAATGACTCTATAGCAATAACTTTGCTCACACAGCCTGCTGAGTACAGACATTAAATGAAGTGAAACCAAGGAGATCCACACTCGTCTAAGGGATTTACTGGTTTTGGAAGCAATGTTCTATATAGAATCCAAACCAGAGAAAGATTCCTTTTTGATGGTATGGCTTTCCAGTGCTTCTATTTACCAATGACTGTGTAAAAGAGACTGAGAACATTGCAAAGACCTCTCAATGAAGTACAGAGCAATGGGAGAGAAGGAAGGAAGGAGAGGGGAGAAAGAGAGGGAAGAAGCTCTGGTGGAAAGAAAGAAAGAAAGAAAGAAAGAAAGAAAGAAAGAAAGAAAGAAAGAAAGAAAGAAAGGAAGGAAGGAAGGAAGGAAGGAAGGAAGGAAGGAAGGAAGGAAGGAAGGAAGGAAGGAAGGAAGGAAGGAAGAAAAGAAAGAAAGAAAGAAAGAAAGAAAGAGGTAGGAAGGTAGGAAGAAAAGAAGGAAGAAAAAGAAAGAAGAAAAAAAGAAATAAAAGTTGGTCCAACCATCTGTAATGAAAAAAGGAAGAGGATAAAATACATACATTTTCCAGACAACATGTGGCTGCAGGGACAATGAACTGAAGAGGAGCCAAACCTTCCCCTGAGTACGTGCCTTGTGCCTTCCACCTCTAATGGAAATGTGCCCCCTAAGGGAAGGCAGCATAGGGTTGAGCAGGACAACTCCCATCTGTCCCAAAGTAATGAGTTCCATTTGTGCCAGAACAAGGCAACTTCCTCCTCCCCCTGCCAGTCTGATCTCCCAACAACTGGGGTGTGGAGAAGCTCTGGTGCAAAGAGGAGCAAGCTTCTCTTTGACCTCAGGCTCTCCATCTTCTCCTGCCTAATCTTCACCCTTTGAAGGGAAGAGGAGTGAGTAGTGAAGTGGGACTTCCCATCTGACCATCCAACCCATACCTTCCATCCCCTACTACATTTTAATCTCCATCCTTCCTTTGGGAAAAAGAGTAATGCCCTCCAGTCAATAATGAATGTTCTTCTGCTTGGTCATACTCTTCATATCCCAGTGATTCTGACCCTTTGGAGGTTATCATCCAAAAATCATTCCCTGCTCCCCACTACCCAATTCCTTATTCCCATCCCCTTCAAACCCCTCTTCCTTAAAGTTTTAACCAAGCTCCAAAAGTCCTTCTATTTTTCCCTATAGGATACCTGCTCCATAGGCAACAAACTTCCCTTCATCCTCAATCTCTCCCTCCCACTCCTTCCATCTATTAGCTATTACTGAAGCCTGGTGCCACCCTTTCCAGTACTGACTGCACCTTCACTCTTCCCCTTGGCTCACTGTCAAGGCAGAGGGAGGGGGAGTTAGAATACTCCTTGTTCCCCAATGCCACTTCCAATTACCTTCATCAGGAATTTAACTCCAAAGGGCAGAAGAGATATAGATCAATTGTTGGCAGGGATGGGAGGATCAAATGAGGGAATCCTCTCCTCCTTTGAGGCTCATGATATTAATAGCTACCACCTAATCAAAATCCTGGTAGCTCTTGTCTATAGACCTCCAGGTCACTCTGCTTCCTTCCTCAATGAATCTGATGGCTGGCTCACAATTTTCTTCTTCTCCCCAACTCCTGCCCTTGTACTAGGGGATTTCAGTATCCATACTGGCTCTCCTTCAAATACTCTAACCCCTCCTCAACCATTCCTCATCCAACTCACTTCCCATGACCTACTCCTCTACCTCACTGCAGGCATCCACAAAGATAGTCATACCTTTGATTTTGCCATCACCCAAAAATGTACCATCTTTATGTTCTATGTGATTATAATCTGTTGGCTTTCTACCCCACTCCCTTTGCCTTCCCTTACAAAACCCTAATTTTCACCCTCACTGTGACCTCCAATCCCTTGACCCCTTAATTCTTTCCCAAGTCCATCTCCCCTGCTACACTAGTGACTCTCTCCTCTTCTCCCCATTTTGGTCCTCCACAGTATTCTCTCTCCAATCCTAGTCCCTTTATCACATTGCCTTTTACACCCAGTCAATTCTCAGACTTGCATCCCTTGTATTACCACCATTCTGACTGGGTCCACTACAAATTTATGTTGCATAATTTCAAGTGGGCCCTTGCTGCTGCTAGGCAATCCTACTGTCACGTCCCTTATCAACTCAGTCTCCTACTCCCCACAGCAGTTCTAAAACTTTTCATCCCTCCTCAAACTTCCCATGCCTCCCCTTCCCCCTCAGCTGAGAACCCTACCTCATATATTTCACACAAAAAATCAAGGCTGTTTGAGCCCTTCTTCATCCCTCTCCTACAATGCACGTGCCTTCTGCCCCTCTCCCTCCAGCCATCTCACATGATGAAGTGGCCTTACTCCCTATCAGGGCTAACCCTTCAACTTACTCAAGTGGTCTCATTCTATCCTGTCTCCTCCTCTGTCATCCCCACTCTTTCATTTATTTTCAATCTCTTTGCCTACAGGCTTATTCCCTGCTGCCTACAAACATGTCCATGTCTCCCTCATCCTGGAAAAAACCCTCATTTGATCCTTCCATCCCTGCTAACAATTGACCTATATCTCTTTTGCCCTTTGGAGTTAAATTCCTCGAAAAAGCATCTATAATAGGTGCCTCTACTTTCTCTCTTCTTGGTGTTTAGTCATTTCAGTCACATCTGATTCTTGGGTTTTCTTGGCAGAATACTAGCATGGTTTGCCATTTCCTTCTTTGGCAGATGAGAAAAATGAAGCAAACAGGGTTAAGTGACTTGCCCAGGGACACACAGTTAGTGTCTAAGACCATATTTGAATTTGTCTTCCTGACTCCAGGCCTAGTGCTCTGTGTGCTATGGCACTACCTAGCCTCCCTAGCTCTCTTCTTCTTTTTGTTTTTTTGCTTTTTGGAGTGGGGGAAGGCAGGGCAATTGGGGTTAAGTGACTTGACCAAGGTCACACAGCTAGTACGTGTTAAGTGTCTGAGGTCAGATTTGAAGTCAGGTCCTCCTGACTCCAGGGCCAGTGCTCCATTCACTGCGCCACCTAGCCGCCCCCCCCAGCTCTCTTCTTAACCCCCCACAATTCCAGCTTCTGACCTTATCGTTCCACCAAAATGTTCTCTCCAGTCACTAATGACCTCTTAGTTGCTAAACCCAGTGACTTTTTCTACACTTATTCTCCTTCACCTCTCTGCAGCCTTTGACACTGTTGATCACTCCTCCTTGATATACCCTCTTCTCTAGGTTTTCAGGACCTCTCTCTGTCTCTCTGTCTCTGTCTCTCTCTCTCTGTCTCTGTCTCTCTCTGTCTCTGTCTCTCTCTGTCTCTCTCTCTGTCTCGCTCTGTCTCTGTCTCTCTCTGTCTCTGTCTCTCTCTCTCTGTGTCTCTCTCTCTCTGTCTCTCTCTTTGTCTCTCTGTCTCTCTCTGTCTCTGTCTCTCTCTCTGTCTCTCTCTCTGTCTCTGTCTCTGTCTCTGTCTCTCTCTCTCCTGGTTCCCCTCCTATCTCTCTGACCACTCCTCAGTCTCTTTTGCTGGATCCTCCTCCTGATCTCACCTTCTACCTGTAGATGTCCCTTTGGGTTCTGCCCTGGGCCCCATGCTCTTGTCCCCTACACTACTTCATTTGGTGATCTCATCAGCTCCTATAGATTTAATGACCATCTCTATGCTGATATTTCTCAAATCTGTCTACCCTTCCCCAAACTCTCTGCTGACCTCCAGTCTCACATCTCCAATTGTCTTTCAGATATCTTGAATTGGATGTCCAGTAGATTAGATTAAATATGTTCA
Organism: Gymnobelideus leadbeateri; assembly: GCA_011680675.1. Taxonomy (NCBI): domain Eukaryota; kingdom Metazoa; phylum Chordata; class Mammalia; order Diprotodontia; family Petauridae; genus Gymnobelideus; species Gymnobelideus leadbeateri. The sequence continues at coordinate 228,013 of WOXC01008715.1, read as the reverse complement.
AACCAAACTCATTATCTTCCCCCCGAATCCTCCCCACCCATCCCTCACCTTCTACCTTCCCTATTACTGTAGAGGGAAACATCATCATCCCAATTTACCGGGCTCACAAACTTAGGAGACCTGGACTCCTCACTGTCTCTCATCCCCCACGCCCACATTCTGCCAAGGCCTGCCAATTCCACCTCTGCAGCCTCTTTCAGATATGCCCCCTTCTCTCCTTTGGCACTGCCACTTTCTAGTCACTTCCCACCTGAACTACTTCAATAGCCTGCTGGTGGCTCTCCCCATCTGAAGTGTCTCCCCATTCCAATCCGTCTTCCATTCGGCTATCAAAGTGATTTTTCCAAAATGCATATCACTGCCATCCCTCCTTTCACTCAGTAAACTCTAGTGGCTCCCTATTGCCTCCAAAATCAAATACAAACTGTTCTGTTTGGCATTCAAAGCTCTTTAAAGTATACTTCCCTGCTCCCTTCCCAGTCCTCTTACACCTTCCTCTCCATCATGTTCTCTTCCATTCAGTGACATGGTCTTCTGGCTGCTCCATAAACAAGACCTTCAGTCTCTCAGTTCTGGCCACTCTCTCTGGCTCTCCCCCATGCCTGGAACACTCTCCATCCTATGCTCCATCTACTGACCTCCTTGGCTTCTTTAAGTCCCAACTAAAATCTCATCTTCTGTAGGAAGTTCTTCCCAACCCTCTTAATTCAAGTGCCTTCTTTCCATTAATTATTTCCTATTCATACTGTATATAGCTTATGCTGCATATATCTGTTTGCATGTTGTCTCCTTACAATTCTATTAAATTGTAAGCTTCTTGAGGGCAGGGAATTGTCTTTTGCTAGTACTGCTTAATAAATGTTTACTGATTGATTGATTGAACAAGTTGGTCCATCATAAAGTAACTTCTGAATAGGTGAAATGGGTAAACAATGAGCTGCACCAGAACTAAGTAAGAGGAAAACAGTAGATTGAATATTTGGAAAACTGTGCAGTCTTTTCAAAGACTCCAAGTATGTCATTGCCACAAAAGTCTATCTCTTTAATACCTTGATTTTCCTGGTGACATTATGTGGTCATAAATCATGGTATGCCACAGTCTTGGAAGAACTGAAATGACAAATAAACCAAAAGAGAAATGGAAACACTCCTAATGAGCATAAAGATTCCCAATGATGATTTATTTATTTTAAAATGCAGGCACAAATGGAGAGAGTGTTAGGCCTGGAGTCAGGAAGACTCATCTTCCTGAGTTCAAATCTAGCCTCAGACACTAGCTGTTTAATCCTGGGCAAGTCACTTAACCCTATTTGCCTCAGTTTCCTCATCTGTAAAAATGAATTGGAGAAGGAAATGGCAAACCACTCCAGTATCTTTGCCAAGAAAATCCCAAATGGGGTCATGAAGAGTCAGACACAACTTGAAAAACGACAGAACAACAACAACATCAAGGTCAAGTATGACCAGAAGAGGAAGTGGGCTGGTCATATAGTGAGAGAGAGACAGCATGATCATTATACTGGTACCACTAAAACAATAAAAATAACAGTAACAGCAACAACAAAAGAAAGTTCAAAGCCCATTGGGTGGCTCATTAAGAGGACTGGGTAAAAAAAAAAAAGAACAGGAACAAGAATTACACTGGATGAGACACTGTGGAAAGGCAGTGATCTGCACTGGTGGAATATCCATAATAATGGAACCACGAATCCACCATAGCAACAAGTAACTCTTGGCTGGTGGAGAGACTTGGGTGGGGAAGAATAGGTTGGGAAGTCATTGGCATCATTCCCACGATGTTCTTACAAGCTCTAAAGGTAAACAGGAGAGTGCCCAATTAGCAAGAGGAGAATCCTTTTAACCATGTCTGGGTTATTTAACAGATCACCACTCTGGACTTTTTTATGGTCATCTTGGGTAAACAGCTAGTAGCTTACTAAAAATATTGCTCCTCATCAGCTCCCTATTTTTACACTGAAACTAAACAGCAAAGAGAACATATAAGAGGCCTGGGAACACTGGAACAATAAGCAGATTATCTGAAAAACTAGAATGAGTAGAATAGAACAGGGTAAGAGCTCCCACTTGCTGGCACCAGGGTCCTCAAGGTCCAGCTACCTGACATTGAATGGGGAGGGGTGGCAGTGTCTAGTGAGTTTCCTTCAAAGTTGTCTGTGCAAATGGGGATGAGAGGAAGCCAAGATGGTGGCATATGACCCCCAGCCTGGCGTCCAGTTTGAAAGCTTCCCCCTGAACTCCAGATAACACTGCTGGGAAGATTAATATCTGTTTAGTCATTTCCCATTTTATTACCTGAAGACAAAGGGGAAAAAAAGGCTATAAATAGATGTTTAACCACACAAATAATTTACATTACTGTCTTCTTTATGAGCATGAAATAATAAAATTAAATTAAATTAAGGCCAATAAGGCTTCAGTATGGTGGTTACTAGGCAAAACTGATATTTACACTCTCCCTCTGGAAACCAAACTAACATAAGAAAACTCATCAACTGGGTGTTGGGGGTTCACTGTGGAAATTTTCTGGGTCAAATATTTCACTGAATTTTCAAGTGAAAATTGCATTAAGCTGCTTTTTCCTCTTGTAATTTCTTGGGTTATGAGGACCCATGGCACAGAGTCATTCATTCAAGGGATGCTCCATGGCAGAGCTGTCCTTGCTGAAAGCAAAGAGTACCCTTTCCCACATCCCACAGCAAGGATCATGGGCCACAGAGCCTGGGAACAGAACAGGGGGATAAAGAGAATGGGTAGGAACTGGGTGGAAAGAAGTATGAAGCCACAGGGTTTGGAATGACCCTGGAGAGTTAATCTGGCCCACTTGACTTGTTGTCAAGCAGGATGGGACTCCAAGAATCCCAAGCAGATGAGAATCTATCCTGCTTTGAAAAGAACTCCATGGAAGGAGGTCCCATAAGCTCTCATAGGAAGCATTTCAGGTTCTCAATCTTCTTTGTTGGTCAATTCCTCCTGATATCTAACCTAATTCTTCTGGCTTGAGTTAATGTTACTTATTATGATTATGATTTCTTCTTGTTCTGCTGTCAGTGAAATAAGGAAAGTTTATCATCTTTTGAAAAGGCCATCACCTTGTAGCCTCATGATGTTATGTTCCCTCCAGGTCAAATTATACCAGTTCCTTTTTATTTTTCCTGGTGGATCCTACATCATCTCCAGTGTTTTATTCTGAGTTTAAACTGCAGAGCCAGGAAGTGACCAATATTCTAGAAAGATTTGGGGGCAGCTAGGTAGTGCAGTGGATAGAGAGAGTGATGCCTGGAATCAGGAAGACCTGAGTTCAAATTTGGCCTCAGACACTTACTAGCTGTGTGACCCTGGGCAAGTGACATAACCCTATTTGCCTCAGTTTCCTCATCTGTAAAATGATCTGGAGAAGGAAATGGCACTATCTTTACCATGAAAACCCCAAATAGGGTCACAAAGAGTTGAGTACAACTGAACAACAGCTATGATATTGAGAGTAATTTAGAATGGCCTCAGAACTCCCAATTACTATGCAATTGGATAGCATGATTTTTATCTGATTTTACAATGAAATAAAATTCACACATTTTTATGATGATTTTGTAGGGACTTAATCTGTGATTTCACTGGTTTAAAAAAAAAAACCCTCCAAGGAGAAGACACTCTATCAATGCAGTCTGGTAACTTCTCTCTCTCTTAGAATCTTAACAAGTTGTAGAATACGGGGATGTTAATGATTTGTCCAGTGACACAGCCAGTGTGTGCCAGACTTGAACACAAACCTTCCTGGCTTCAAGTTAGTTACCTATCTACCATGCCCCCCTATTTCTCAATCAGGCAAGATTTAAAGCCTAGGAAGAGAAAAATATCCCATAGTGGCTCAGAAATATCTCCTAGATATTCAGTCTCCAGGTGTGGTCAAGTCATCATCCTCTAGAGAGCAGACAAGGGAAGCCGATGCTGATATTCACCAAAAATGAAGACTCTGGGGAGAGATTGCACATGCCACAGACTGCTTATCTTCTTTATGACCGTGAGATTGTTCCAGCAGCCGTTTGTCATCTCAATGATCGTTTATTAAATATACTTATCACAATCTGAGGACTCTAAAGGAATTAAATCAAAGCAAAGCAGCTCTTGCAATCAAGGATCTAAAAATAATTCCCAAATTGTAAAGAGAGATGAGATGTGTATTATGGTGGGGCAGAAAAATGGAGAAGAGATTTTATTTATTTTTCTTGGAAGCATCGAACCTAGAGGAAATGTGAACTTTATATGTTATGTCTGTTATGTTATATTAGCCAAGGGTGAATTTTGGATGAGAATCTGGTTGTATCTTAGAAAAACTGAGCTCTCTAATGATGAGTGTCAAGTCAAACGGTGATTTCGGAGTCTCAGAGTTCTGCCTGGGGCACAGTACTTCTTTGGAGCTTGTCTGAAAAGCTCCCTCTCAAAACTACAGGTATTCCAGTGGGCCCATAAGCCTTCTGCTGATGCATACCGCAGGCCTCCCGTGGCTGCCCATCTTTAGATAGGGGCCTTCCTTTCCTCTGCAGTAGAGCCCTCAGTCTATCTACCTGGTATTCCTCATGCCCACGTTTTCTAATATTTCTGTGGCTCCCCACTGAGCACGATTCTCGGCCTTTCTCTTCTAGTTCATCATCTGCAGCTTTCTGAGCAGCCCCCCAGAGCTGCGACTCTTCAATTACAATTACCCTCGCTGGACCGTCCTCTTGGGGTACTGCATCGGGACTTCTTCCTTCATCTGTATTCCCATCTATATAATTTATCGGCTGATCGTCACTCCAGGGACATTCAAAGAGGTACCATTTCTATCATGTACTGGGAAGGGATGGTCAGGAAGGGTACGGTCCTTATGACATTGTCTTTTTAAGGGAAATGGGCAAATGACATTAAATTCACCAAGAAATGAAGAATACATGTTACTATACCATTAAAATATCTTTTAAAACCTTGTCAAGCCTAACTACTAAATTCAGGGCACCCTAGTACTATCTAGTGATATGGGGATGGAGTAAAAATTATCTTTCAGCTCATCTAAACAGTCCCAAATTAATCAGATCACTACCCTGCTTTAAGATTGCAATTGAGTACGGACACTTGATCTGGACGTCCAAAATATAATGACACAAAAATTCTGGTTTATACATTACTAAGGAGGGGGCATGGCCTTGCCTCCTTCCCTCTCCCAACAATGAAGCCAAGCATCTTCCTGGATCACAGACAGTAACAGTATCTGAGCCAAGACTGTGGAAGCTACAGTTTTCCTTCACCCAGAGGCAAATCAGTCTCTCAAAATAGCCATCTCTGTGCAGAAGCTTATTCTTCAGGGATGCTACTATGTTGGCCAAAGAGAAGTGCTTTCCAATACATTGCTAATGTTCAGAGAACAGTGAATTAATAGTGTGATTCATTTAGATCGTCTATTGTTGGCAATATCTGCTAGTAGTAGGCTCCAATAGTTAGAACGCTAAGGGACTGAGAAAAAGGTCATGGGTTGGTACCTTGTAGGAGTCAGTTAACATCAGTCTATTCCTTGGACACACTCTGAGCCTCTAACATAATTACAGTCACCTGTCTTAAACGTGAGTGCCACTGCTGGTCACAGGTGTGGTGCCAGGCCATACCTGAAGAGCAGACCAGCACAAATCTATCTACACCTCTAGTTAAGCCACCAATAGCTCCACTGATAGGCTCGCCTTCTTCTGTGTGACTTTGGGCATGTTATTTAAACTTTTCAAGACTAAGTTTCCTAATTTATAAAATGGGAATAACACAAGCTCTCCCCAGCTCACAGGGCTGTTGAGGATCATGTGAGAATGTGTATCAAGAATTTCATAAACCTTAAAGCACTAATATAAATGTCAGCTATCATCTTCATCATTGTTGCTGTTATTTGTGAAAGTCACTATGTTAGAGTCAGTGATCCATTCACGAGTCAAAGTGAATTGGAACAGAAAAGAATGGGCAGAGCCAAAATGAATTAAAGTTCATGGGACCATAGATTTGGAACTTGTCTCTAAGGGGTCCTGGAGGTCAGTCAGTAAAATGTAAGCTCTTGAGGGCAAGGACTGTCTCACTTTTGTATTTGTATCATCAGTGCCCAGTGCAGAATACACAATAAATTCTTTTTGAATGATCTAAATCTGATCCAATTCCTTCATTTTACAGATGAGGAAACTGAGGACCAAGTGACTTGTCTAAGGTTACACAGGTAGTAAGTGGCAGATCAAAGTCAGACTCCAAATGCAATATTCTTTCTACTGAACCATACCACCTCCTGTCCTTACAGAGCTTACAGTATAGTAGGGGAGTATGATAATATACAGGTGGTTATAATGTAAAAGATAACATGCACCTGGTGGTTTAGGTCACCTAAAAGAGGAAAAATTCTTCCTTGAATACAAGATATTCATTAGAAGCTAATTCTTCAGATACCCAGTGTCATGACTTAACCCCTTTCCTATGTTCCTAAGATTTCCCCTAATTCTGCTTACACTAAGGATATAAAATATAACACACTGGTTAAGCCAATGGCATCCTGGATTCACTCATGAGTAGCATCAAGGTATCATCCATAAATTTAGTTTTTTCAGACCTCTGGAGTTTGTTTTTTTGCAACTATGTGGTAGCATCTAGAGGCAAATTCTACAATGTGGTAGGGGTAGTGCTTCTGGAGGGCAATCATCATCTGTGGCAAATGTTCCAGAGAGAGAATATCTATTGTATAGAGAGAAATATGACCAGATATTACTTGAGAAAATGCATTCCTTTGGTAGGGTAGTTAGGTGGCACAGTGGATAGAGTGCTGGACCTGGAGTTAGGGACTCATCTTCATGAACCTTGGGCGAATCACTTGACAAAGTTTGCCTCAGTTCCTCATCTGTAAAATGAGCTGGAGAAGGAAATAACAAACCACTGTTTTGCTAAGAAAACCCCAAATAGTGTCACAAAGAGTTGGATATGGCTAGAATGACCGAATAACAAAAATCCCTTTGGCACTACTTGTTAACAGAGACTTTATGACCTTTTGAATTTCACAATTTAAAAGATTTTGGTCTTTGCATATTAACTCTTGGGCAAATTATCCATGTAGTATCTATTATTAGATATTAATCTAGTTATTATTTTCTTAGTGAAAACAATTAAAATGTCATATTTTTTCCATCAGAATCGTTATGGCAGTCACTATTGAAGGGAATGAATTATTAAATAAAGAAAAAATAATCCTAAAAAATCTTTTCATCCTTTACCATTAATACAGCATATGGGTTAGTGGTAATCTGATGACTGAAGTTAAACATCTGGAAACATTTTAACTTGGGTAATGGGGAGCACAGTGATGGTGTTGACAGAAAATGGGAACTCACAATAGAGATTTTTTTTCCAGAGTGGGGTGAGAACATGATAGTACTAATGTAGGTAAAACCTTCCTGACAACGAGAACTAGGTAAAAGTGTAAGAGGCTCCCTCAGGAGATAGTGCCTTCTCACCATAGGTCTCCAGTCAAAGGTTGATGACCACTTGTTATATGGGCAGCTCATGAAGTGGATAGAACTGGAGTCAGAAAGATGGGAGTTCAAATTCAACCTCAGATACCTCCTAGCTAACAATGAGCAAATCACTTGTTTCCTGTAATTTCCTTAAGTGTCAAATGAGGATGATAGCTCCTACTTTGAGGGTTGCTGTGAGGATCAAATGAAGTATTTGTAAAGTGTGTGGCACATCCTAGGCTCTTAGTAATTGCTTTTTCTCCTGTAGAAGGGATTCTTGGGTATGGGTTGAACTAGATGGCCCTTGAAGTCATTTTGAGACCATCTCTGGCCCTGCTTCCTTATAGATGAGGAAGATGATGACCAAAGAGGAAGCTTGCCCAAATTCATGAAGCTAGTGGGAGGGTTAAGTTTTGAACCCAAGTTGACTACAAATTTGGCACTCACTTCCAAGTGACACTGAAAAAACTTTGGCAGTCCAATGTGGGCCGAATGCTGGGTGTTTGGGGAGTAAAGGGTAGGTGTGGCATAGATGATAATGCACTCTGGGGCTGCCTTAGCCTACACACACACACCTTCATGGCCACCTCTTCTCATATTTACCCTTGTAGCACTTAAGAGCAGTTAGAGTGATGGGTTACCAGCTTTAAATGAACAAGAGGCAAGTCTGTTCACAAACACTTCTAGATTGAGATCTTTACCTAAAGGAAACATTCGATGCTACTAAGCTCCTTTAAGGAATCCCCTGCTTCTGCTGGGGCCCAGGTCCTAGGAGCTGGTGCTCAGAGTGTAGGGTTTTAAGCTTAGCCAGTCCCTGTACTCTCTTTTTGGACTTCCACTGTGTGACCTAGGAACACAATACTAGACATTTTTATCACAAAGGACACAATTTTATGAACTGTGTTTACTAAGGATGGAGCTTTTCCAGCTTCCGGGGGTACTTGCCTCTAAAAGGAAGAAAAACTCATAGGAACTGAAGATGGGGAGGAACGAGCTGGCATAGAATTGTCCTGAATATTGCACTGGTTAGGGCACTCACTGTTCACAGGAAGGTGGGTGGTAAGAAATCATCATAAATCTTGCATGGTTTTCCAATCCAAAAAATAGACAAGGACACATAACAGAGGTTGTCTAAATAAATGTTTATTGACTAAAATCAATGCAATGAAAAATGCTTTCAGATTTAGCTCTGTCTACTAGAGATGTATGCTCTCTTGGTCAAGGAAGATTTTACTTAATTTTATTAAGCTCATTGTTTTTTCTTTTTTCTCTCCTGTACACTAATGCTGAGCTTAAAGGGTGGCTTGTATATTTTCCATTCACAGACCCAAGTATGGTTTAAATCAATCATAACAGCTCCAGTGGACCTCTTAGTTATTTCTAGGGTGGAGGGTCTCAACATTTTCTCTGTGATGACTACAGAAGCATGAGGTGAATTAGATGCACTGGAATTAGGATTTAAAAGTGATGCAATCCCTCCTAATTTCATTTTCATTGCTGTGAAAGTTACTTATTTGGAACTTCTTCTGCATTTGATCTAAAGCATTTTATTGTCTCATCTTGACTTTCTTTATTATTATACTTATTCCTATTGCTTATTTCCATATGCTTAGGGGTCCCATGTGCTACCCCTGCTTGGGAGATGGCTTCTTTGTCACTGTGGAACATTAGTGACTCCAAAACCACAGACTGAAAATTCCTCTCAAACTGCAAAGAATATTACAATTTACTTGGGATTTAAGTGCCATTTAAAAGAGTTCTAGCAGAATCAGGAGAATGTTGTACACAGTAACAGCAGTATCATTTGAGGAAGAATTGTTAATGACTTAGCCATTCTCAGCAATACAATGATCCAAGGCAATCCCAAAGAACTAATGATAAAGCATACTACCTACCCCCAGAGAAAGAACTGATATTGACTGAATACTAACTGAAGCATGCTATTTTTCACTTTTTTTTCTTTCATTCAAGCCTTCTTGTACAAAATGACTAACACGGAAATGTTTTACATAATTGCACTTGTATAACCTATATCTGATTGCTTACTGTCTCAGTGAGTGAGGAGAGAAGGGAAACAGAATTTGGAACTCAAAACTTTAAATATTAAAAAAGTTAAAAAAAAAAAGAAAAAGGCGCCAACAGCCTTGCTTGATACAGGGTTGCAACAAATTTACAATTTATGAAAAAAAACCCACAATATCTGCGAAGCACAGTAAAGTGAAACACTTAACACTAAAGAGTTCTAGTCTGTATTTTAATGCTGTGATGTTTGTTACGTTAAAAAGTTTTTGTTTTTTTTAAAACTTGTATATTTCCTTCTTAACAGCGTATTCTTAAAAGTATCACACCCGAAACACCTACAGAGATTCCCTTTGGAGACCTTCGCTTGAATGCTGTGTAGCAAGGAATGGGCAGAAGGAGAAAACTTCCCTATCAATTCCCACCCTCTACTTGTCACCCATTACCCTTCTCCCCTCTGAGTGAACTGAGTTTCCAGTTGAGCCCAGGAATGAGAGGACACTCTCCACAGAGGCCCAGCTTCAGAAGGCATGGATGCCTAGACTCTCATGACCTTCAGCCTTCAGATTCACCTCCTTCCACGAAATCAGCTCGGCACTTATCAAACTCAGTCAGCAACTACAGTTAAACTGGTTCATTCTGGATGTGGGAGAATTTTGTTGTATGTGATTGCTACCGTATGAATGGGTGAAAGGGATAACATAAAACACTAGTGGACAAATAGCATCAGTTAGGATTATATTTAGTCTTAGTCTGTGTGTCTTCTGAATGTGATTTGTATCACAACCATATTGTGTTTGCTTCTAAGGGTTTCACTGTCAAATGAGTCTATAAACTGTGTAGGACAACACAGAAACTGTTCTGATAGCCATATATATCTATTCTCCAAGTAACACAGAATCTGTAGCTGGAAACCAATGGAACTCTCTAATCCTTCTGCACTGTGAGTTTTGCAGAGAAGTTGTAGGAAGTTAACCTGAAAGGTGCTATGTATGTGTGTGTGAGTAGGTGTGTGCGTCTACCTGTGCACTGCTACTACAGTGTACACACGTCTGTCTCCTTTCTATTACTCTAAAGCTTTCTGGCACTTTACAAACCATACGTCATCCTGGTTTTTCTTATATTAATAGATTTTACACACACAAACATTTGCAGATGTGCATTCATTGTTTCAAATCTATAGGTCCTCTATACATCCTATTCTTGCGCTTCTAATGCCCGTCCTTGCTGTGTGCACCCCCTTCCCAGCCACAAACAGCCCCCTCCGACCCCCCTTACCTTGGCCAGTCTGTGAGAACATTAGCATTCTGTGTCCTCACCCTCTCTTTTCTCCACTACACCTTATGATGACATTCTGGCTCATTTACTCTTGTCTTGACCCCATTTAAGTTGTCAACTATTCTGAAGGTAGATGCCAGAACCTCACCCTTCAGCTCTATTTATTGTTCTCAAAGTGATTAGGAATAAAAGAAGGAATCCCACGAGCACATCCTTACTATGCTTCTTGGAGGTAATGTTGCAAACAAAGAAATGGGCTAAAATTTTGCTTGAGGTGCAATACAGTGTAGTTCTAGCCCAGGTGCTCACCCCTAAATTGAATAAGTCAGTTCTTCCCTGGCCTCCCTTTTCTATTCACCCTATATTTTCCTTTCTTTACTTTTTCCATGTTTTTTGGTTGTCTCATCCTGATTTTCCCTAATTCGTTTCCTACTGTTGAAAGGAAAGAAGGCCTCAGGCATGTTGTCCAAATGGCTTTAAAATCATAAAATATAGAGGCAAAATCCCACTTGGAATCAGGTTCTCTTCATTCTCTAGGGCTTGTTACTATTAAGTAGGGGATCTTCCAACCTATCTATAATCGCCAAATCATCTTTGAGAACAACAGGAAATTCACCTGATGAGGCCAAGGTAGTTACAATAACAGTGAAGAGACCTATGTTTCAGCTGTTTCTCTTATAATCCAACTTGGCGATATTTGTTTTGGCTCAAAGAGAAAGGTAACAGAAATTTTGCCTTCATGACTGCCTGCCTACGTTGTAGTCAAGCAATAGATGAGTGAAGAAGAGGTCGACACACTTCAAAATACATTTTACAAGCGAGAGACAGAATGTTGTGATGCCTTCTTGAACCTTAGTCTTTGGAATGCTGTCTGATATGCACATCAGCAAGTCACCTATGTCTGAGTATGAAGGGACATGTGTATACACAAGCACAAATGCATACACATGTAGAAAAGGTGGTTCTTGGTTTCTGGATGTGTATTTGTCAGGAATATAACATAAAAGAGGGGTGGTACAGTCTAGTAGAGTCAATAGATAATCACTTAAGTCACAAGATTTTCTCTGGAAAAGTGTAAAACCAAACCAATCCCAAAACCAAACCAATCCCCAAACCAAACCAAACCAAAGCAAACCAAAGCCTAGTCACATCACATTTCTGGTGAGGAAAATGTTTTCCTGAATAATGAGAACTGAGAAATTCACCACTGTTATGACCTTTTCTTTTTCTTCCCCATTTCAGGTCTTTTTAGACGACTCATGAGAAATGGCTTTATATTTTGGGATGGTAACTTAGGGACAGTTTCTGGTTATGAACTGCTTAGGGGAATTATGCATTAGAAAGTATAATAAAAATTAAAAACAAAGTATCTTATAGAAAACCCAAATCTACTGTAGCATTTAAGTAAAAGCAAATAACCCCCCCTCCCTGCCCCAACACATTGTTATTTGAACTAGAAAAGTAAAGGTTCAGATTTTTTGTTTGCTGTGAAATCTTGTAACAGCCCCTAAACAATAAACTGGACATCCCAACTTCACCTTTAGGACAACTCTGCCAAATCCCTGGTCGGTAAAATACTTGCCCAAGCCCATGAACTGGATTTCAGGCCTGTCACTGCTCTAACCGGTGTGAGTGGTTTCTCCTACTCACCTTCTAACCGTGGTCCTACTCATTTTAGAACCTAAGTGAAAGACATTTTCCTGCTCAAATACTCCTTCAAAAAAATCTCTCCACTAGCTTCCCAATTCACTGTGAGAAAAATGGTTTAAAGGAAGATTGCTGCTTTTTTCTTAGCAGAGGACTGAATGATTCCATTGCATCCATGAAACCTGGAGCTAAGCAGCGGCTTAACTGTGGCATAGTTAACATACACACAACTTGGTAATGCTTGGTGACTCTTGACTATTCAGTGTTGAAATCCAACCTACTGCTGGCTGCTTTCTTAACTCTCCTCTTTACATCAACAAGTGTGGTTGGAGATACTGACTTTGTTTGGAATTGTACCTGAGTTGTCCAGGAAGACTGTGTACTGAGTGTGCAGGGGTGGGAGCAAGAGGAAGGAAGGGAGAAAATCCGGTTCATGAAGAAAACTTTATAATAATTGCAGAAGTAAAAGCGAAATCACCCCGAGTAACAAATTGTGTATTATTAAGCATCATGGAATCACAAGTTATATCTTAAGAACTTTAGAAGGAGCTTTGCCTCCTGGAAAGGCATAGTTTAGGTTCCTCCCAGTTGTTAGGAAATAAAATTTATAAATCTAAAGAAGAGAAAAGAACATAACTCTTCAGGATGTACTCCTGTCTCGTACAACATATCCCCTGAACTCCACTGGAAAGTTCTAGTCTTTCCTTTTAGTTTCCCCATTTGTACCTAAGATTCAACCACTGTATTTTATTAAAAATTCTTTATACTACATTTGCTCCTTTGGGAAGAATCCTCCAAATCCCCAGGTCTCATACTCTCGCCCTTGCAGCTACGGCATGGGCTTTTTCCTTTATTGCTAATCTGTGTTCCCAGAGTTTAAAGATAATGAAACAATCTGGCATCTCATAAAGTTCAGCCACACTCCATTAGGAGCTGCTAAAAACTCAATGACTTCAAAAGGAGTTCATCTCTCTGCTCCTCTTGGGATCTGACAGTTTCTAAGGGAGGGTGGGCTTGGGAACTCCAGTTTTCCCTAAGTAATTAAACAAACCACTTCCACCATTTGGTTCAACAGACACCTACTCTAATGGAGAAAGAAACGATTAAAGAGGGAGTCCTAAGTACTTTCCACACTTAGTTTTTGTAAGGTTGGAGTCTGTTCAGTCAACATCTCTCCTTTCATGTCTGCTTGAGTTGAGCTGTTTTATGATATTCAGACTTCTGATAGAAAAGTCCCTTTCTTGGAAAATTATTCAAGGTGTTATCCCCAATTAAGACATCTTCTAACTCCAAATAGCATAGTCTAAAGCTAAGTTGCCTTACATGTACTGCGCAAATGTTAAAAGTCATCAAAACACATATTTCTGGATGGCCAACTTCCATTTGGCAAAATATCAGTGAGCTTTCGCCCTGACAGAAGACAAGAAATCAGGCTGTTTAAACTCAGAAGAGTCTAGGATGGTCGATTTGTCTAAAGGCAAGAAAACAGAATGAACAACAACTCAAAGTCCCTTCCAGGCCTGTGATTCCATGTTTTAGGATTCCAACCATGACTGTGAATTCAGTTGTAGTCATCTGTAATTGCCCACTGTCTACAAGATTTTACCTTTGGGTAATAGCATCCCAAGGTCCCTCCCCCTGCCCCCGCCCCCCTTCTTGGCTAGTTCTGAATTCTAATACTGTCTAAGAACAGGAACTGCATATTTACATAAAAGACCATGTTTTTTCTCCTAAGTAAACTGACATTTCACTGACCTAAAACAGAATCACAGAATCACAAGGCAGCAAGGCCTCGAGTCTACTTGCAATCTCTGGAAAGTTTGAGATTGACAATCATCTAGGCATTTAGTCATAGGCTGCCATCAAGAAAATCTATGGTGCCACAGCATTCCTAATAAGGAGCATTGCAGTATTTAGCAAAACCTTTTAACCCAAATAACCAATACTCTAAAAAATAATGCCGAGTTAATAATATTTACTAACAAACAATTATTCAAAATACACAATGCCAAGGCTTTGGTCAAACTCTAAATAGGAGTACAGTCCAATTTAAGAAAATCTAATATATACAAATTCATGTTCACAACAGAGATCTAGTAGATGAACATTTTCTTTACAAGTAGAAATTCACCTTACATAGATTCCTCTAAATTGTGAGCTCTTTGACTCACTGAAAATGTATTGAACTACTAATTATTTTTCAGAAACTTTTCTATTATGTAAAGCAAGTAACCTGTGAGAGTCTCCAAACTTGGAATATTATGTTTAAGCAAACAAGAGAAAGGCTTCTTCTTTCTCCCCTCCTCAACTTTCACCTTTTTCTTCTCCCCACCACTAAGCCTGAGAAATGTTCTTCAGTGTTTACCACACTGAACAGGGGTCACAAAGAAACTTCCAAAGGTTTGGTTCTTTCTAAAGTGAGGGGCATGTTTATTTTCAAGTTGTAGTAGCTGAAATAGTTTTAGTTGTACAAACCCTGAACATTTTCTCCCATATCATGTATATGGTGCACCTGTATTAATTTATGCAGCCATTTAGTTATAAATGTTCCAAGATAGATCATAAGTCAACAGTATGTGCCTTGTTCTGTTAACTGTTATTGTAATAAATTTAAGATCATAATAAATGAACAGGTTTTTGTCTTCTATCTTCCATGAAAATTAAGTTCTTTTAGCCCTCACAAAAACTTTCATTTTTAACTTCACAGGGCCAAAACATCTACAATCACTTTCCTTAAAACATAAATCCCCTAATATTCATAACTATAAATTCAGAGTTAAAAAAACCTCAGTTAGAAATATTACACTTCAATAAATATTAATAATGGATTATAGTATTTTTGTACATGTCTTATCTCCTCTACAAGATTATAAACTTCTTGAGGGCAGGGATGTATTTTACTCATTTTCAGATCTCCCTCAGAGCCTAACACACAGGACCATACATACAGACTTGGAAAGTATCTCAGTCTATTTATTCCAACACCCTCATTTTCCACTCGAGTAAAATGGTCTAAAAAAGGTTAAATTACATGCCCTAGGTCACACAGATAGTTAAAAGTCCCAGGTAAAATTAGAACTCAGGTTCTTAGTCTCCAGAGTTGGGCTCTGTTCACTGTGAAAAATGCTCCATAAATTTTGGATAAATTAACATTAGAATTACATTTTACATCTTCCATGGACACACATAGCTTACATTTTTTTTTTACTTCAAAGAAGAAATGCCCTAGGAAATGCAGAGATCAAGCACTACTACAAATACATGTCTTCAGAGATCAATATGTATTCTTTTTAAAATAATGAAGTTGACATTTTTCTCAAAAACATAAAACTATCACCCATCATTAATGTGTGGGCCTTGAATACCATTGTTTGGAAGAGGCCTGGGAAATTCAAAATGTGATTCAACTTGGTTTTGGGGTATATTTAACTGGAAAAAAAAGGGCTTTATTTTTATTTCTAAGAGTGGGCACATCATCTTTAGACTGTGTACAGTAATAAATTGGCACATTTATTCAAAGATATGTAAGAACTCTGAAGACGTGGTCCCTGCCCTCATGAAACTTACAATCTGGTAGCAGTGCAGCGTCACCCAAAGACTTTTAACCATTCTCTGGAATAGGATAATTTAGGAGCTAATCTTGTCAGGTAATCCCTCCTCACCAAGTCCAATTATGTACTAGAAAGTACTGAATTCAATTCGAAAAGTATAATCCATAGGCTGAGCTCTGTATTCCATCGGTAGCTTTTCTTGGTTGCTCTTTGTGTTTTCTCTACAGCAGAAAGCCCATATACTAGTGAAAGGACTTTAACTGGGGCTTTTCAAAAGCAAATGAACCAGCTAACATAGCAAGTGTTTTATAAGGACTTAAGAAACTAGAAGACTCAGGGTAACCTGTTCCAATTCTAGGGCTCCTCCTCTCTGCCTGCATTGATAAGTCACCAAATAATGATTGATCACATGGACTTTAATGGTTCACTAGTTATCAGTTAATTCATCCAAGTGAGATGGGGAGGAGCCAAGGTTTGGACAAAGCATCTTCCACCCAGTGTGTGGCAATGACCCATAGAAAGCATTACTGGGAGAATGGTGCCCTATCAGAGAATCAATCAAGGCACTTTTCATCACCACAATGTCAAGGTAGAGTTTTTCTGAATACATAGACCTTATAATCTAGAAATGTCCTTGATGAAGTGAAAGGAAGAACTGGTTCTGAAAGCACTGGGGAGGTTTTTGGACTCTTTTGCCAAGGACTTAAAGCTATTAGTAATTTTCTATAGTCTGGTCTAGGTTTTTTGATACAAAAATAACTGAAAATACCTCCAGATGCTAAGTGTTTTTAATGAAAACAACTGAGTGTGTTGGACAGAAGAGATGGTCCTGGGAGTATAAAAAAGATGGGTATTCACTTCAGGGAGAAGGCTGTACTTGTTAAAGAAGATTTCTGAGAATTGTAGCCAAGATTCCAGGTGCTAAATTTCTCAAATAGGATAGCATTAATCAGAGGAATGTACTCAGAGCCGTAATGGAAAGGGGGTGGGGGGCATGGAAGGGAAAAGATACTTTAATGACATTTTAATCAAAATTAGAGTACAGTTTTTTTCACATTCACATAGTACTTCACAAAGACATCACTTCATTGGGCCTTCATCATGACCCTGTGTGGTGTAGATATGGTATTGAGCCTGAGACATGGCAAGTGACTCTCACACCTCTAAGTGGAAAGGCTGAAGACCCAAACCAGTTCTTCTGTCTGTCTAGCTCCTAGTCTCACCTGTCCTGTAGCCATATCCATCATATAGATAAAAGGAACTTACCTGTCCTCTATGAAATACTTTGTGTTCTGGTTGGTGTGGAGTCTGCTGAGATCCAAAATGAGTGTGTGCTTGACCTGTAATGTGTAGATGGCGGCTTTCTCACATTCCATTCAGTAACCTTGGTTAGAATTGTAAAGGGTATTTGGTCAAGAGCTGGGGTCTACCCAGCTAGCTTTTTAATGTACCCCCCCCACCCAGAACTTCTCACTTGTTTGATAACAAGAGTAGTTATTTCTGTCATTTTTCCTTTCTGATGTTAGAAGTATAATAAAATAATCCATGGGCACTGGAGCTAATCCTTAATACACATTGTTTTTTATTTAAAAGTCAACATTCTTATCAAACCAAGTTTACATCACTGAAAAACATACACACATACACACAAAGGGAAATATAGCAACATTTCATGATAAAGTAAATACCATGACACATAGAAATGACAACTTTAATGAAACTGAGTGCCAGAGGACTACTTTTCCATGGTACACTTGCACTATTTTTAGAGCAGAAAGTAGGACTTTCTGAAATAAGACTACCTGGCATTTGGTTATTTTCATTTTGGCCAAATGTTTCCATCTTTTCCTGCTCTGGGTGCGCTGGGCAGAGCATGTCCCCTGAGAACAGGCTATGCAGGACTGGCCCCATCTTCTATTTGCAAGGGTGTGGGGGGGTGGAAATCTACCACTTACTTATGCTGCCTCAGCCTCCTCAGGTTCTGAGACTTCAGGCTACAGGTGCTTAGCTCCTGAGCCTTCCCTCTCTAGCTGGGGATAGCATGCCCCCAGAGGAAAGGGTACAAGGGGTTAGGATGTCTGTCTCCCATCTGCCTAAAGCAGCCACTTTCAGCCATCTGCCACTCCCTCCTGCCAGTATGATCTTCCAACTGGGATGCAGAGAACCCGCCAATGTAAAGAAAAGCAACCTTCCCCTTCACTCCACGCCTCCCATCTCCTGCTATGCCTGTCCCTGAGGGTAGAAGTGAGACGCCCTCCACTCAATGAAGCCCTAGGCACCTTATCATATCACTGATTACACCCAGCCAAGCCTCAGCCTTGGATCATTCCATTTGCTGCCTTTGCTCCTACACACATGACTCCCTCACTTCCCACAGCAGCTCTTCCAAACTTGTTCATCCATCCCCCCATGGCTCCCTCTCTTTCCTTCTCTTAGCTGAGAACTTTACCTCACATTTTACAGAAAAAAATCACATTTTACATCTCCTGTCACTCAGGTATCTTTGATCACTCTCTCCTCCATCCCTGTCTTACATGATGGAATGGCCTTGTTCCTTACCAAGGATGCCCCTCTGCTTTTTTGCGTGTTCCCATTCCCTCCTGTCTCCTCCATCAGAATGCCCCATATCATCCCCACTTTGACTCTTGTCACTCTTTCCTCTGGTTCATCTTGTAGCCTCCTACAAACATGCCCATGTCTTCCCCACTCTGAAAAACTCCCATCTGCTTCTTCCATCACTGCTAGCATCCTATTTCTCTTCTACCATTTGTAGATAAACTCCTCAAAAAAGGCCGAATATGGAAAAGGAAAATGACAAATGTTGGAGGGGATGTGGGAAAAACAAGACATTGATGCCCTGTTGGTGGAGCTGTGAATTGATCCAACCATTCTGTAGAGCAACTGGGAACTATGTCCAAAGGGCTCTAAAAGGCCTAGGAATACCACTACTAGGTCTGTATCCCAAACGATAAAAAAACTAAAAGGAAAAGGTTCTACATATACAAAAATATTTACAGAAGCTCTTTTCTAGTAGAAATTGAGGAGGTGCACATTAACTGGGGGATGGCTGAACAAACTGTGGTAGGTGATTATGATGGACCACTACTGTGCCATAAGAAAGGATGAGCAGATCCTCACGTAGAAAATGAATCGTAGGGTCTGAATGCAGATCAAAGCATACTATTTGCTCTTTCTTTTTTTGTTTTTGCTTTCTCATAGTTCCTCCCAAAGGTTCTAATTCTTTACAACACAACTACTGTGAGAATATGTTTAATATGAATGTTTATGTATAGTCCATATCAGATTGCACACCTGCTGTCTTGGAGAGGGGGGAAGATTTAGAACTCGAAATCTTAAGGAAGTGAATAAGAAAGAAAAAGGAAGGGAAGAGAGAAAGAAGGAAAGAAAATGGATGCTCTCAGATTTAGTTATTCTCAGCAATACAAGGATCCAAGCCAACTCTGAAGGACCCTAGATGAAAAATGCTATCCATCCCCAGAGAAAGAACTGATGATGTCTTAATACAACTGAAGCATACTTTTACTTTTCTTGAGGTTTTCTTTGGGGAGGAGGGCGTCTGTTTTCTTTCACATGACTATTAAGGGATATGTTTTGCATGAGTACACATGTATAACCTATATCGAATTACTTGCCTTCTCAATGAGGGGGTGGGGAGGGAGGGAGAGAATTTGGAACTCAGAGTTTTAAAAACGAATATTAAAAACTGTTTTTACATGTAACAGGAAAAATAAAAATTCCTTTAAAAAAAGGCTGCCTATAATAGGTGCCTCTTCTTTCTCTCCTCCCACTCTCTTCTGACCTTATTATCCCACTGAAACTGTTCCTCCCAAGTTACTAATGATCTCAGCTGTCAAACTCAATGGCTTTTTCTCAGTCCTCGATCACAATGCAGCCTCTGACACTACTGATTTACCTTTTCCTCAGCCTACCTCAAGTCTCTCCCCACTCCAATCCATCCTCCACTGAAGTGATTTTCCTAAAACACAGGTCTGATCACGTTACCCCTCTACTCAATAAACTTAAGTTTACTGAATTATTGCCACAAGGATCAAGTACAAAATATTTTGTTTGGCATTCAAAGCCCTTCATAACCTGGTGTCCCACTACTTTTACCCTTTGCCATGCTCTCTTCAAATCCAGTGACACTGGGCTCCTAGCAGTTCCATAAACAAACTCTCCATCTCTCAGCTCTGGGCATTCTCTCTGGCTCTCTCCTATTGCCTCGAACGCTCTCCCTCCTCCATTGACTACTGACCTCTGTGGCTTCCTTTAAGTCCCAACTAAAATCCCGCCACCTGCAAGAAGCCTCTGAATCCCAGTACCTTTTCTGTTATCTATTTATCTGTATAGTACTCCCTTTGTTGCTGTTTCTCCATAAGATTGTGAGCTTTCTGAAGGGAGGGATGGTCTTTTGCCATGCCCCACCTCCCCTCGGCCCACCTTCTTAAATCCCCAACACTTAGAACAGGGCCTGGCACATAGGAGGTGTTTAATATTTGTTGAACTAAAGAATGAAAGCATAACCTAAATGGTTCAAATCCATTTCCACAAATTACTCTGCTGTATCTTGCCAAGATCTGAGTTACCAACAATGACCTTCTCTGTCCCAGTAAGGGGCAACATGGTATAGCAGAAAGAGCTGGGGCTTAAGAGTCAGGACCTCAGACCTTGTGTGACCTTGGTGAAGTCATATAACTTTGGCTAGCCTCAGTATCCTTACCTGTGAGAGGGGTCAGTAACATTTACACTACTATGAGTTATGATTTACATGGCATGTCAGTTTCTGAGTCATGTTTACACATGTTAGGTCCTCTAACTCTAACAATGACCTTCTAGGTTAATGTAATGGTAATCTGAAGATCTTCCCTGCTTTGAAAATAAACTCTGCCCCCTAACAGACTGAATGTAATCACATGGAGCCTGTGGTGGGAAGAATTTGTTGAAGGGTGGAGCAGAGCCCAGAGGAGAAGCTGGGAGTCAGAGCTAAAGAGAAGGTGGGAGAGAAAGGACACTCAGGCAAGGAGTAAGGCTCATGAGTAAAATATTGGTCAAATACTGGTTTGTGGGAAGGTTAAAGGATGGTGTGGCTCTCTGCTACATTGTAGTTCATTTGCTTCTATGTTGCTATGATGGATTCGGTTTACTGGTGTTGGGATTTGGCTTTTTGATGTCTGAATATATGTTTTGTTTCTGTCTTATATATGGAGAGCCTGTTATATTTTGCAATCAAGCACCACGCAGGTTTATTTATAGCGAATGTGGGCACTGTAAATACTGCATTGGCGCTAGAGTTGGGAGGGCTGATACCATTCTATCCATTTTACAAATATAGAAGCTGAGGCTGAGAGGACCTAAGTGCACCACGCAGAGCTGAGGGGCTGGTCAGCAGCATAATGAGGCTCATCTCCCAAAGGAGGTCAGAACCCAAGCCATGAAAGACAGCAGCCAGGGAACACAGACCACGGTGCTAATTCAGCCTGGTTCTGTGATCCTAACAAGAGGCGCAGGCCAACCCTGGCCGTCTCATGGTTCCTATACCTGAAGCATTCAGAGATCAGGCTATTTGTAAATAGAACAGAACTTATAAGAGAACTTAGTGGCAATGGAGTTAGCATTATTAAGCTCATTCCTATTTGAAATAGGCTCTTCCTTCATTTCAGTCACATCTCTGGTCCTTATCCACTACCCAGCATATACAGCACAGCTACTCTGGCAGACTGAGGGCCAATAATGGGAGTTGGCCAGAATTCCCGGTCAGGTGCCAAAAAGAGTTCACTCACACTCTCATGGTGTATTGCACACAACCCACAATGGGCTGCCAAATTCAGTCAAATGTATAAGCTGGAGGAGGTAATTTTTTACTTAAATCAAAGATATTTTTATTTACATTAAATTATAGTGTGCTGAAAACATGTATAAGCTGCTATACCTCTTCCCCTAACAAATGTAAAAAAAAAAAGTCATCCCCACCTCTACTCTCCTCTGGTCAGTTTGGCCAATACCTTTCCCCACACATTCTCAGCTCTTGTTGGGGAACCCTCAGTCCTCTTCTTTCTCAATGTAGGTTTTGGCACCACATCGAGCCATCTGTCGGGCCATGTACCTATCTCTCGCTGACATCACAGTTTCTTTGTTGCTGCGCTTTGCAAACTTGCTCAGAGGCTCAGCTGGCTTCTCCTCACCTTCCTCCTCTTGCTGGTGTTTTAAGCCCTGGGTTCCTTCAGGGCTGGAGGCTCTCTCTGCATCTCCCTCCTTGCTGGAGCCTTCCTCTCTACATGGCTTGTCCTGTGCCCCAGAACCTGAGCTCTGCCCCTCCCTCTCTTGAGCCCTCTCTGAAGGTCTGATGCTCAGCTCCCTGTCTCTGCATTTCTCACGCCTATCTTTCTTTCTCTCGGCATGGCCTCTGCCTTCCTCTCTTGCCTCCCTCTCCTCATCACGCTGGTCTTCACTATTTCTCCGTCTGGCTACTTCTCGATCCCTGGGGGGCTGCTTCTCCCACTCTTCCTCCCACCTCCGCTCTGGGTCCTCAGTCCTCCTCCTCTCTCTCCTCTCTTTTCCTCTCTCTCTATCTTCCTGTTCGTGCCTCCTCCGGACATAGTCTTTACAGCTGTCCTCCCCACTGGACCTGTGCTGATCTGTTTTTTCTTTCTGTCGACCACTGTCAAGGGGACGTCTGTCTTGCTCCCTGACCTTGCTTTCAAAGCCACGGTCCTGATGCTGGTCACCTCTATCCCTCACCCCTGAGTGGCTGCTTCCTGTCCTGGAGCTCTTGGCGTGGCTCTTGTCAGAGTGTCCTCTGTCCTCCCCCGAGGAGCTGGAGGGGGCGTGGCTCCTGTCACTCCTGCAGCTCGAATGACTCTTGTCTGCCATTTTATCATCTTCTTCGCTGTTGTCCACATCCAGGTCGCTGTCTGCATCAGGGTTTTCCTCTTCTTTCACTCTGGTTTTGGGTATGTCTCTGTCATCTGGGACTCTGTTATCTGGATTTAATTCATCAGAATAACCCCGTGGCTTCTCCTCTTTTATCCTAGCGCTGTAGAAAGACGAATAATTACAAAATAAAATCACACTGTCATCTGTAGAAGAAATGAGGGGTCATGCCTTTCCTCTCAGTAAGGGAACCATTCCTCTGAAGAAGACCTGATGCTTCCTGTCTCTACAAGTGTGAGTAATGGGGACAAAAGCTACTTCATGGGGTAAACTCTACAAGGCAGCAGAGCCCTTTCTTCTAAACTGTCAACACTTATTAAACCAAAGAAGGAGGAATGAGCCTTCTGTGTATGAGCCACTCATTCTGTCTGCCTGGTCCTCAGTGTTTTATAAGGCATTGAGATAAAAAGCTAATATTGAAAAATTACTGACTTCTATTTATAATTTCATGAGCTTCACAAAAGAGATTTCAGAGCATGGGTTAACAATAGGGGTGGTGGTAAGTTAAATAGGGTTCAGTTTTAAAAATGGGATTTTATATCAGCAGTAACAAACTTCCATGAAAATAAGATTTTTCACAATAAGAGGGAGGCAAGATCCCATATCCGGTCATGATGCTGTGTCCTCACTTAAGTCTATCCTCCCTGTGGTAGAGCAACAGCAGCTTCCTGATAGAGTGCTCGTATTTATTAGAACAAAGCAGGAAATGTGTGGTACAAGCATATGCCGATATTAAAATGGAATTAAGTTAAAATAATTTATAGTTTTTACATTTTCACAGCTGATAAGTGTGGTGGATTTATTTACATCACCCACAAGTTCATTTTTACTAATCACACTAATACAGTAATAGTTTGTGGTCCTCCAGCAATTGCCAGCAGAATATCCTGACCAAAAAGACTTGCTAATAGTTTAGAATACTATTATTAGGTTTTAAAAAATGGGTGTGGGATTTCTCAGCTGGCCTCAGGTCTATTTCTGGATGAAAACTCATAGGAAAGTCAGAATGTAGTACAAACCCCACTCTGGAGTTGTCTTTCCAAATATACTTTCTTAAATTCCAACTTCTCCTGGAAGCACACATTAGGTACTGGGGGAAAAGGCCAACACAGAATCAAATCCGGTGCTCTGCCTGTGTTCAGACCCTGGTCTTCTGAGCAGTGCTGCCCATCAGGAGAATAAACTGGTTTAAAGAGAGTTTCATGACAAGCTCTCCTTTCAACTGTATCTGCATTATCGGGATTAGGAGCGTGACTGTTACTCTTATAGACACCTATAGCTGGGTTTGTTACTGTACAAAAGACCCACATCCTTGGTCACAAAGACCTTCACCACCAGACACACATAAGTCACTTCTTTATCTAGGACTAATAGCAGTAATGTGACATCTGCCTCTTCATATTAAAAAAGAACAATAAAAGTTGTTTTGGTGGCTTTCTGAGGACAGCAGCCTGGTTAACTGGAGAGAAGGGGAACATTTTCAGGTTAGGAGGCCAGGTTCAAATCCACCTCAGACCTGTCTGTGGAGTCATGGGTCAGCTGCTTAATCTCTAAGAGCTCCGGTCTCTTCAGTGGTAAAACAGGGATAATAACTAACAACCACCCTCATCACCTCCACCATGGAGTATTAGAAAACAACATTTTACAACCCTGAAGTGCTACAGAGACGTGTTATCACTATTATTATTAATATGAAATGGAGCCACTGGCTTCCAAAGCTTCTCAGGCTCCTCTTCACTGCCTTCCATACAAAGCACAAAGATACTCGTTCAGAAGCCCAGTCATTTCACACCTGCTTTCATCTGTAGCAATGCCAAACCTCAAGCACTGGCAATGAGTGGATACCAGTGACTCCCTGGCCTGTCTGATGTCACAACTATCAAGTGAGAATGACCCTACATCCCTTTAGGGCCAAGTAATGAACCCTTCTCAGAGTTTCCAAGTGAAGAGAATGGGTGCAGATGGCCTGGCCCGGGTTATGCCAGAGGACATATGCTGTGAGCAACAGGAGGACCCTCCCATTGAGAGGACTGACGTGAGCCTCAAAGAAGCCTTGTCCCTCACAGGAGCCCAGGAAGTGACCATCAGAAACTCTCCACGGCATCTCCCCAGAATCTGTGGCTGGAGTCACTGCCCACCTGGCTTCCCGAAGGCTGCATTCAGGCACTTCCTCTTCTCCAACTGTTTGATTCAAAAGGTGCCTGTAAAATCCACTGAGATCCTTCTGCTTGGTTACATCCAGACGAGCTAGACAGAACCAAAAACACAGTATGCTCAATGGTATGACAATAAGTGACTCACAGAAAGAGCTCAAGGGCCCATAAAGTAGTTTCTTAACATGCCTGAGAGAAAGGCCAGGCAGGGATCAGCCTCCCTATTAACCAAGGAGGAAATCAAGGCAGCAGAGAGCAACCACTGAGGCTTAGTTTCTTCAACTCTAAAACAGAGATAATGTGAACATCTGTACACTCCTTCAAGGAGCTGCTGTGAGAAAAGCATTTTTTGGGGGGTAAAATATAAAGATTTCTATCACAATGTCTATAAAACCCATCAAGCACTGCTGTTTGTGAAGCCTGGCTTCTGTTAGAGAGGAAGAGACAAGAAATCAAGAAGCATGTGGCTGAATCCTTGTCGACTCTACCGGTTTATTCAACAAAGTCCATACTCTACTATACAGATGTGATGGGACTTTACTAGGTCCTAAGAAATGAGGAACAGGACAGACAAGGAAGCCTTCTATGAAATGATACAGAGGGAAGCAAGCAGAACCAAGTGAAGGACGGGCCATCACAGTAACGGGAGGAGATACAATTTAGAAAGACCTCAGAACTCTGACCAGAGCGGGGGCCCATCCTGACTTTGACAGACTAATGACATGGAGCTCCCACCCCTTGGCAGAGGCATGGACGAGACCTCCAGACCCAGACAAGACTAATGTGCTGATTAGTTTGGCTTGACTACACATACTGGCTTCTACCTGGGGGTGGAGGGAAGGTGAGCTGGTGGAGAGTGGTAAAGGATAAAGAGCACCAATAAAACTTGTGAAAGGAACACAGGAAAGGGATGAGCAGCAGGGGGACACAAATAGGTAAATTTATTATTATTTGGGAAGGAGGGAGGGAGGGTTAGAGAGAGAGAGAGAGAGAGAGAGAGAGAGAGAGAGAGAGAGAGAGTAGTGTATATGTTTTTAAAACTGCCAGAGAGAAATCCATAACTTCTTCTGTAGTCTATTTCCCTGCTCTTCATGTCTTGAAGTATTTGCAAGTTTTGAATCAATGATAACAAGGAGCATTCTATGAGGTGTGCTGCATGGCGATGTGAGGACTGTTGAGTTCAGCTCAATGCCACGGCCCGCCCGGCTTGCAGCTGGCTGGCTGGCTGGTTCCCCGCTCCATCCCCTGACCCCGGGCCCAGCCTCACTGCTCACCCTCCAGGGCAGCGGCTCTTCTCTCTCTTTCTGCTTCCTCAGCTCTCTCCTGAAGTTTCTTCTTGTAGGCAGATGTCACAAAAGCTTCTTTATCATCAAATTCTCCCTTTTCCATTTCTCGTTCTCTCTGAATTTTCTTTTCCATTCTTTTCTCTTGCTCCTTTTTTCTTATCTCAACTGCTTTGAGTAGGCTGTGGATGTACTTAGGCTAAAAGAAAGACATACTGTGGATTGCTTCTCATTAACATCCATTATGATAATAATGATAACAGCTAATGCATTTGTATAGCGCCTACTATGTGCCAGGCACAGCGCTAAGGAGCCTCACAAAGAACCTGGAAGGCAGGTGCTCTAATCATCCTCATTTTACAGAGGAGAAAACTGAGGCAAACAGGGTTAAGTAACCTGCCCAGGGTCACACAGCTAGGAAGTGTCTGAGGCTAGATTTGAACCCAAGCCAGGAGGGAACAGAAATGATTAGCCCAAGGAGATAAGAGAAGGAACTTTAAAATGGCCCATGAAGGTTAAGACTAGAATTGTATTTAATAAAAAGTTGACTCTAGAAGGTGATGATGCAGACTGCTGCTACTTCCTCTGCTGGGAGAAGGGAATGCACTTCATGTTCTATGTCACCTTCACCTCTTCTGATTCTCCTTCTCCTGCCAACTACACCACTGAACATAAAATCCATAAGCCAGCTCTGCTACTGAGTTTAGCACATCTGCTGGAAACATTTTTAACAGCATCTCTCTGCACCCCTTCCTTTACTGGTGGGCACCAAAAGTATAGGAAAATAGAGCCACAAAAAGAAATATACACTTTTACACAGGTTCTTTAAAAATCCAAATGTTTTTATAGAAAACCAACCAGATCATCTATCTAAAATCAATTTTAAATGCTCCAATTCTCTTTTCTCTCCCTTTTCAATTTGGTGTTATGGGACCTGGTGTCTTTGAGGGCTGCAGACAAAGCCTTTTGGTTCTTACAATGTGAAAAAACAGCCACACCCTGGAAATTGTGAAAAGGATCAATGTAAATTTTTTAAATAGGTTATCTAGGGCTAGATGGGGTGATTATTTGCAAGCTGTTACAGCAAATATCAATATTTTCACAATAAATTATTAGAAACAGTGAGTGGTTATTCTTAGAACTTCCAGCATGTTACACGGTTACTTGAACGCCAAAAACAATTTAAGTATCTAGAATTAGAGGGCTTTAAGAATGTTAAAAAATTAGAAGCTGCTTTTAATTTTACTCTTAGCAATAAGATTCTGATGGAAACACATATCACTTTATTAATTCTGAGTATGACCGCAAAGGTTATGTCAACCAAAGCATAAATAAATACTTTGAACCCAGAAGAAATATAAAGCATTTAGAAGAAGGTCATAGAGAAATCTATATTTTCAAGCACAAACCTGTCTGTCTTTTACCAAAAGCAATTTAGGGTTACTTTCTTCCTTCTTCCGCTGCATTTCATCATAAATACTGTCATATTCATACACAGTGGCATCTTCTGCTAGGGCCTTCTGGATTTCAAGTTTGGTCTGTTAAAAAAAGGAAAGAAAAAGGTTAAAAAAACCCAATTCCATGGTAAACATTAATTTTATCTTATACATTTTACCAAACTCTCATGGGTTATCCCATCCAAAGAATT
Source organism: Gymnobelideus leadbeateri (assembly GCA_011680675.1). Taxonomy (NCBI): domain Eukaryota; kingdom Metazoa; phylum Chordata; class Mammalia; order Diprotodontia; family Petauridae; genus Gymnobelideus; species Gymnobelideus leadbeateri. Next base: position 199,963 of record WOXC01008715.1, on the reverse strand, counting down.
CATTATCTAGTGGCTGGACTCCTCTACTGGTTGTGAGCATCTTCACATTGATATGTGGAGAGTATCAGGTCACAGATCCCTGTAAAGACGGAATTAATCTCACAGGTCCAATCAAAGATTTAGGGCAGAGAGGACCTTGGGGCTCCTCTTGCCCAGCCTCCCTTTTTAGGGTAGAAGAATATTGAATATAAAGAGGTTGAACAACTTGCCCAGGATCACACAGACACTAAATATCAGAGAGAAGATGTGAATCTGTATCCTCTGACTCCATGCTCCAATATATTCTCAATTACACTCCTCCAGGTACACTATCACTGGATTTAAAGCTGAAAGGGATCTAAGAAATAGCAAGTGAGTAGTTGGCTCAATCCCTTCATTTTACAGATGTCCAATACAAAGCAAAACACGCTCTGATACTTGGTGGCTTCAAAGAAAAGGTGGGAAAAAGTCAGTAAATACATGGGAAAGTCTGGCTCAGGAGAAGGAAATGAGAGAGGTCAAAGACTTGGAGATTCATACAGAAGCTTCTTGCTTTTATATCATGAATACTAAGAAGAGGAGAGGAGAAGAGAAGAGAAGAGAGAAAAAGAAAGAAAAGCAATCGGCAGGTCCTACCAAACACCATCAGAAAGAGTGAAACCGCTCTTTATCCTAAAAGCCAAGAAAGATGTGAGTTATCTTTGAGTCCGGTTTCTGTGCACAGTGCACACCGACTCTTCAGATCTAAAGTCAGAATGTATAATAAACAAGGACTAGTAATAAGAAAAATAAATGACATATAATGAAGACAACCCTAAATTAGTCAACCAAGCTACTAAAAACTTAAAATGGGAAAGAGAAAACAAAAAAGAATACTGACACCAACCATGATAATTTTATCCACAAGTTAAACTACCACAATTGCTACAAGGAGAACAAAAGAACCTAGAAAGTGCCTTAGCAAACATCTGACTCGCTGTCCAAAAAAAGTGAAATACCTGCCAAAGGCAATACCAGGTTAGAAAACAGGCTCACCTATCAATATGTTTTACAAAGCAGGATGGTCAATTATGAAAGGCAGCATAAAGCAGAGAGCAGTGGAGGGTAAAACCAGTCTAAAGAAAGAATGGAAAGATAATCAACTAAGCAAAGTCATTCCAAGGGCATTCAAGGATGAGAAAAGAGAAGTCTACCAAACAAAAAATGGAAAAGATTTGCAAAAATTACTACAACAAATTTTTCTCCATCAAGGATAGTGGAACCAACACACAAATTCTAACATCACAGTCTCTGAAGTATTTACAGAAGAGACAGAACATCACTAAAGAGAACAAAGCAGGAAAAAGCTGCCAGCTGGATCAAGCATTTATAAAGGAGATCCTGGTTGAAAGTGATATAGTTATGAGAGCGCTGAAGGACCGATTTACAAGATATTTAAAGGAGAAGATTAATAGAACCATGGGGGGGGGGGGGAATCAGACCTTATTGATTCCAACAACTATTGAGCTCTATGCTTTCTCTCCCACCTATATATAATCTTTATGTCAGTCATTTGTACATGAACTGAGGATATCCACAATGAGGGTAGGCTTCCACAAATAATATTCAACAATGGAACACATCTTTATCAGTTCATAATGACTAAACAGAGAATTTAAGATCTCATTGTGCTTATTATTTATTAGAAAAAAAGCATTCCACTTGGTGAATCTTATAGCAAAATGTCTCCCATCTATATAGCAAGATCATTTAAGATTTCTTGGAAGATATAACAGAAATAAACTTCTTCAATGACCCTCTATAATAAATATCAGGTAAGCATAAAACAGAGATGTATGCTCACCAGGAATTTTTGCCACAGGGATAGAAGAGATACAGGGTAGAGACTGGGCTGACGAGGGATTCTTTGTGAGTCTTCCAGATGCTCCTCTTTGTAGAAGACATCTTGATTTCATCAAGCTCCCAGATATTGCAAAGACTCCTGGAAGAGATCTATAATCATTCAAAGGAGTTTGGCCTGACTATCCACACAGGAAAGACTAAAAGGGTGAAGAATCTATAATGCCCAGATTTTAACATGCATGTGAATATAGAGCTTGTCCAACAGTATGTATATTTAGGACTGACAATACAGAGAGACAATGAGTTGAGCCCAGAGTGAAAAGGAGGATGGTGGGCTAGACTGCTTTGGGAAAATTATAAAACACCTTTTATTGACCTGAAGCTTCCCGACTGTGAAGGCCCACGTTTTCACAACAAGACACTTAACAGGTGTTGATATGTGGCAGCAAAACTTGGAATAGCACTTGTCTCTAAAGAACTAAAGATGAACATCATACAGAGGGCAATGGAAAAGATGTGAGCAGTTTGCAACATAACCTGCAAGGAACACCAAAAGACAGGAGTAAAAGATGTGATCAAAGACTGTGTAACAGAAATAAAGGATGGACTGTCATGTGTTGAAGGAGAGGGATGACAGCACTGGCAGTCCTTAGGTGTTGGGAGAAAGGGAGGAAGGCCTCCCCCATGTTGGCGTGGACCTCCTATGGTGAACTTTGATTCTTAGAGTCTCCTTTCCACTGAATCCAGCTCTAATTCCAGTCTCAATGGGCATTTAATCACTGCTTAGGATCATAGATTTGCAGCTAGAAGGGCCTTATGGGTCATCGAGTCCAACCCCCTCATTTTACAGTGCTTCTCCTATCTAGTTGGACTGAGAGCTTTTACTTCTTCCTGGATCATGAATAAAGGATATTAATGAGAAATATCTTTTACAGTTCTTTAAGTAATGGATGAGAGTCCCTCATTATGGGGTATGAATGGGTTGCACTCTGTATCATGTGAGCTTAAGTAAATCAATTTAAATGTTATCCCCCCCCCAAAAAAAGGAAAATTAAATACAATGAGTTTGATGATTTCCTAAACTTAGATATATAAAAAAATAAAATCATGGCATTTTATAAAAGGCAGCATTAAAAGTGGCAAGAATCTTGGTTTTGGAGTGAAAGAAGCAAAATTTAAATCCTGGCTCTACCTCTTACTACCTGTACGTCCATGGGCAGGTTATTACCCATCTTTAGAGAACAAGGGAGCATGATGGAGAGTGCCAAATTTGGAGCCAGGAAGACCTAAGACTCAAACCACAGATGCTAACTGGCTATGGAACTCTGGTTAAGTCACTTGGCCTCTTGTCTCAGTTTCCTCATGTAGAAAAATGGGGATAATAATATCATTTACTTCACAGGGGGGCTGTGAGGATCAAGTGAGATATGTAAACTGCTCTGCAAGTCTTAAAGGTAGTGTAATACTCACTAGGTAACATAGGTATTATAATACTTACAAGTGTTAACCATTGCTATAATTTTATGATCTCTGGTTTTTGTATCTGTAAAATTACTAGGGTCATTCCAGCTCTAAACCTAGGATCTTATAAGAGGTGTCAGAAAGGAGAAGTATACATCAGAATAAGCAGAGAATTAAGGGAATGAAGACTGAAATTGTGTAAATTTGTGTGAAAAAAATGAAGAGCATCCATCTACTTGTAAATTTAAAAGCAGGCACCCGCATTTAATAACTAAAAAGAAATTCAACTAAGTATACTGTGAAAGCTGAGCTCTGGCTTTATTATAAACCAATAATTCAGGATTTTATAATGTTTATGATAAATCAAACTGACTCAATATACCATTTTTCAGTAAGTACAGTGACATATATCCAGACCTGTAAGGCACTTTCTAACAAGATTCTAATGTAACTTGTTATCTTGGGGCAATTTGTAATTTAGTACACTGTGGCTGAAAGCAAAGTTTCAGCACTTTAAGGACCTCTGTGTCTTTGCTTATGTTATTTCTCCTTCCTTGAATGTTTTTTTCTCTTCTTCCTGTCTAAATTCCTTCCATCTTTCAAGGTGGGTATCAACTCTTTTCTAAGGGGTTCTCTGTCTACACAAATCTACAATGATCTCTCACCTTTCATCTCTGAAGACGTTTGGTTCTTAGAATATATATCACATATTTGTCATGTGATTAGGTTATTCTAACCATTTGATGTGTATTAAGCTAACTCCCCAATGAAAATGAAATACCCACAGAAATCTATTATCTCATCAAGTTCTATCTGCACCCCTCTCCCCAACAAGGCAGACTGTAAGCCACCCATGTGAGCCTTGTCCGGATCCTCCCACAGGGAAGAAGACAGGGCACCTATCCAACATGTGGGGACCTTCCTTGCCTTCTCCCAACATCACAAGTGCACCAAAGGAAAACACGCTCTTCCCACATGGCCAACCCTTCTTCTTTGTCACTCCTACATCTCCCTTATGAAATTTCTTATTCCAATTCTTTGAAAGTTCTCATTTGTTTCATGGGTACAGCCTCCTCACACAGACCATGCATGGAATCCACTGTCCTCTGTGTAGGATCCATTTGTAGCTTACTGAAGGCTCTGGTGTGCCATGACTCCTAGCCATACAATCCTGGTGTAGAACTCAGGGAGAAATCTGGGGTCACTGAAGGATCTCTGTGATTCCTGAAAATCATCCAGCCTACTGACCTTCTGTTCATTTCTGGATCCACATCCATGCGTAGCTCTCTATCACAGGTATGTATTATATGTATATTCACATACATATGTATGTATATGCATGTAGGTGTGTATGCATGGATATATATCTACTACTGGACAAGTTATATAGGCTATGTATCTTGCTGCATGTCATAATCTTGGAAACAGACATTCTTCATTTGTTTTTTCCAATGTGAATGGTCAGACTAAATTTTTTTCAGTGGTTACAGATTTCTATCTGAAGCCTGATGCTCTCCACAAATAGGAACATGTGTAGGACCTCAGCATCTACAGGGAATCCTCTTTTTTTCTAAATTAAATTTTAAATTATGACTTTAACCCAAACTTTTAAAGTGACTACATAAGACTATGAAATACTATATAGGGTAAAAAAAAAAGCTATATATTAAACTTAACATGATACTGTCACATATCCATGGTAATGTTAAATTTAACATCTATTTCTAAAAACCCAAGTTGTATGGAATAAAGATTCATGGTTTCACATAAAATTTCATTTTATTTTCTTTGTACACAGAAACATTTATGCCTGCTTATAATAAAAAAGAAAAATTTAAAAACTTTATTAGACTAAAAACAAAACAGCCCTGTTTGTTTCCTTCCGAATTCTTCTATTTTTAAATGTCACATTAATGCTCTTTTATTTCTTCTTTTAAAAAAATACCATCATGATCATCTACCATAACCCCATGCCCCAAAAAGGACTCTCTCCTTTGTAGCAAATAAGTTTAGTTCAGTAAAATAAATTCATAGATTGTCTGTCTGAAAACACCTGTCATTCTGGGCCTCCAGCTTATCACTTCTCCATCAGAGGTCAGAAGATGTGTCATTATCAATTTTCTAAAGTCAGAACTGGTCAATGCATTGATCAGTGTTCTAGAGTCTTTTAAAATTGTTTTCCATTACATTAATGTAGGGATTGTAGAAATTGTTCTCTTCACTTTACTCTGTATCAGTGCATACAAGTCCTTCCAGGACTCTCTCCTTCATTCATTTATTCCTCTCTTCTTTGTGTTCTTGGTTTAATAAAGTTGTTTTTCCATTTATATCCTCTGAAGAGCTGTCTGTATCTCCTCTCTAAGCAATGTACTACTGTTGGAGTCCAAAGGCAGTGGGTAGTGGTTTTACTCTTCTTGACAGAAAATAAAAACTGTCATAAAAACCTTTACAAACCTTTCCTACTTTTTGCTTGTTGCTCTCCTTCCATTTTTATTCTTAAAAGTTCTCAGGATGAAACTGCCTAACCTTTTCACTTAACTAGTTTTACCTACCCCTGCTTCTCTCTGCTTTGAGGCAATGTTGTTTATAATCTTTCATGTAAAACCTGTAAGATTTTACAAGTGAATTTTGTTCTAAATCAATATTGTCTATGGTTTTCATCTCTCTTTTTGACATATAAGTTAAGAGTTTGATGATTAAGGTGCTTTTTAAAGCTTTTTGAGTATCCCTTTTATGGTGATCGATATTAAACTTCTATAGGAAATTACAGTCTGAGCATGTGTCCTCTCTTCTGTCCATCACCCATCTGTTATCATGAATAAGTCAGAATTGACTATTTATTCAAGTTCAAATGATACCCTATTTTCTCATTTTTCATCTTTATTTAAGCTTTGTGTTAATTTTGATCTTTGCTCTAACAAATCAGTGGTCTGATCAGATCACTGATTAAAGAATGACATATCAGTAACAAGTAATTTCCTATGTTAAAATATAAATTTTGTACCTGTAACACCACTGTCTACCATTTCTTATCTGGAAGAAAGAATACTCGGGCACACGTGTGTGTGTGTGTGTGTGTGTGTGTGTGTCTTCATCTTCTGTATAGTTTACAAGTCTTTGACCTTTCTCATTCCTTTTTCCTGATTTATATTTTCCATTATACTTCTTGCTATCCTTACCTACTGTGATGTGGAGATAACCCAGGGTTCTCAAAGGCTATACCCACAGACCACTAGTTTTGGTGAGTTCTACTATGTTCAAAAAGTATCATTATGGTTCCAACAAAAGACCAAGTGGAAGTTAGGTGGTGTACTAGATAGAACCTGGACCTAGAGTGAGGAAGACGTGAGTTCAAATCCAGCCTCAGACATTCACTAGCTATATGATCCTGGCCATGTCATTTAACCCCATCTGCATCAGTTTTGGAAAATGGGGATAATAATAACACCCACCTCCTAGGATTGTTGTGGGGATCTAATATTTGTAAAAAGCACTTAGCACAATGCCTGGCACATAGCAGACACTATATAAATGCTAGTTATATTACCATCATAATGATCACCATCATTAAAAAGGCCAGGCAAGCTACATGTGGGAAGGCTCATCACCATCAGCCTGCCCACTCGGTGCTGGCTTCTTTGGCTATGAACAAATACAATGATGGTCCTCAACCCTGTATAGCCTCCTATCACTTAGGCCATGTCAGTGTTGGGGTGGTAGAAAAAGGTACAGAGGATGCTAAGAATCTCAGTTCACAAGAAATGATTTGCTGAAGAATAACAGCAGCTTCTACATGGGCCCTAACATCTGCTATAGTGGGCAAACAGGCAGAGAAGTACTACCATGAGCTCGAGAGCTATGTGACCCTCTAAATGAAATAAACATACACTTTGCTACTCAGTGACTTCCATTTTCCAATCCTGAAAGGCAGAGTCTAGACCTTAGACTTGCACTGAAGTGCTGCCCACCCTCCCTCCCTCTTCCTGGGGCCCAAGTACTCAAAGAATACTGCTTAACTGAATGCCATTAAAATCATGCAGAATAATAAGAACAGTGTCTGCAAAAAGCTATTTCAAACATCAATAAAAAGCTTCTGGGTTTTGGGTTTTTTTTTTTGGTATTTTTTTGCTTTTTGGAGGGGGGAAGGCAGGGCAATTGGGGTTAAGTGACTTGCCCAAGGTCACACAGCTAGTCTTTGTGTTAAGTGTCTGAGGCCAAATTTGAACTCAGGTCCTCCTGACTCCAGGGCCAGAGTTCTATTCACTGCGCCACCTAGCTGCCCCAGGCTCCTGTTTTCTTAAAAATAAAATGATTGTTTCTCGAAATACTATTTTAAGATCTTCAGAATTCTAAAGACTTTCCTTGCTCCTTAAGGATTAAACTGGTTAACCTAGTTTGACACTCTTATATTCTCAAGTATGAGGTACACTTTCATATAAACTATATTTAACAAGAAGTCACTGTTTATTCTTACATTTGAAAACTAGCGGTTTACTACTGGGTGAAGGGGGGATTATGTCATTTAAGGTCTAAAGATTCTTACTCACTCATAGGTACAAGCAAATAAGAATGTTTTTTAAATGCAACATATCTAGTATACAACATATAGTATTTTCCTTCTGACTATTACTGCTGAATTATATGATTTCTCATCAATATGACTGTAAGAAGAAGGGGTGAAAAAGGAAAGGTCCTTAAAAGCCACCACAAAGAAAACTGCAGGATTTATATGTGGAAGGGGCTGGTGAAAACTGAGGGCTAATGGATTTTTTGGAGACCCTCTTGATGAAGAATGTTGAACTTGCAGTCAGAGAGCCTTGGTTTACCTCCCACATCTATTAAAGCCACTTAATCTCTCTGGGCCTCAGTTTCCTTACTTGGAAAGGAAAAAAGAAAACTAGATGGCCTTTTAGGTCCCTTCCAGTTCTAAATTAATGGTTTTATGATCTATGCCAAGACAGTACAAGGTCAATTTCTCAACTCATGGAACTCTGAAAATACCCTTAGTTACAAGGAAATTAATGACTATAAACACTAGTTGTCACTAGTTGTACAGAGACTCTTTTATACCTTGTAAATTAAACATCTTTTGGACTAGAGCCTTGGTCCTTTAAAAATATATCTAATAAAGATGAAATAAAAAACCACATAACTCAAAATGTTCCAAATTCTGAAGACCATCTTGACAAAAGTCTTAATGATCCCCTTCATTTCTGATAAAGCATTGCTGCCTAGTAAACCTAAAACAACTCTGTGAAAAGTCACCAGTCTTTGGGAATGTACAACTCTCTTAATTCCAAGATTACTTAAATCAGTATAATCTGTCACAGAATTAAAATTATTGAATATGAGAGCTCAAGTTCACCCAGTAACTACATCTAAATCATTAATAAATCCCTAGAAAAGGCCAAAAAAACATCTGAATACAGACCAAAACATACATTTTTCGCTTCTTTTTCTGTTCAAGTTTTCTTCCACAAAATGACTAATATTGAAATGTTTTACAGGATTACATTACACATTTATAACCTATAAAATATTGCTTACTGCCTCAGGGAGAGGGGAGGGAATGGAGGGAACAGAACTTAGAACTCAAAAGTTAAAAAAAATGCTAAAAATTGTTTTTACATGTAAAAAAATTGGAGAAAAATATTATTTTATAAATAAGGGGGAAAAAATGGGGGAGGAGGGAAACCAGAAAACAACTTTTACTTACAACTAACTATTAGCCTAAAAACTCCTCGAGGACAGGAATTTTTAAAAAATCTCTGTATTTCCCTTTGTGATTAGCCCAGCACACAGGGCATGGCAGGGCCTTGATGTCTGGTGATTAATGAATTTTTCTAGGAGCCTGACATCATTTATACTACAAAACTTTTTACGACGCTATTCACAGATGTGAACTATCAGGGGCTCTTCTAGGTCTATTTTCTTAGTCCCATCTTTGTGACCAAAGCCATTTTCTTTGTGTGTATCATCAATCCTTGTTCTATTCTTCAAAGTCTTGTACCAGCTCTTAGTTGTTTTTTGGAAATTAAAAACTGTATTTTGAAAGGATTTCCAAGGTCTTCTACTACCCACAAGCCTATGATTCCCAAGCTCTGGGAGACTGTGTCACTAGTCAATTTTACGTTTCCTGCATGGATAGTTAGTTACTCACACACATAGTAGGCGCTTCATAATTATTGATTATTGACTGATTAATAGGTATATTTATACTTATCTTAGAAAGCCTAGCACAAGTACTCTAAATATAACTGATGATAAGAGCTGTTGATTGAACTGACTTGCAGATATCTAGCTGGACTGTGTGCACAGCTATGTCATTCAAGGACTCAACTGCACCCTGTAGACTCTTTCTTCCACGGGAACCTCAATTCCAAGGAAGGCCCCAGGTCAGCTCCCTCCCCCAACAGGTGCCCTTTTCAGGTCCCTCTGAAATGTTGTCTTCCTCCATTAGAATGTCAGCTTCTTGAGGGCAACCCCTGTCTTTCATTTAGCTTATATTTGTATCCCCAGTGCTTAGTACAGGGCCTGGCCCACAATAAGTGTTTAATAAATGTCTGACTGACATGAGCAAACAATTCGGTTCAGAGCCTTTCCATTTGTACAAGCCTGGGTCGCTGCCATGACACAATGAGCTATAGGGCTCAGCTCAGAGGAGAATGACTGATGAGCTTCAATCACTGTTTCAAACCTTTGGCCTCTGCAGAGCTGGTGGCACAGGCTTCAAAAACCCTTCCCCTTTTCCTTTTCACCAAACTGCATCGCTCCTAATCTTTAAAGATTAGATAAAAACCCTAGTCCTCTGGAAAGACTTTTATTAAGCCACATGCACACAAAAGAAAAAACTCTTTACCATCACCATTCAACCTATTACTACTGGGCATTTAGCAGGGACCAGCACAAAGGAGACCCTTAAAAGAGGCCTACTACTTACTATATGCGCTGATCTATTTACAGAGATTTGCATGAATTGTTGTAAAGCTACAACTCAGGCAGACTATTCACCCCTTCTAGTTCCTTCTAATCTATATATTTGCAGGGGACAGAGATTAAATTTAATCTGTAACTTGCAGATTCCTCAAATACCTACTTAGCAATAATGTCCTACATTTTCTGGATAACAAATGCTTACATGGGTAAATAAAAAAAGTAATTATGACACTGTAGACTAAAGGAAGGAATGAAAAGGCATTTACTATGTATGGAGTGCTGGGGATACAACCAGAAAAAGCAACAGAATCAGTCCCTGTACTCAAGGAGCTCAGACTCTAACTTAAAGTGACACTTTATTAAGAAAAGTTAGTCAACAAGCATTTATGAGGTACTTAATTACACAGTCAGGCACTGTGCTGACAGGCCTGCAAATATGGACACAAGCAGAAGTAAAGATAGTTACTGTCCTCACAGAGCTTACATTTGAATGGCTCATGAAAGGGAGCTAAAAGGGGTGGGGAGGAGGAGGAGAGAGTGCCCCAATATAGGCATGGCTGGGATGTCTATGGAATCAGAGCCGAGGAGGTGAAGGCAACAAGCAGAACCTGGGCTCTTCCTCCCAAGGAGGCTCATTCATAGGGGCATAAGGGGCAGAGGGAGTTCAGGGCAAGAAAGCACTGAGGGAACGTCCAAGGTAAAAAGGCAACTGAGGCATAGGAAAGTCTAAAGAGCCAGAAGTTGGGTCAGGAAAGGAATGGAAAGGCTGGAAGTCTGCAGGGCGGGCTGGCAGGGTGGAAAGTCACATGGGAGTGCTAGGGGCTCTTTACCATCCAGCATGGGTTATGGGACGGCCTGAGGCTAGGAGAAGAGGTACCCCTAAAGTTAGAGGGTTTTCTCACTGCCCACTTGCCTAAATGAGTCCTAGGGCAAAAGGGGAAAGATATGCCCTTAAAAAAGACACAAGGAGAACCATAAGCTTTTAGTGAACACTGAGACAAATGAATTAAAAAACCCTCAACGCAATACCTTTATGAAAGCAAGAAATATTCACTCTAACTATTAACAAGTTTACTTTTCAGCTTTTTTAACCACTAAATACTCACCAGGACGAAAAATGAATATAATTCTTTATAGATCTATTTCAAAGAAACTTTGAAATTACTTTGAGAAGAGAATGCTGTTTCCCACTTTCAGGCTGTTAGTTCAAAAGCAGAAATAATTAAACTAAGAGCCCCATTTCTCATACTGCTAAGTCACCTAAAAGCCTAAAATGGTTTAATCTGTCTTAGTCCAGCAGCAAAGAATCAGCTCACCCAACTAGGACTTCCTTCAACAGTGACATGGGATGACTGAAGTCCTAATCCTGGATGCCTTCTCTGGACTCCTGTTATTCACTAAAATGAGCCTCAGGTGCTGGACCAATCACCAAACATGCAGAGAACTTATGAAAACATAAGCAGAGATTCTGATTTTGCCCAATGCACTGTGAGTGATTCTTCCTCGTACCTGCTTCATCACTTGCTTCTTGGAGGCTTCTCTCTGAAGGCTGTCACTCACGGAGGTCTGTCAAAAGAAAAACACCTCTTGGTTTAAACCTGTTAAAATTTTTCTCCCTCATCTTCTCATTATTAATAACACAGTAAAAACCAGTGTTTTGTTGTTTCTGTATATTAAATTAAAATCTTGTTCAAATCTATTTCCAAAACTTCTGAGAATAAAAGCTTTACACATTCTCCTTATTCTTATATCTAATTCCAGCTGTCATAGTAAGTCCTTCAAATATGAGCCTCCAAAATGCATAGTATGGTTAAAAAAATTAAAAAATAACATATATGACTTAAAACAACTTGCTAAGGTTTTACTTGCCCAAGTATGTTAATGTCCCAATGCAATTTACCTCAGAAACCCTGGCCATGATTCTGGCCAGTACAGAACCTGACATACAAGTCATATCACCAAGAAACAGATGGTAAGCTCTTTCGGGGTCAAAGATTTTCTTTGACACAGAAAGATATGTTGAAGAGGATACTTTAGAGAAGTGTGGGCAGACTTGTATGAATTGATGCTGAGGGGAAGTAAGGAGAACCAAGAGAACAATACATATGGTAACATCATGGCAAAGACAAACAACTTGGGAAGACTTAAGGACCAACCACAACTGCAAAAGATGGATGGAAAACAAAGCCCACTGCTGCTCCACTCCTAACAGCAGGGTGGTGAACTCAGGGTTCAGAATGGGACATAGGTTGGCCATGGCCAATACATGGATTTATTTTGTTTGCCTATGCTCTAAAGATCATATTTTTCTTTTTTCACTTGGGGTGGGTGAGATTTGGGAAGAAAGAAAAGCTAACTATAGTACTGTCAGAGAAGAGAAAGAAAAAAAGAGTCACTGAAGAATTGTCTAAAATGCACAGAAAAGAACTGAAGGAAGTTCTGAAGGAAACAGATGAGGATAGCTTTGAAAGTATGTATTGTTGGATTTATTATATTCTTTAAAAATCAAGCTGTTCAAAATAGATTTATGTTTCACAAAGAACACTCTTTTTTCCCCTATTCTACTCTGTACATGAAAAAAAAATTTTTTTGGCAATGTCACTGAATTCAGAATTTAAAATAATACATTTTAAAAAAGGATTTAGAGCCAGAGAAAGTGGTATAACCTAGGCTGAGGAGCTGCTCCATTAGCTGCCACAAAGCCCCAAATGCATTGACATGCACCGTATTCTATGGGCTCTTAGACTCTGAAACTACTAAGTGTGGAAAGGTTGAGGAATATTTTGTTTGTTGGAACATATTTTTGCAGCCTGAAGAGAGGTTTCAGAACCATATTCAAACTTGTTAGAATGGCATTTATAGAGTGATTCATTTGTAATAGTAAAGAGGCTTTTAATACCAGAAAGTATATACTTCAGTTAGCTTGAAAACCAGGTTTCAAACACTACCAGATCTAAAATAATCATTAAATATTGGGCAAAATGCCCAACACAGAGGAGAAAACCAATAAATACCTGATTATTTGATTTATCAAATAGTTATTAAGTAACTACTATGTGCTGAGCACTGTGCTACAAAGTTCAGAGGAGTCAACTTCCTGCCTTTGTAGAGCTGAAAGTCTAATAGAAGACAACAGATAAATAGGGATGTTAAAAATGCAGCAGTGAAGTAAGAAGGAATGTGCTTTCAGAGTTCTGAGAAATTGCTACAAAGGGATGGATCAGCAAAAGCTTCTTGGAGAAGGCAACAGTCAAACTGAACTTTAAAGGATGGATGAGAGCTCAACTTATTTGTCAATCTTAGAGAGACAGAAGATAAGTCATATTAAAAAGGGTATTCATTTATTTTTGTTCCTTTTGTCTACTTCGCACATATACTCTATGAAAGGAACAAATGCTAAAATAAAATTAACATTCGTTCATTAGTATTATTGTTCCCAAATTATTTCTACAAAGACAATCTGATAACATTTTTTTCATCTAGCTAGAGTAATGTTTTTGGGGGCCAATGGGGAATGGAGAGTGGTAAAGTATTCTACTAAGCTAAAATTTTAGTTAGCCACAACATTACCTAAAATACCCAAATCTTTTAAAAAATACTTTTAAAAGATTTTAACAACATATACTTCTTTGCCTTATTAAACAATTATATTGAAATAATATGAACTGCTAAATGAGAAAACATTTTCTAAAAGGTTGCTAATGTGCCAACCTCTGGGATACAAATTAAAAACCTAGACAGTCCTTGCCCTTTAGGAGTTTACAGGAGGGTCATTTGGTCAGAAAAGGCACTGAGATAGACAAACCTTGCATGGATCTGATTACTGTTCCCAGAATAAGACATGGATTTGACAGAGGTTCAAGTGGCATCAGTAGCTGGGCAACATGGTAGGAAGATGGCAGGATGCATCCTGGTCAAGTCTGGTTCTGGTTAGATGGGATGAACTCAAGTATAATCCTTGCTAGATAAGGTGAACTCTAACCAATCAAGTACAACCCAGCACAAGAACTAAAGGACCTGACTGGAGGCAGAAAGTGGAGCAGTAGCAGTACCTTGGTAGCATGGGAGGAGGATGGCCAAACTGACAACAGAGATAAAATATGTCAAAAAAACCCACAAACTTTTAAAAAAAGACAATGCCTATAGTAACTTCCTCAAAGGGGTATGGCAAGTTAAGTCAACAAAAAGGGAAATGAAAATCAAAACAACCTTAAGGTTTCACTTCATATCCTGCAAGCTGGAAAAATGACAAAAGATGGGAATCATCAATGCTGGAAGGGCTGTGAGAAGACAGGCACACTGGCACATTACTGGTGGAACTGTGAAAACAGTACAAGCATTTTGGAAAGCACTTTGGAATTCTGCAAATAAAACGACTAAAACAGTCATACTTTTTGACCCAGAGAGTCCACTAATAGGCTTATATCCCAAGAAAGCTACAGATAAGAAGAAATTTCCCATAAATACCAAAATATGTAGAGCAGCACTTTTCATGATAGTAAAATTGTTGGAAATAAAAAGTAGATGCTCAACTAGGGAATGGCTAAACAAACCAATGTACATGCATACAATGGACCGTTAATGCACTGTAAGGAATGACAAATGTCACAAATATAAAGAAGCATGGAAAGGTCTACTACATGAACTGGACAAGGGGTGTAGAAAGCAGAGCCAAGTAAACAACATATAAAAATGATGACAACCAAGTTAATCACTGCACCTCTCTGTGGAAGTGCTAAGTCCACAAATGGAGTATGCTGCACATATTTTCAGACATTTTTGGCTACAGATAGTTCATGCTTTAAGTACATTTTCTTTACCAAATGTGACAATGTAAAGAATTCTAAAACAAATCTGCATTCCAAAAAGCCCACCTGTGTTAACTTCGCTGTATCAGGCTTCCATTCTCCCCATCCCCCCCAAAAAGAAACAACCCCTCCAAGAAAAAGAACAGGTTCAGAGAGACTCCCTACACTGCTGCTTCAAGATGGCAGCCTGGCTTGAGACCTCCTGAACCAAGAAAGACCTTCGTCCCCTTCCATCTGCACACCCAGCCCTCCTGTGTACGTCTTTTCTGGGTTTGTTCCACCATGTTGGGCAACTTGTGTTGCCCATCTTCTCCTCTCCGGTTTGTGCCTGTCCTAGCCCCCACCCCCCATGTGGCTCCTTTCCCTTCCAAGATTCTTCCTCCTTCTCTCCCTTCTCTGTCCCCCAGCCCTACATGTCCTTGAATCATGTATTGGCCCTGCTTTCTTTCCCCCTTCCTTTCCCCAAGCTGGTATGCAAATTCACATTACATTAAAAGAAATGATGTACTGTTCTACAGAATGGTCCAATTACATCCAGCAAGGACTGTCTATAATTGATCACTTATGCTGGATTTTTCCTCTTCTTTTTCATTTGCTTTGTCTTAAAATGCTATTTGTTATATGGGATGGCTCTCTGGGAGGGGGAAGATGAACGATACTGGTGAAAATCAGGTGATGCTAAAAAAAGACAAATAAAAACTTACTTAAAAAACTAAAACCAAGCACTTATGAAGTAATCACTGCACGAGAGGCACTGCACTAAAGTACTGGGGATACAAATAAAGAGAGGCCCTATCCTCAAGGACTGCGACTCTAATGGGAGCCTGATGTTTATAATGAACAGAACTTAAGAGCTAGCATAAATATAAGACCCAAAACCATTCCCCAATAGAGCAATTAAAAAAAATCATATAAATAGTTCTCAAAAGGACTGCAAACTGTTAGCCATATGGAAGCATTCTGCAGACCTTAAAGTCTACATAGCTGTTCTGAGTGTGTTATTATGGCGGGTTCAAGATAAGCATTCTTTATATTTCACCAAGAAGTTAAAATTTTAATCACCTAAAGTAAGCTTGATTCTCTTCTCGAGTTGCTTGGATGGGAGCAGACAAAGTCCATAAAGGACACTGCTGATTTGTAAGGCTTTCTTTTAATAAATAGTCCATTGATAAGTAAAAAACAATACAAAAGAACAGGAAGTTCTCATCTCTCAGTTCTCAGAGCACAACAGGAAATTGTAGCCATAAACCATTTGAAGAGGGATCTGCTTTCTCTTGGCTGACCAGCACTTTGGCTAAATGAATGACAGGTGAACCTTTTGAATTTATTATTTCAAAAAGAAGCCTTTCCACTATCATATTTTTGTGGAACAGCAGATTGATTCCTGGTGACTGATAAGAACAGAAATCCCTTTTCAGGAATCTTGCTTTGTTGTTTTTAATTTCTTTTGATGAAAGGAATATAATTTAATAACATAAATGAAGCTGCTAACCCAGTGAGGAAAGGAAGCAGTCATAAAGTAACTGTAATTTATTATTTAATGACACTGGCTCATGCTCTGTGTAACAGTATAGGATCACTAGCACTTTTTTAAAAGAGTTATTTGCCACAGACCTAGGGGCGACCTCATCTGAATTTAAACAGTGAAAGGGGAGGATACACTACTGTGTTTTCATTTCCAAAACTTCCCTTTCCTGAGTGGCTTGTATAATTTTGTATACATTATAACAAAAAAGATAAATAAGGAAATGTAAAGTTTAGGTCCCTGCTTTTTCAGAAGGGGGAGGACACTAAAGATGTTAAATGTTGCTGTTCTGATGGTCTTTGTTTAATAGTTTTTCTACGCTACAAAGGAGAGTTTAAATAATAACAGGTCTAGCTCATCAATCATGGCCCCAGAGTATGTTCTGAAAGAGAAAGGGTTAAATCCTCCACAGCATGGTGTCTGGTTCCTGAAGTTTGCTGGGGGAGGAGAGTAAAGTGAAGGCTGGGTTAAACAGACTTAGTGGGTGACTATAAATGGCACAAAACTTCTGAAGATAGTATATAAAATCCATCTAATTCAAAGGTAATGATTTTCCTGTATCTTGATCAAGTGAGGAAGAAAGTTAAATAAAAGACTTCTAAAAATCATCCTTCTTGTCAATTATTTCACCCAAACATGCATCCAACAAATATTTATTGTTGAACCCTATCAAATGCTCAACAATGTGTTACGCTTCTGGGGGAATCTAAAGATGAAAAGATTTGGTCCCTCCCATTATAGAGCTCAGGAGCTAGGTGGCGCAATGGATAGCGGCACTGGGCCTAGAGTCAGGAAGACATCTTTCTAAAAGTTCAAATCTGGCCTCAGACACTTACTAGCGGTGTGAACCTGGGCAAGTCACTTCACCCTGTTTGCCTCAGTTTCCTCATTTATTAAATGAGAGGAAGAAGGAAATGGCAAACCACTCCAGGATCCTGGCCAAGAAAACCTCAAATGGGGTGACGAAGAATTGGACCCAAATGAAAACGACTGAACAACATTAAAGACTTTACACTCTGGTAAAGAAACAGAGCAAAAGTACACGAAACAGTGAAGGTCCGATGAGTGTTAAACTGTGTGGTGCTAATTACAAATAAAATGAGTTGAGTTCAAAGGCTACCCTCTCTCCTCAATCGCTGTGTGAGCCTACTTCCTATCTTCAGACCACTAATCAAGGGAGGAATGAATCTTGTCCCTATTTTAAAATAGTAACAATATGTATATATAAATGTAAATAAACAAGAGCCTTATCAGAGAGACTTGCTGCAACCATTTTCCCAATTAGTTGTTTCCTTTTTAATCTTAGCTCTGTTAGATTTGTTTGTACAAAAACTTTTAATATAATCAAACTTTTTAAGTAATCAAAATTCTCTATTTTATCTTCCACCATTCATTCTATTCCTTGTTTGGTCATGAACTTTTCTATCTGTAGGTGCATTTTTCATCTTTTTCTTTATGATGTGACCTTTCATATCGGTCACATATCTAGGAGCTGACCTTTGTACAAGGTATTAGGTATTAGTCTAAATCTAATTTCTTCCACATTGCTACCCAATTTTCCAGAATATCCTGTTAAAAAGTGAGCCCTTATTCCAGCAGCTGAGGGCTTTGTGATGATCAAACATGAGGGTATTATATAACATTTGCTTCTGTATAGCAGGTATCTAATCTATCCCACTGCCTGATCTATTTCTTTTTTTTTTTTTTTGACCTTTTGGAGGGCAATTGGGGTTAAGTAACTTGCCCAAGGTCACATGGCTAGGTTTTTGTTTGTGTGTGCATTAAGTGTCTGAGGTTGGATCCGAACTCAGGTCCTTCTGACTCCAGGGCCAATGCTCTACTCACTGCGCCACCTAGCCGGCCCTTCCTGATCTATTTCTTACCAAACTGTTATGTAGTATAGTTTAACACCTGGCACTGCAAGGCCCTTTTGTTACCACTACTCATTATTTCTCTTGAAATTCTTGTCTTTTTCTTCTATATAAATTTTGTTATTATTTTTCCTGGTCCTAAAGTAATTCTTTGGTAGTTTGATAATCATGGTATTGAATAAGAAAATCAGTTTAGGTAGCACTGCTATTTTTATCATATTGGTTCATTCTACTCATGAGCAACTAATATTTTTTCAATAATTTCAACCTGTTATTTCTGTAAGTATTTGTCTGTGGTATTCATAGAGTTCTTAAGTGTATCTTGGAAGGTAAATTCCCAAGTACTTTATATATTCTGAAGTGATTTTAAATGGAATTTCCTTGATGAATTTTATTGTTACTATATGCTGATGATTTTTGTGGATTTATCTTATATCCTGAAATAATATTTGCTATAAATCTGTGTATTAGGGAATAGCTTAGGCTCCCTGGAAAACTTAGGGTCCCTGTATAAATTTACCAAGTACAGCTTAGTCTACTCTCTTCCTTTTTTTTTTTTTTTTAAAGATAACTGGGATTAAGTGACTTGCCCAAAGTCACACAGCTACTAAGTATCTAAGGCTGGATTTGAACTCAGGTCTTCCTGACTCCAGAGCCAGTGCTCTATCTACTGTGCCACCTAGCTGTCCCCCCTTTTCATAGATTACTTTAATATTTATTATGTCACAGTTCAAGTAATTAATTTAATAGAATCCTTAATCATATCAAATAGTGTTATATAATTTTCTCATTAAAGGTCTAAGAAGTGAATTAAACATTTTTTTCTTTTAGACATTCAATATAAATCATTATTAAAACAATATAACATGGTAAAAATCAAAGTGCAATCTAGAAATACTTAAATGTGTCGCTAAGTCAATGACTTTATAGAGTTCTGAGTATAGATTTCACTAAAGAATCAAAGTCACAGCCTTATAGGATGACAAAGATTTAATTTCTCAGAGAGATAGAGAGGCAGAGACAGAGACAGAGAGAGAAATAAGATTTTTGGTTGCCCTACTCATTAGTAGTTAGCCATAAAATTTGTTTTGTTTTTAACAAAAGATTAAAAAAATAAAAACTCTAGCTAACTGAAATGAATGTTGCATAAATTATTTATATTCAGAAAAGAAGTACTATTAGCACCAAACCTTACCTGTACCTCAATTAGATTTGAATGCTCTTTTGTTTGTGGCAATAAACTTTTAATGATTAATTTTGTAAACATGCAGAAACTTCTTGTCAGAATGGAACTGGAAGCCTATTGTCCAACTACAGTGCCTGTTTAAGATATATGCACTGTACCAATGAATGGACTAACTCACTGGGGGTTCCCCAATCAACTGCAAGTGAAAGTCTGGTTAACAGGCATTCTTTGACCACCTTTTCTCCTGCTTGGATTGTTAGGCCAATCCTGTTTGTGTGGTTATGGTTTTCACTAGAGTCTCTAAATATTCTGGGACTTGTTAAAGTTATCACAATGATGTCACCCACAAACATAATCATCTCAACTCTGAGCAGAACCTGCTCTAAGCCACAGACACTTTTGTAACATTCAATCACTCTGCTCTGTGACTTGCTTGACAATGAAAATCAGAGATCAGTGAACAAAGTTATGTCTGTGGCTGCATCTATGAGGAATCTGATAGGACCCTAACTTATAGCAAGAAGATACCTTACTAGAAAAGAGGCTTTAAGATTATACTTTGTAGGGGCAGTCAGGTGGTGCAGTGAATAGAGCACAGGCCCTGGAGTCAGGAGGACCTCAGACACTTACTAGCCATGTGACCTTGGGTAACTCACTTAACCCCAATTATCCTACCTTGCCCTCTCAAAAAATAAAAAAGATTATACTTTGTGCTAATGAGATAATTTTTTAAAAGATTAATAACACAGATCTTATATTCTCAGAACTTTTTAATCCACTGTAAGACTCTGTAGATGTGATAAGTTGAAAGGAATGCTCTACAAAGGCTTGCCTGTTCCTTCCTGAACCCATGTGCAGATCATTCTTGTGAAGGTTTTATAAAGATGAGATAGTAGACAGGTGAGGGATTCATCCCTGACATCCTACCTACCTTTTAAGTAAAAATCTTACTATTTTTTCAGTCATTTTTTTTCCTTTCAGATATTTTAAATATTGAGCCAACCTAAGTCATATTTCTTCAGTGTGAACTTCTTCGAGGGTCTGGCTCCTTTTGCCAGCTTCACTTTCTTAAGCACCTTTTCTCCTTACTCATACGGCACAAAAGGGACTCACTCAAATACTAAAGAGCTCAAATATGGCAGTTCATCTGTCACTGACCAAAAAAAATACTGGCAGATCAGTGTCCACTGTTCCCTCTGTTCTTCTGTCCTGGCTTCCTCCATAAATGTGCTGAAATGATTTGGCCTCTGGATCTCATGACAAGCTTTCGCAGACTCATTTTCCCCATTCTACCAATGACAACCTACAGGACAAATTACTGTCAAACAAACAAAATCATGCTAGCCTTCAATTTCTTCCTCAATAAAATGAGGGTGTTGGACTATGTTATCTGTAAGGTCCTTTTCAACTCTAGTATACTCTCATCCCATGTCTAGAAATACAAGAGAATTTCAAAGGAAGAAATAAGATTTTGTCAGACAGGACACTGGGAGCTAAGGAGGAGGAGGAGCCAAGAGTTCAAAGATTTATAGCCTAGAGAACCTGAGGAACAATAATTAGGGAGACAAATCAGAAGTATTGTTTATAAGACAGTAGGAAATCTCAAGAACAATCAAAGGTTTTTAAGTCAATTCATTTGGCTTTTAATATGCAGGAAAAACTCAATTTTAATACTCTTAGAGGCAACACAAAGATCAGATGAAATTTATTATAAGTTGCTTACATATACATTGAGAAGTCATAGTGTAACTCACAGTACCTTAATAGATATCACAAATGGAATTACTTCTTATTAAACATGTGTTCTATGTGATTTAATTATATCTGGGTGACCTATAATTGCTATTAAAAAGTTACAGCAAATCTTATATATAGATTATAATAGTACATTAAAGTCTTTAAAAAAATTTTTTTTTAAAAAGAGAAACCCGACTAGTTGGGGGAGGTAGAGCCAAGATGGAGGAGTAGAAGCAGGAAATTCCATGACCTTCCCCCACAACCACCTCAAATATCTATAAAATATGACTCTAAACAAATTTTAGAGCAACAGAACCCATAAAGTGACAGAGAGAAACAAATCTCCCACTGAAGGCAGCCTGGCAGGCTGACAGGAAGGGTTTATCACAGTGCCCTGGGAGTCAATCTCAGGCCCATGTAAATTGCATGGTTCTAGCCCCAGGAAGGCAGCAGTGGCCAGAGTAGATTTCAGGAGAGTAAATCACCAGCAGCTGTGGCAGTTTCCAGACTTTTCAACCCATAAATGCCAAAGAAAAAGTGAAAGGTCAGTGTGGAACTCTGTTGAAAGGGGGGCTGAAGAGCATGGTCCGGCCCGACCCTACACCAAGAGGTGGAGGAGGCACAGGGCTGCAGTGTCTGCCACATGCTGCCTCAGGAGCTCCTGCCCTACAGATCGTATGGGGACCAAGCAACCATTCAGAGGGTAATTCCCCTTGCTTTAACCTGCTTTGATCTGGATCACGGTCTTCAGTGGTGGTCCTGGGGTGAGAAATGCCAGTTTCTCAGTGTGGTGTCTGTAGAGAGAGTGCCCTCCTCAGACCTCTGACAACATTTGTTAAAACCCCAGTGATTTGGGACAAAGCTTTTCTCTCTGGAAGCAGAGTTCTACTGTGGCAAAGAGCTCAAAAGTCAAGTAATTGACTGGCAATATGAACAAGCAGAGGAAGCACAAACAAACCACAGAATCCTTTTTTGTGGACAAAAGAATCAAAGCATGGAACAGGAGGAAGACAGAGAAGTCAGAACTCCTGCATCAAAAGTTTCCAAGAAAAACATGAACTGGTTACAGGCCATGGAGGAGCTCAAAGAGGATTCTGAAAATCAAGTAATTCAGAAGTGGAGAAAAAACTGGGAAGAGAAATGAGAATGATTCAAGAAAATCATGAAAAGAGAGTCAACAACCTGACTGAAGCAAATAACACCTTAAAAAATACACTAACTCAAATGGCAAAAGAGGCCCAAGATTCCAATGAGGAGAAGAATGCCTTAAAAAGTTGAATCTGCCAGATGGAAAAGGAATTTCAAAAACTCACTGAAAAGAATAATTCCTTCAAAATCATATTGGAGCAAATGGAAGCTAATGACTATGAGAAATCAAGATACTATAAAACAGATCCAAACAAATGGAAAAAATAGAAGGCAATGTAAAATATCTCATTGGAAAAACCACTGGCCTGGAAAATAGATCCAGGAGAGATAATTTAAAAATTATTGGGCTACCTGAAAGCCATGATAAAAAAAAATAACCTAAAAATCATCCTTCAAGAAATTCTCAAGGAAAACTGCCTTGATATTTTAGAACCAGAGGGCAAAATAGAAATTGAAAGAATTCACCGATCACCTCAAGATCCCAAAAAGAAAACTCTTAGACAAAGAGAAACCCAACAACTGCATAGGAAGAAAATCCCTCCAATGTGGCCTTTACTTTTCTTCTAATAAACAAGACATCATATTTGGGATAAAGATTAAAGGTTGGTAATCCTTTTTTATAATTCAAAGAAAGGACAATGCATTATTCTGTTAGCAAAATCAGAGTTTTAATCTGGGAAAATCATGACCTTATTAGCTTAAATTTTTCTTCACATTGAAGATAGCTATGTAATAAAATATCAATCATAACTAAAAGTAAATTAGTGGTTAATATATTGGAAGCAAAAACTTCTAGGATAAAAATCTCTTGTACTATCCTCAGTGCTTAATTACTACAAGAAAGTGTAATGGGAATTTTTTATTTCCTTTCATTCCTCCTGGAACTTCTGGTTAACTGAAAACCTGTCTTTTGTTAGTATTAACCTCACTCGACCAAAACCTATCCCATGGGATGTGAAAATTTACTTAAAGTCTTACTTCTCTGTCACTGTGACATAATTTTGCCTACAAGAGGTCTGATTAGAATCCTAATGAAGGTTCAGTTTCTCTGAGGCCCAAACTTGTGCTTGTACATAATAAAACCTAGGGTTTTTACCTTTCTCATTTCTGTGTTGTAGTAAATATATATATTTGACCACAGTTACCTACTACATGAACTCGGGAGAGGAGATATTTCTCCCATAACAGTAGCTTTAAATTTAAATCTATAGGAAACATCTGTTGGAAGTCTCTGCTTAAAGCAAAGCAGCTGATAAATTCTTGACTTTCTTTAAGGATAATTTCATTCTTTGAAAAGGAGATATGGCAATAAATAAATAAAGTAAGCAACTGCTTATTCTAAGTCTGACTGTGACCTATAAAAAAGAACAGACAGATCTGTCAAATGATAGGAATCTTGGCATGAAATGACCATATCATTTGGACGTCATCTTAGGTTTGCTATAGACAAATATGGAAGCTCGTGTAGTCTGATAGACAACATAGCTTTTGAAAGATTATATTATAAAGAAATTAGGAAAGGACAAGTAGGATCTATCCCAAAGCCCAAAATTCTGTGGTGGAAGTTGGCTCAAGAGGGCTAAGATGCTCCAAAGGAAAAAATTCTGACAATACAAATGACTCTTCAGATGCAGAACATAGGCAGCTCTAAAAAAACTGATAATCATTGTTAGTATTTGCATAGTTTTTTGGGGTTTGCAAAGACTTCACCTGTTATCCCATTTGATACAGAAGTATTAGCCAGCTTAGATTTAGAAAAGTAACATGGTGTAGAGGAGTTCTTCATCTGGAGTCTGTGAACTTGTTTTTTAAAAGTTTGATAACTGCACTTCAACATAATAATTCCTTTGCAATTCTATATAATTTATTTATTTAAAAACTGTTATTCTGAGAAACAGTCCACAAGCTTCACCTGACAATCAATGGTGTCAGGACACAAAAAAGGGTTAAGAACTCCTGGTATAGAAGAAAGAGCACTGGGTGGGTTCCTATCCCTCACTCTAATACTATTGTATGTGTGATCTTAAGCAAGGCATTTTAAGGGACACCCAGTTTACTCATCTGTCAGATGAGGGGATAAGAAGAGATGATTCCTGATATATTCTTTAACTCATAAAATAATCTATTACATCAAAAAAGAAAAGCAAATTTTTAAAAAGGCACATAAAAATGGAAGTGAAGTCAAGTAACTGAGGATGAGTGGGAAAGAGAGGCAATATCCTGAAAGAACAGGACTAGAGCTCTGCACCTGAGAGGGGACTGAGCTACAACCAAAAAGACTGTTTTTAGCCATGTTGGAAGCAAAAGAACTCTCAAAAATGGAACAGGACTGCGACCTGGGAGGGAAAGCATGATAACAGCAACAAAGAAAATAGAGCTAACTCAAATCTTAATTTGTTTCTTTGCCAAGGAGAAAGACATACAAAGGAGACTGGGAAGGATGAAACAAAAATGATTAATAGGGAACTGAAACCCAAAGATAATGAGATTATAAGAGAGTACTTAGCTGCATTCACTAAGATTAAGTCATCTCGGTACTAACATGTGGTTGGGGTTGGTGAGTCAACGTCTCTGAAAATGTGCTGCACAATTGGTGAAGGACAAATGTGGTCCTGGTTTTCAGAAAAAGGATGATAAAGTACCTTCAAACTCTAGGTAAGTGAGCCTGACTTTACATCCTAGCAGTATTACAGAACACATCATTAAAGGCAAGGTGTATGAGCATTCAGGGAAAAAGTAACCAAGGGTCAACATGGCTTTGTGAAAATACAATATACACCAGATTCATCTCCTTTCCATTGCAAAGAAGCTCACCAGATTGGAAGAATAGGAAGAAAACTACACAGAAGAAATCTAATTTCAGATCAGCAGATAACAGTTCTCCCAATAGCCTGGTGGATCAGATGGAGAGTTGGGAGTACAGGAAAGAACACTGAGGAAGATTCAGAATGAGCTCAAGGACCAAACCACAAGGACTGGGATTTGTGGCTAAAAGTCATTCTTTAGGGAGGCCTTCACCACAGGGCCCCAGAGTCCTCCCTCCAGGGCATTCTGTGGTGCACAACCTCTGTACCAGACTTTGGGGAAGGCACAGGTGGCATGCTTGTCAAATGTGTATCCCATGCTGGGATACAAGATAGTACAATCTAGATACCATAAAATGAGCTAGATCTAATAATGGTAAAGGTTCTGAACCTCAGATCCACAGACTCCTTGGGGATCTATGGACAGATTTCTGGGGGCCCATAGATTACATCATTATTTCAATATACCTAGGTGTCATTCTCAAATCCTCCCTCTCCCATCCACCCCTATATCCAATCAGTTGCCAAGTGGTATTATTTCTACCTTCATAATAATTTCTCACATTTGTCCCGTTCTCTCCTTAGTTAATATGTGTCTGCGGATTTGAACTCAGGTCCTTCTGCCTCCAGGCCCAGCACTCTATCTACTATGCCATCAGCTGCCTTTCACTTGACCACAGGCTAGGGTATTCTGTTCTTAGGCATTGGGGTACTCTTTATTTTTCTCTCATAGTACTTCACCCACCTTCACCCACCTCCCTAAGCAATCAGACAAATTATACAAGGCAAGCTGCAATAGCCCCTGTCTCCCCCCTCCCTAAATCTGTTTGCTGAGCTACAGAAAATGGGCATGTCCTCCTCAATCCTTGCAGACTGCGCTGCAACCTTGTTTGCCCTCTGCCTCAAAGAGGGGAGCATGTCCCTGGAGTGCATTCTCACAGCTGAGTCAACATGTGCTCTGAGAACACAAACTAACTGATAGAAAACTCAATAAGACATAATTAATCTATAAAAAAATTACAATGTATTCCAAATACAAAATTAGTCACATCAATGCTCTCTTCTATTATGGGTAATATAGTGTTTATTCATAAAAAAATAATTCCTTTTCACTGGGAAAAGGCACACAAAGGAAACAAAAGTAATTACTAGTGTAAGAGAAAAAAATCATTAAGATTCATCTTTAATAAAAACTAAGTCATCTGTATTACCTAAATAATATTCTTGTTGTAAAAATATAGCAACCAAATACCAGGTGATGCAAAAAAAGGAAAAGGCACACAGGTTAATTTTGTTCTAAAATAACAGAAAATCCTTAAAACGTGCAACACAAAGGGAAAACACAGTATTAACCTAAAGAAAGTCACAGAAGGCAGACAACTCTTAAGGGGAAGCTGCAACTCCCTATTTCCATGCTCAATATCATTTTTTTCAATGGGTTTAACAAAGAAGAAAAGAAAAATAACTTTTCAATGACTTGGAAGTGAAATGGGCTATGATCAATTTTATTTCATCTTGAATTCACCAGTGAAAGGAAAAACTTTACTCTTTTACTCTACTTAGAAACAGAGGGTTGGCTATTTTCTAAGGCAACTTTACTCATTACTCAAACTGACAACCATTAGCAGTAACACATATGAGCGATAGATAGTTTTGGGTCTGGTCTTGTAAACCTCTTCTAAACCCTAGGCCAAATTTTAATGAAATATACATAGTAATACTTTTTAAGGGAGGAGAAGGGGGGAAATAGTTTGGCACCTAATATAAAATCACAATGACCAAGTCAGGGGTGCAGATCCTTCAGCATGCAGCACTTTATTAGAGTTCAGTTAGAAATACACAATCTTCAGACATTCAAGATGTAGTTCTCTCAGATAAAGCTTCAAAGCAGGAAATGAATCCCCTCCCAAACGCTGCTTCTTATCTTTAAAATGACCTGAAATTATTACTGAACTAATAAAGTAATTTTGTTTCAGAAAGTGATCTGATCTTTTTTTCTTCTTTTTTGATAAATGTAATCATGAGATGTGGGATTATTGCTTTTTGGCAGACTGTGTACCCATATTGAAGCAACCTGGTAATACAAGAAACTTTTTTATGATTCTTATAAGCAAGGTCTAAAGAGTAGACTAAATCAAAGCATGCCTGTTTGTATCCTGACTATATTTCTTGAAAATGGGGAATGTTAACAATAAAAAAAAAAATCTAACATTTATATAACACTTTACGGTTTACAAATTATTTCACGTATGTTTTTATATTTGATTCTTACAAAAACCCTATAAGAGAGACTACATGGAAGCATTACTATTCCTCGTTTTACAAATGAGGAAACTGAGGCTCAGATTCAATAACTTGCTGAAGCCCCAGTCTCTTGTTCTTTTTGCATCACAGCAATGTCAAACATCCAGACTCCACAGCTGTTATGTTTTTCCTTTTACTGTGGAATCAGATGCCAACTCACAATTTTTAGTTTTCTTCTTTCTTGTTAGTCTATGATGACAAAAACACACAGAATTATTTTTGATTCTGAATTATTCACTGGCTCAGAAAAGAGAACTTCTAAAAAATATTGGGAAACCCACTATGTTTCAAGAGTTGTATGGAATAGATATTATCCTTTATACCTAAAATTATACTACTGACAAATAATTAGCATCACTTATAGTTTCTGAACTATTTTTCAGCAGTAGCTATATTTCTGCAAAGCCAGAACCCACATATCTCTTGCCTAGTCCCTTGTGTAAATTAATGTATTTGCAAGGTAACTGTCAGTGTAGTAGTGACCCTCCAAGCTGATGCTGCATCATGGGGCAAAGAGGTGAGGTATTAAAGAGGATGCATGTGTGTGGAAGATTTGGGAGGACAGGATAAAAGCTAAGAAACCCTAAAACGCCTAGGAAGCAGAGGAGGCAGATAACAAAGGCAAAAGCCACATTTAAATTGGACCAGTGGGACGATTTAAACAGATAAAACAGGTGGCTAAATGTTATAGAAAGCAAGTTCTAGGATTTTAAGCTCAAAGGGACCTTAGCGATCAGGGTCAAACTCAAATAGAAAGAGATCCTGGCAGGCTGCATGCTGAATAAGAAAATTATAAATTAACATTCTCTACATTTTAATTTTGTGAAGTATTTCCCAGTGAGATTTTAATCTGGTTTGGCCCCACTAGAACAGTGCTGTCAGCACCTGACATTCTGATCTAGTCCATCCCTGATCTTACAGATGAGGAAACTGAGTTCTGAAGAAATGACCTGCCAGAGGTTATCCTGGGCAGCACAAAGTCTCAGCAAAGTTGTAAGCTTTAGCAGCTTTAAAAGTGCTAAGACTTTGGGGACACCCTGTATGGTAAGTGGCACTAGCCCAGCAGGGCTAGATTCCCAGGTTCCACACACACCACTCACTTCCTGATCCACCACACTGTGCCAGGATGGAAACCAGTAACCAAGAAAGTCAGAGAGTCTCAAGAGTACTCAAAAAACACCCAGGGTAATATCACAAAGACTAACAGGGTCCAGTCACGCATGCTTCAGGAGCCCCTCTGCCAGGTCAATGAACCTAGGTTGAGGCAGTGCCCATGAACATGTGGAATGACTCTGACTTTGGCTTCAAGAGCATGTTAATGCCACCATAGTCAAAGCCGCTGATTCTACTCTATCAGAAAGAGGAAAGGCTAGGGGGAGCCTTCTCTGGGATTCAAAGTGTCTGGATACACTGGTTAGGAAACAACAGTCCAATGTCATCTATTCCAAAGTGAGAACAGGCTCCCCCTCCCCCCACTGCCCCCAGAGTGTGTGATCACTCCTGGGGTGTGTGTGTGTGTGTGTGTGTGTGTGTGTGTGTGTGTGTGTGTGTGTGTGTGTGTGTGTGTGTGTGTGTGTGTGACATTCCAACCACCTTCCAGTAAAAGCTAAACTGTGAGGCTTGTCTCCAACAGAGCCACCTCCATCTTCATCTTCCAACATGCCTCCATCTCCACTTTCTCCCTCCAATGTGCAAGCTCTCATCTCCTCCCTCCACTCTAGACCAAACCCACCCTTAACCCCAGATCACCTTCTGACTGTGGTAGGTGCACCCAGGTAGGTGAGTTCCGAACAGGGGCACTCATTGGTGAGGAAGAACCCTTCCACAGTCCCTACTTCCCTATTCATTTGGGGTGGGACAGGGTGAGTTTACAAGATAAGTAAGTACGAATGGGTTGTAACTCTATCTCAGATCACATTATCTTTTTCCCCAAACGTACCTTTCTCCCAAACCTCCCTATTTCCGTGGTGGGCACTGCCACCCTTCCAATACCCTACCCTCCATATTCAATCAGTTATCAGCTGCTGTCATTTTCACCTGAACCTCTTCTACTCACGGAGCTACTCTATGGCCTCATTCAGGCCCTCAGCAGCTTCAGCCTCAGCCTCCTTGCAGGTCTCCTTGCCTCAAGCGTCTCCCCCAGCCAATTTCTCCTCTCCAAAATTAATCTAGCTCACATTGTTCTCTATCCTAGAGTCCCCTGTCCCTTATCCTATTGCTATTCCTTACTTATACATAAAAAAGCCTCCACTTTGACTGTGAACCTGATTAAATCCAACATCCTTGAGGAATTTAAGTATAACAGGATCATGTTGGAATGATCTCTCTAAATTAATACTAACTTAGATGATATGTACATTGACAAATCCCCTGAAACGAAACACCTTTATAATACTCTTTTAGAAACTTCTTTATAAAGCATCAAAAGATAGTAATCACGCCTAATATATGCATTGTCTATCAAGTCTAATGTGAATTTCACATGACAAAAATGCCTTTCTGTGCAGATTTTCTTTGTCCTTCAGCTGAAGCTCAACAAGAACAGCCTTTAAAATTTATTTTCTGTAGATCCCCTTATCTCTTTTCTATATTTCCTCTCTCAATAACTGCCCCCCCACACCCACACCCCACAACCATTGGAGCTATATACCACAGCTCTTTTCCCATCAACCCAAGGTACTAAGAACAAGGATTACATTTCAGTATGAGTCAATCAACCATTAAGCATTTTTTGAAAAAGTGCTATTATCTGCAAAGCTCAGAGACAAAAGTGAAACAGTTCCTGCCCTCCAGGAGCTTATAGTCTAGTGAGAGACATGTAGAGACGGCATTGGGGGAAAAGGCCTAGCAAGTGGGAGAATGTAGAAGGTGGTGCTTCTGAGCTTCGAAGGAAATCTGTGATTCTAAGGGGTGAGGAGGGACACAGGAGATAAAGCCTGTGAGGAATGGAAAGAAAGCCTATCTGGCTGCCTCTTGGTATTCATTAAAGGGAGTTATTTATGATGAGGATGGAAAGATAGGATTGGGCCAGGTTAAATGCCCAACACAGGAGCTTCTATTTAATCCTAGAAGTAATACGGAGCCACTGTAGTCTACTGAGTAGGGGAGTGACATGATCAGAGCCACACTTCAGGAAAATCACTTTAGCAGCTATGATGAGGATGGATAACAGTAGAGAGGGACTTGAGGCAGGAAGAACAATAAGAAAACTATTACAATAGTAGAGATAAACAGTGAAGAGGGTTTGTACCAGGATGGTGGGCATTATGAAAGAGTTTCAATGTGTTACCTAAACAGACACGTAGATTTTAAATCATTTTAATCTCTGTGAAAGGAACAGTTTTGTCTGTTTACAGGACTTTAAACTGCCCTATCCCAGAAGGGTCCAGTGAAGCCTTCTCTGATCCCCGTCTACTTTAAGCATATTCTCAGGAGCCACTAACATAACAGAGAGAGGAACAAAAGCCTTTTGGTAAGCCTGCCCTTGGCCTGGTATAAGTCTACTGGCAGGCGGCCTAGCCCTCCTCCCTCTTATAACTGTCTGAGCATGGGTCCAGTGTCTTCCCCATTTCCCTTTATCTCATCTCAACGCAGCCGCACCCCACCCCCAGCCTTGCTGTAAATATCCCTTTAATTAGAAGCTAGCAATCATGTTTTCATATAAGCAACATCCCCCCCACTCTTTATGTGCTTTATTTCTACTTCTAGTAATGAAAATTTCCACCAAAGTTTGGCATTAATCACTAAAAGAGAAAATGAATTCCAACTGGTTTTAAAAGTTGTACAAGTTCATTACGGAAACTTTTTAAAAAACCAGATCCACAGCACTGAGTTCATATACTTTCCTTCATTTCAGGAATATCAAATGGGGCAAAAGGAATTACTATCCTAGAGCACAGGAATGAATGACCCAAATTACCTAGGGAGTAAAAGCATTTGCCCAAAAGTCAGGATGATTAAATCTTGGCAATAAGCATGTGGGTCACACAGCCTACAACTAAAACCACCCATTTCCATACTTAGGAAAAAGGTCATGGTTATCTCCCACCCCAATCAGCCTGGACCTTCTACCTGCTTCTATAAATGCTCTTGCTCTGCCAGAACAGAAAGAAACACACAGTGGAGCGCCACCTCCTATCTGCCACAATGCCTTGCACAAGCACAGGAAATGATTAATAAATTCTTTTTCTGTCTCTTTGTCTAAAGATTTTTCTTATTATCCTCTTTCTCATGGTTCTACCTCTAGAACATAGACTTGGAGTACATAGGTGTTTAAATCAAAACTGTCTAGCAAATCAATTAATCAACAAGTATTTGAGAGCTTACCGAGTGTCAGGTATTGTCTTGGCTGCCAGAGGTACAAGTAACAAAGGAAACAATTTCTCTTTGCAAAGACCTCACAACGCTGGAAGGAGGGAGACAAGTACATATAAAACATACAAATAAATATAAAGTGAATAAGTGCAAATAGATATATACAAAGTGGTTAAATGCAAGGTAGTTTGAGAGGGAGGGCTTCAGAAAAAGCTTCCTACAGAATATGGTGCCGGAGCTGCATCTTAAAGGCAAACAGGGTAAGGAGGAGGGCCATTCCAGGAATGTCAGATACTCACTGAAAATGGAGTGTTGTAAATGAACAGATTACCATGATAAAATTTAAAGATACTTTAAAAAAATTTTTTTAAACCAGGCTGTACTTAACAGAGATTCACCATGTCATATACAACCCTCTTTTTCTGTTCTTTATTTAATAAAATGTTCATCTTTGTGGACAGTGTGATAGTTTAGCAATTTGGATAGGTTAGCCTTTCTAGACTAGGCACAGTTCCGTCAGTAGCCATACAACTGAAATCATACACCTGTTACACTATAAACACAACAGAAAATATACTGCCACTTGCATTCTGGTCACAGGTTCCATGATGAGCTATTTCAAACTTGCTTTGCTTTCATACTGGCTTAGCCTATTGTGGAAATGCCCAAAAGTATGGGACTAAAGCAAGATGCACTGATTTTTCATGAAAAATATGAATACACTTTGGGCTATTGAAGAAGACAGTGTAAACCTGTATTTTGTTCTGCGCCCCTGACCACACCCCTCCCCTTCTAGGCAACATAATGTAATTTATTAGTAGTCAGCATAAAGGGGCAACAGCAGGAAATCAGATTGCAAAGAGAACCCAGAAGTCATGTGCAAACCATTCCAAAGATCAAAGGAACATAATTTACAAATTGTTATCCTATACTAACCAAATTCACATCCTGGTAGTATGTGCTGAAGCAGCAGAAGCCATCTATGCACTGCTGTCTGGATCTTTTGGTCCTGTGATATGTAAATCCCAGACAAGTTCCAGACATCCAGGATAAGACCAGAAGATCAAAGGGTGCTGATAATTTTGAAATGATGTGGACATGTTAATTTTGGAGTTTTACAGACAACCTTCAGATGATTTGGATATGTTAATGGTGGCTGGCATAGTCAGAGCTCGAACTCCTGTCCCCCGAGCCCTCTTCCCTCTCTATCAGGTCCATGCTTCTGAAGGCTCCTGACTCCAATCCATGGTTATATGAGTAATCCTCTCTGCCTCTCCCCCTGCCCCATGCTGTTCTCTCAGGCTGCCTGACCTCCTTCACCATCCTACCCCAGCCCCATGCTGTCTGCTTCTGGAAACTTTTCACTGCTTGTCTCTATATATTTTCTGTACCTAACCAAAGTGCTGACTGCCTCCCTGTTTTCCACTGCTGATGAGGGGACCTTAGGGGTAACCTAGTAACAACCTTTCTATGAATTCTTTCTACACAAAAAGATTAGACTAGTAATTTCCTTTTAGATGTTTCTTGGTGATGATTATTTTGGCTATTACATACAACAGTATTTCTGTCATAGTACCTGCAATGTTCTTTTTAGACATTAAGACCAATGTCAAGAGACAAGAAGGTGGAAGCTAGAAAATGAAAAATGAGAAAATGGGCCTATATCAAATGTCTGAGGTTCTTTGCAGGAAGGATGGCACTCTGAGGAACCAGCAGCAGCCTAGGAAACATGGATTCATGAGATACATACACGGGATTTTCATTACTGGCCACAGAAAGAAGTAGATGGTGACTTCTTGCTGAGGAGTACAAAGGTGGCCACATATTAAGCTGATATGACCAAGCTGATATGACTTTATGAGGCAAACCTCCTAAGATTTGTCAAACCTAATGACAACACCCACTTCTGATAACTGACATGGAGACCAAGGCTCCTGCTACTGCCAAAAGACATGTTCTGTAATCTGTAAAAGGAAGGGGTGGACTAGATGACTTTCAGGGCCCTATCCAGCTCTAACAGCCCATGACTCAAGTATATTCAGGCTTAAGCACAATTTTTTCCAACATCTTTCATGCTATGCGCCTGAGATGACTGTGCAGTTAAGTGGATTCTGAGTGAGCATACCCAAAGATCAGTCCCTAATGGGTGAATGTCAGATAGGAGGAAAGTCTCAACTAGAGGGTCTCAGCTCCTGTGCTGTTCAACATTACTTGCATGATGATACACATTTGTCAACATTACAACTAACATGAAACTGAGACAACTAATATGCTGGATAACAGATCCAAAAAGATCTCAAGAGACTAGACCAACAGGCATACTCAAATAAAATGAAATAACAGAGTTAAATGTAAAGTATTCACGTCCAAAAAACTTTCACCAATATGGGATGGGGAGGCACTGCTAATAAGACCTGTGAAGAAGATCTGTTGTACTTAGTGGACTATAAATTCAATATAAATCCAGTCTGAAGTGGCAGTGGAAAAAAGGCATGTTGTTGTTTGAGGCCACACTAAATGAGGTGTGATATCCAGAAGGAGCCACTAGTCATGCTCTCCCTCATCAGATCATACCTGGAATGCTTCTATCATGAGCCTCCAGTTTCAGGAAGGTTACAGGTGAGCACATCCAGGAGGGAACTGAGAAGATGCTCCAAGAGGGGTCCCAACAATACAGCCCCGGGGAAGTCTCATGAAGGGTGCTGCTCTATGCGCTGCTTGAGTTCCCAAGGCACAGTGTCAAAGGGCTTCAGTATCTCAAGGTCAATGATAGCCTGGTCCCTGGCAACCTCTTGGGGGTCCCTCCTTGTCTCTCTGGCCCACCTGGGACATCTGAGGCTCCTGTAGTCAGGGGTTAGAGGACTCTTACTTCTGTGATCTCTACAGAATCATGGACTAGGAAGAGGACTACCTGGAGCTGTCACATATTGGGACAAACTCCTCTTAACTTGCTCTAGATTAAACGAAAATTTCTGGAGTAATGGTTCTCAAAGTGTGTGATCTCAGATGCATAGCATGAAAGATGTTGGAAAAAATTGTGCTAAAACCTAAATATACTCGAGACATGGAATGTTAGAACTGGACAGGGCCCTGAAAGTCATCTAGCCCACCCTTTCCTTTTATAGATTACAGAATGTGTCTTTTGGCAATAGCAGGAGCCTTGGTCTCCATGTCAGTTATCAGAAGTAGGTGTTGTCATTAGGTTTGACGAATCTTAGGAGGTTTGCCTCGGGGCCTATCAAAATCTCTAAGGGGGTCCACAAGGTCAGAAAAATTTTCATAATACAAACACATCTTAATTTCTCATACGATAAATGTTAATAGCTATAATCCACACAAAAGCTCTTGAGGGGGGAAGTACTCAATAATTTTTAAGAGTGTGAAGGGGTTCTGAGACCAAAATATTTGATTACAGCTGTTTCAGAGCTCAATCTAGAAGCAATCAACCTTTCAGGATGCTGATTTTTGTCCAGGCATATAAACTATTTTAATGACTCAATAACCTAGTTAATATGGGACTTATAAGGCAAAGGTTACCCATGGTTTTTATCCCTGTTATCCCAGCTAGATGTCTTTAAGTCACAAATGGAATTTAACAAAAGAATAAACTGAAGCAGATCTCCAAGCAAGATAACTTTTATTAGCAGGGGCATGCCACCTGTCAATAAGTAGGTCAATGGCTCGCCTCCATTTACACCAAAGACCCCAACAAGAAGGCAATTCCCCTTACACGGGTTTTTGGGGGTACAGAACAGAGCAGGGTATCTGACATCACAGAACTAATGGCAAATAGCAACTCACAGCCACAAAGCTGAGGCACAGATACCTGTACATGACTGGCTGGAAATTTGGCACTGGGGGCTAGCAATGATCCCCCTTCTCCCCTCATGAGACTAAGAAGTGCACATTAGTTGAGACCAGGTGCAACAGAGCAGAGCAGACTTTTGGACAGCAAACCTGATATGCTTGAAAGATAGCTTTATGGAGTAGAAATATCAGACCCAACTCCCTTCCTTTCACACACATTCCCCAAGGTTAGCAAAATTCCTTTAGGCAAGAAAAGTTGAATTTTTAAACTTAACCCTTTATAAGCCAGCTGAACTAAGTTCAAAGACAAAGAACTATGACTTAAGCAGTTACAGGACAAAAGCATAAAAGACAAAATCAATTAATTATAAATAGGATCAATAAGAAAATTGGCTTAGGATTGATCTTAACCTTCTAACTCGTAAGTCCCTTCCATAGGTCTCAAGAAGAACCTGTGAAAGATTAAGACAGGATGAGTACCAACAGCACTGCCACTGGGATGTTCACACTAAGGATGTTCTGACAGTGGGTCAGTACCAGTAAACACATCAGGAGCTACTGGCAAAGCCCTCCTGAATTTTAACACAATGACTTTTATAAGAACAGGCCTCACAATAATTTTTAATGCTTTACCATCAGTTTCTGACCCTTTTATCACCACATTCCAAATGAATGTGTGAGCTACAGCACCCTCTGCTGGATCAAGAGAAGAAAAGAGCTTAAACTTGTGTTCTGAAGTGAGGAGGTTGCCTTTTCAAAACTAATTAATAAACCATCTCTTCGTGTGCACCCCAATTTTCATGAAGCCCATAAACACTATTTTAACTATTATTCTAGACGTGAGGTCCCTATGGGAAAGACAGACAAGAAGCTGACACGCTCTGAGAAAAACGATATCCTGTTTAGACAAACATTCTTGCTCCTCCCTCTCCCTCTTAGACAAGGAAGGGAAAGCAAAATGGAAAGTTGGTTCTGAGTATCTCCTTGGAGAGATAGATAAGAAAACTGACAGTTTCCTAGTGTGCCCAATGGCATCAAGAAATTATTTCTTGGCCAGCTTGGTTATCTCAAACTGCAGTGCTCAGGACGAGCATAGGCCAAAAGACTGACAAAAAATCAATAGCAGTTGATTGAACATAATCTATAGCAGGAGATAAAGAGGGACAGAAATGCTGTGAAGAACTTGTATCCCAACCAAGTCACAAGTAAACCTTGACACCTGGTGAGACTAAGCAAGACAATGAGCTGCTGGAAAATATGGTTCAGGATTAAGAAATGGAAAAGGTCAAAGACGTGTAGACTTCTCAGACACCTACAAGCATTTATTAAGTAACTGACTATATGCCAGACAGTGGGTTAGGTCTGGAGAAATCAAGGACCAAAAACAGTGACACAATTCCTGCCCTTAAGAAGCTTACATTCTACTGGGTGGGGGAGGGCAGGCAGCATCATCATCATGAATAACATCATTAATAATAGTAGTTATATAGTATCTGCTTTGTGTTAAGCCTGTATAAAGATTATCTCATTTAATCCTCACAACAACCCTGGGAGGTAGGAGCTATTATTATTCAGACTTTACAGATGAGGAAACTGAAGCAAAGGTGAAGTGACTTGCCCAGCGCCACACAGCTGGGAGTGTCTGAATCCAAATTTGAACTCAGGTCTTCCTGACACCAAGTCCAGAGCTCTGGGTATTTCACACACAGTTGCCTGACATGTTCACAGATAAACAAATACAGGATACCTATCTGCAGGGGATGAGGGCGAAGGAGACTAATAACTAGAGGAATCCAGGCCTCATGGAGGGTGCTAGGAGCTCCCTGGGACAAAGGCGATGAGGGGCAGAATTCCGGGCAAGGGAGATGGAGATACAGATAAAACTTCTTGTACAAAAAATCACACGGAGCAGCTCTCTTCATGAAGTCTGCCAGGAGGTTCAGAACAAATCAAAGACCAAACAATATCATGAAAAATTAAAAGGACTATATCTTAAGGGAGAGGAAATGATTCACTATTGATGTGGGATCATTTTCAAATAACCTGTGTACTGTGTGGAAAGGTCAAAACCAAATACCAAAAGGGAAGAGAATAGAGGAGAAGATGCCACATGCAACTGCAATCCTGCAACTTGACCTACACCCCCTAAGAGGGCTTAAGTAAAAGAAAAAACAAACTCTAGTCACTCTTATGACAATTTTTCTATGGAAATCTTAACTAATGCAAAGCAAAGCAATCACCACACTGAGGAGGCTAAAAAGTCCAGAAATGGCCTCAGCACTAAAACTCTGATATCCTCACCAAGCTAAGGAACAAGGCAAACCAAAATGAACAAAGTTCAGAATGTGAAGCTGTTTCAAAACAGAAGATGGACAGAAGATTACAGAGGAAGTTGTAAGCTTATGAGCAGTCACTTCATCAAATTGGGAAAAGTAAAGGAGGGGATCAGAGAAAGCTGGAATCGAACATGGAGGTTTGCTAGTCTAATTTCTAACAGATGAGGAAACTGGGGCCAAGGAAGTTAAGTGCCTTGCCCAAAATCACACAAGCAGTCAAGGACAAAGACAGGAAAAATGAATTGTAGAAAAGCTAGTCATGGGACCCAACTAAACCAGACTGTCTCAAATCCATTTATAGATGATGCTCAAAGGACAGTAAGCAGGTGAAAAACTGAATCGATCTTCCAGAATACTATAATAAACATTTTAATTGGCAACGAGAGTGACAGATTTAGAGCTAGAAAAGGATCTTAGAGGCAATCTGAGATGTGCCCTCATTTTATAGGTGGAGAAACTGAGGCAATAAGGAGATGAATGGCTTGCCCAGGGTCACAGTTAGCCCAGCCCTCTGTACACTATGCCACCAGCTACCACTACCTCTGGACTCAATAAGCTCCTAATGAGATACACAAGGAAGTAGAAATAACACTAGGAAAAAGAAGTCAACAGAGGTAACCAGCAAACACCAGCCACCAGGATGACAGATCTACAGACAGTATGTGCCCTCTGACCACAGAAGGCCTACCTGAAGTGCTCAGGGCCTTCCCTATGGAATGAGAGGCTCTCAGGGAGGGATGGGGGCTGGCCCTGATGCCTCCTGCTTTCTTATGAGGTCTGCCTCTCTTCTCTCCTGACCATGACCTTCTCTGGTCACATCCTACAGGGCTATAGTTCTCTAGAAGGCGCCACAGCTGCTCCCTAAATGATACACACTGTAACTCTGAAGCTGTAGAGTCATGGTCTGGACATCTAGTCCCACTGGAGGAAGGCTGACATTAACAAGAGGTCTTTGTTTCTAAGAAAAGTTCAGGGTCATTAAAAAAACTTTGGAATGTTCCAAAGGCAATCCAACCCACTGGTCTCCTGTTCCATTCTGAGCTGAATTCACTGGCCATCTGCAGAGTCTTTTTAAGTTCTGATCAAAATGATGGATAAGCTCTGTAGGTTCTGACCCATCTAAGTGCAGTCAAAGCAAAGGACATTCTTCATCCACCTTATTTTTTCCTCTGTGGATAGCTAGGCTAAAATCTTTCAGGAGGTTATGAATCTCATCCAAGAGACTTGCAATGTTTTGAGGCTTGATGCAACAAAGCACAATGCCATGCAAAACCAGAAGAATCTAGAGGACCTTATCATTTCTACATAGCTGTGGACAACATAAGTCTTGAACAGAAACTTGTCCATGGAATTTTATGAAAAAGGATGGTGGAAGTTTATGAGCAATATTACCTCACAAGAGAAAAGCAACAGACAGTAAAGCTAATTCAAAGGTTTTTTTAATTTATTTTTAGTTTCCAACA
Organism: Gymnobelideus leadbeateri; assembly: GCA_011680675.1. Lineage (NCBI taxonomy): Eukaryota > Metazoa > Chordata > Mammalia > Diprotodontia > Petauridae > Gymnobelideus > Gymnobelideus leadbeateri. The sequence goes on along the minus strand of WOXC01008715.1, from coordinate 160,441 downwards.
TTCACTTCCACAAGATTTTAAATTATAAATTTTCTGTCTTTCCCCTACTCCCCACCCCAAAATAGAGAGCCTACTGAATCCCCCTTCCCCCAATCTGCTCTCTCTTATATCCTCCCTCATTCCGCTCTGACTATTCTGGGCTGCTGGTTGGGGCTGTCATGGGTCCAGACCTGTGCGGCTCACATGGGACTTCGCTTTGCTTCCAGCTGGGTGCAACAGACCCTTTCTGTCGGCCTGCCAGGCTGCCTTCAGCGGGAGATTTATTTCTCTCTGTCACTTTGTGGGTTCTGTAGCTCTAAAATTTGTTTAGAGTCATATTTTAAGGTATTGGAGGTGGTTGGGGCAAGAGTTCATGCAATTTCCTGCTTCTATTCTACCATCTTGGCTGCCAATTCAAAGTTTAAAAGCCAGTTTTTTAAAAATCTGGCAAGATTCCCAATTAAGCAAAATTGTCTCAAAGTAATTTAAGAAAGAAACTAGAAAGATGACAACAAGTGGATGAAAGATGGAAAAGATCTGTAAAAATATGTAATACTAAACACTCTTCACCATCAAGGACAGTAGAAATAATACTACATCTGGTTTCTTAGTATCACAGTCCTAGGTGTGCCTTTACTAGATGTAGAAAGGGCACTTAAGAGATTGGTGATGAGAAAGGCAGCTGGACTAGACAAGAATGCATAGAGAAGGAGCCATGCTGGAAGTAAAACTATTGAGGGCATCACAGGAAGAAGTCTCAAGATATCTTAAGGAAGGAGATAAAGGTGAGAGAAATAAAATCTTGTGTTTTACTAATAACACTCCCCCCTCACCCAAAGCACTGAGAGAACATCTCTTAACTTAGATTTCTTGAGAATCATCTACATAAAATTTTTGTGAGAACAAACTGCACATATATTAAGAGTATCTTTGATGACGGTATTAATAGGAAACAGTTGGTTTTAGCAAACAACATTCCACAGTAGGTAATTTTATCAAGATATAATTGAAAAATTCAAAGGATAAGATACCATTGTGCTTACTGGTTGTGACTTGGTAGAGTAAGGTTCTCTCCCCTTTAATAAAATGTCTTCTATGCATACATCAAAATTATGTAAGATTTCTTGAAAGACAAGAGAAATTACTTTGACTCTGCTCATTAATATCAGGCAAAGCCCAAAAGATGGAGATGTCAGCTTGTCAAAGATGTTCACCCCAGACTTGCAAGATATAAAGCACATAGTCTAAGCCAAAAACCACATGACTACATATAGAAGACATCTAAGTACAACTCTGAAGCACTGAGAAAAAAGACGACATGCTAAACGTCTGGAAAAAATAATGGATCGGGGTGGCTAGGTGGCAAAGTGAGTAGAGCACTGGACCTGGAGTCAGAAGGATCTGAGTTCAGATCCTGCCTCAGACACTTAACACACACAAACAAAAATCCTAACTGTGTAACCTTGGGCAAGTTACTTAACCCCAATTGCCCTCCAAAAAGCAAAAAAAAAAAAGGATGATATACAAAAAACAGTGTTTAGGAGGACAGTAGGAACTACCAACCCATGCCTACTCGCTCATCTCTATAAAATTTTCATGAGGATGACCTATACGTACTTTTTTTAAATGAGAAAGAGAATGGAACAAACAAACAGATGTAAAAAATACAGCCTTCTCTTCAACTTAATACAACTTTACACTTTCAAATGACTGAAATACAAGAGTCTACTGGGTAAGTTTGATGATTATTCAAAAGCATTTGCCAATAGCACAGAGCAAGCCCTAACTGCTCTCTTCCTAAATCTTCCTGGCATATTGTGAGCAGGAGATTCCTTGATGGATGCAAACACTGAGGGAACTGCTGTTCCTGGATACTCTGATTTCTTATGTTATGCAAGGTATAAAACAATAATGGTGTGTGTCCTCTCTCTGGCGTGGAGGATGTCCCGCACAGAATACTGTGAAGAAAAGGAATAATACTTGTGCACTGTGAGGTATCCATGTGACCATGTTTTCAGGAAACATTCCTTTGCTGGCACAAAGCCCCAGAATACTGAGAGTGAAATCCATACTCAAACATAAGAGGTCCAGAAAAGAAAGAAGAAACTCTTCTACACTTAAGATGTTTCAATTTATTGCTGTTGTTCAGTCCTTTCCATTTGTGCCCAACTCTCCGTGACCCCATATGGCAAAGATACTGGAGCAGTTTGCATTTCCTTCTCTAGCTCATTTTAAAAATAAAGAAACTGAGGCAAGCAGGGTGAAATTACTTGCCCAGGGTCACAAGTTAGTGTCTGAGACAGAATTTGAACTCAGGTCTTCCTGACTCCAAGTCCTGGGGCTCTAACCAATTCACCACCTACTACTGCTCTGCACCAACTTACTGGGGACCAAAGGCAACCAGATAGATTTCTGTCGTAATTACCCATGATGTGAGTGATAGCAATGGAGAGACATCACTCATCTACTGGATGAGAACCTGTGAGACTGATGATTACAAAGGATTCTACAACAATTCTAGAAAACAGGCAAAAATAATGCGACAATCATCAGATAAGCATCAGGCATGAGTTTTTGTTCCTACTGCAAACTAAGGTTTCAGAAAACACACAGTTTTGGTCGGTGAAAAGAAAGTAGCGTTAACAGGCTCTTACTCTCTGTCCATTAACAAAGACAACGTAATTCTGTATCACCATCTAACTATACAATCAAATTCAGCCAACACCAAAGTGCCCAAAGGTAAAAACGAGAATCAAGTAAGTCACATCAAGTGTACTGCAAACCTTAAGGCGATAAAAATGCAAAACATCATTATTCATTATTAAAATCATTTTCCTGAAAAACAATTTCTAAATGACAATCTGCCAGATCTAATCAAGGATTAGATCCTGTGCTATTTAGGAGGTCTTATAAGGTGATGACAGTCTAATCAGCTGCCTGGTCTCTTTATAAGGATTTTCAAATAAGTCATTCTCTCTAAAGAAAGCTTGGTTTCAAGTTTGTAATTTTGTAAAAAAAAAAAAACAAACCCTAAAATTTCTAATTTTGAAACAAATCATGTAGACTACACCTGTTTCATTTGGAAAAAAAAATAAAGTTATATCTATCACCACAAGAAGCCTGACTTAAACCCAGGTCTCTTAGTTTGGAGGTCAGTTTTCAGCTGCTACACTGTGATACCTCAGAATGCAAATATAAATTATAATTCATCCTGGCTCAATTTCAATTTTGTATCACTATTGCTAACAGTCAACACAACAGCCAAAGTTTAAAAAAATCCTGCTGTTCACTCAATTGATAAAAGTAGGAAAAAGATACCAAAATCCCTACCTCCTCATCAGAGTCATCTCCAAATACTGACGGCTTCTGCAAAACAGGTTTCTGCAACTGCTGTACTTTCTTTGGAAAAAAGAGTCCATATCTGCAGAAACAAAATGGAGACCATACCAGTGAACAGCTTAACAAATATTTTAAAATGTAATCACAACCTCTTGTAACTTCAGAGGAAAATGTAAAGAACTGCACCCATCCTGTTGGACTTGGCTTTGTCACAAGAATACATATTAAAATACAACAGAATGTTTCTGGAAGCTTATTCCAAATGTTTTTGATTTTAATTTGCCACACGAGATTTCACTGAGGCAGCATGAGAGAATCCTTAAGAGTCAGAAAGACATGAGTTCAAATCCTCCCTGAGATTGTCTGACTCTTGTTATGAGATTGTATGAGCTGTATGACTCTTGGCAAGTCCATCTGCCTCTTTTCTGAACCTCAGTTTCCTCATATGTAAAAGGAGTTTAGAAACTCCTTGGCCTCTGAGCTTTCAAGCTCTAACTACATGACCCTATGATGATAAGAACTCCCTGACATGATTACTTCACATCCTGTAGGACTCAGAGCCATTTTCAAATGCTTTAACTCTTTGAAGAAATGGTTATTCCAAAACTGTGTTCTTTCACCTCATCACCAGAAACAAATTGTACCCCCAGTAAAATATAAGCCCCTTGAAGGCAAGGACTATCTCACTGCTGAATTTATATTCCCTATGTCTACCCCTGCACCTGGCACATAGCAGGTGCTTAATCCTTTTTTTTTTAAAAAATTGATTCTATTTTAGTAGAAAGTAAAATTAATCTATTTCAAGGAAAACCTAGCAAGTGATCCCATGAGATTTTTTTGGGGGGTGGGGGGTCCAAACCTGTGATTCCATAGGCAACACAGGGAGAAGTCCCTCTCCCAATAAAGATCAAGGAAGTCCTGAGAGGTTAACTGATTTCCCCAGAGTCACAGGACCATTAGGAGTGAGAAATGGGGACTTTAAACCTTCTGACTCTGGTGTCAGCTCTCCGCCCACTAACCAGCACTAGCCCCACATGCCAGGAGCTTATGGGTCAAAGGAAGAGGACTTTTTGTAAGGGTATATACACATACAAAAAACGTTGAGTAGTCTTCCTCATCTCTAAAGTGAAAGATCTGAATTAGGTGGCTGCTGAGGCCGTGTCCAGCCCTCCATCTATGAGTCAGTCTTCTTCAGAGATGGGAACCACCAGCCCTCCTGCTAAGCTGATGCCTCATCGGCACACCCTCATGGGAAGCTCCCCCCACCTCGCCCAGCCTACCATAAAAAAGCTCACTCTGGCTTTGGGCAGAAGACCCCCTGCTTAAATCCTCTCTCAGGTGGGACCTGTGTGACCTTGGATAAGTCACTCACTCCCGAAACTAAGCTTCCTCCTTTTTAAATGAAGGAGGCAAGGCTCTCCCAGCTCCAGAATTACAGGACTCTAAGGCATCGAACCTCCCCAGCAGGGCTTCTTAACCCGCAGGCTACGAACTTGCTCTAATATTTTGATAACCATACCTCCTTGTAATTTGTTTGCCTTTTATCTAAATATATCCCGTGTACTTTTTTAATGCATTTAAAAGCACGATTCTAAGAGGGGCTTCACGCATGCCAGAGTCCACGACTCGAGAACCTTAAAGCTACCAATTATTCACAGTTTTTGGCCATCTCTTCAGCCTGCGGACCCCTCCTGGGGACACTTTTAAATGCACAAAATGAAACACTGAGTAATATAACGATGCATTTTAACCTCTTTTGTGTTTTATATCATAAAATTATTTTATATTATTATGTTTTAACTCGACGTTTAAATTATGTTTTATCTCAAGAGCCTCACAATAGCCTTGGGTCCTATTATTGTCCTCACTTTACAGGTGAGGAAACTGAGGCTGAGGCTTGCCCAGGGTCAATCCATAAGCGTGGGTTAAGTGCCTACTGTGTGCTGAGCCCTGGAAATGCAAAGAAAGGTAGAAGATCGGCCCGCTCTTGAGGAGCTTACAGTCTGACAGGGGAGGGAGGATGTCACCTCGCCCGGAATTTGGGAGAATTCGAACTCGAGTCTTGAGGCCTTCAAATCCTGCGCTCCACCCACGTCATTCTTACATAGAGTGGCCAAGGAAAACAAGCGACAGGGAACGCGAACCTAGCTTTCTTTCCCGTTTAAGTTCACGAACCCCCTGATTTCTCTCCACAGAGACCTCCCACCACCCCCGTAGTCGAGGCGCCTCGACGCCCCCAAACTGAGCAGCCCCGCCCCCACCGATATGCGGCAAGGGGAAGGGGAGCCTTCGCTCCTCCACGCTCGGGCCCGGGGCTGCTCCCAGCTCCGTTCCCCCGTCCCCGAGGCCCCCTCCGAGTCCCCCTCCTGTCACCTTCCGACCCCCGCAGGCCAAACCCCAGCCCCATCTCCCTCTGCACTCACTGCTTGCGCGGGGCCGCCATCTTGCTCCGGCCTACGCTCGACGCCGTGGCGGGAGAGTAAAACTAGCACCGACGTCAACGCCGGCGTCCGCAGATTCGACACGGACCCCAGCACCGGCGTCCGCAGATTCGACACCGACCCCGACATCGGCGTCCGCACATTCGACACCGCGCCCGCCGCCGGCTCCTTCTTTCTTCCCACGGGCTGCTGAGGCGGAAGACTGACCCTACCTCTCCGAGACGCTTTTTTTATTTTAGACAATAAGAACCGTTTGGTTGGAGGCTCTTTTTTAAGGTCACAAAACTGTGTCGAAAGTGCGGACGCCTCCTCCCGACGCTTGGCTGCAGCCCTCTTGGGTAGGAGGACCCGAGTTCGAATGAGGTTCTGCTGAGGCAGAGATGCCCGGGTCATTGACGAGAGCAGGAAAAGACCTCCGAGGCCTTGTAGGAGGACCAGGTCATTTTACAGATGAAGAAACTGAGGCCCAAGGCGTTGTCTGAGGTCCCTTCGGTGTCCGAGGTAGGATCTGAACCCAGTTCCTCAGACGCCAGAGCCTCAGCCCTATGCACCGTGTCTTGCCCTTGGGTCCTAGACCTGCTTCTGGAAAAGAGCAGCCTCCTGGTTATTCCCTGAACAAGGCGTTTCCTCTCCCGCCCCCTAGCCTTTGCACAGGCTGTCTCCCTTTGCCTTCCACCCTCTCAGTCCTCACGTCTGCTCTTTGGAGCTTCCCACTACTCTCAAAGCCCGGTCAAGGGTCACCTTCCTGATCCCCCGGTTGTTGAGCCTCCATTCTTCAATATCACCGAATATGCACGTGTGCATTTGTATGATATGTTAGCCTGGCTTAGCTACTTCCTACCTTTGTCAAGTCACTCTTAACTTTCCTGGGCCTCAGTTTCCTCATCATAAAATGAGGGGGGGTTGAACAAGAGGACCTACAAAGTCCCTCTTTGCTCTAAATCTGTGGTCCTATTATCCTGTGATCTAAACAGTTACCAGGTTCTCTTCTCATTACCACCACCCCAGTACTAGACTTCATCACCACCCAGCTAGCCTATTACAATAATCTAACAGGTCTTCAAGCCTTTACTCTAACCTTCATTTCCCCCTGCCTTTGATGCACCCCACCCCCAGTAATCCATCTTTCAAATGGTAGCCAGAAGGCTTAGATCTATCCATGACACTTCTCTGCTCACAAATTTTCAGTGACTTCTTTTTCCTGAGAATTGTTCAGACATCCTCTAGACTGATATTCAAGGGCCCATCTTTTCATTCTTAGCTCATAGTATTCCCCTCTGCTCACTCTGTATTACAAAACTGTACTACTCTCTTTCCCCACCCACTTCTACCCTTGAACAATTACTCCATGTCTTCACTCATGACCCTTGCTGTGCCTAGACTATCTTACCTCCCCCTTCTTTCACTCTAGGATTCCTAGCTACCCTTTAAAGCCCAATTCAGATGTTATTTTTGGTAACAACCTTTCCTCCCAAACATCTCATAAAACTTTGTTCACTTTTCTAATGGACTTGCCAAATAATACCATATACTGTAGTTTTCTTTATCAATGTCATCCTACCAGAACATAAGATCCGTTAGGGCAGGAACTGTTCCTTATTGAAATGTTGCATTCTTGTAGTTCCTGACTGCAGTCCATTATATACAGTAGGAGGTGCTTAAAAAGGTTTTGTTTAATGAATGAACCACAGAGAGGGATTTTAGCATTCAGATTTGGCAGTAGAGATGTTAAACACCTGTGAGTTACTAAAGTAGACTAGAGACAGAAATTATGGGAACTGGGGAGGCTGATACTAAGAGAAAACACCCCAACCCTACCAATTGAAATCCTGACCAGCTTCCAATGGATAGAGATTGGACCTGTGATTTTATTGGTATAAGGAACTCCCAGGTGAGGTAACTTCTACCAATACAGGTCACCTCTTTTCCTACAACTTGTAGTCTTTGAGAGTTGTCTATAGCACTGAAACCAGGTCTTCCTGGTTTCAAGGCCAGCTTTCTATCTATTACCTCATGTTGTCTCTGCTAGCTCTTCCATGAAACCTTCTCTAATCCCCCATCTTAAAATGATCCCTCTTTCGCTTTAACTCCTATAAAACCATTTTGGTTTTGCTTTATTTTTTAAATCAGTAATTTGGATAAAGGTGTAGTTGACATGCTGATCAATTTTGTAGATGACCCAAAGTTGGAAGGGAGCTAACATGCTGGATGACAGAATTCAAAAAAATATCTCAACAGCCTTGAACATTGAATTAATAAATCTGTGAAGATGAAACTTAATAGGAATTAATGTACAAGTACAAGATAGTAGAAGTGTGACTAGGTACTGTTTGTCTGAAAAAGATCAGTGGGTTTTATTGGACTGCAGAGTCAATAAAAGTCAGCAGTATGATATGGCAGTCAAAAATGCTCATGTGACTCCTTTCAAGAGCTTTCTTTTTTTTCTACTGGGGAGTAGAGTAGAATGAGAGGATGAGGGGGCTAAGGATAAGGTGAAAGAGAGAGAAAAGAAGTGGAAAAGGGAGGGAGGGAAGGAAGGAAAAGGGCCACTGAGGCATTTTTTTTCTTGTAGAAAATAGAGGGAAGAGGGGCAGCTAGGTGGTGCAGTGAGTAGAGCATTGGCCCTGGAGGCAGAAGGACCTGAGTTCGGTTCTGGCCTCCGACACAATGCACACACAAACAAAAACCTAGCTGTGTGACCTTGGGCAAGTTACTTAACCCCAATTACCCTCCAAAAAATATATATATATAGGGAAGGTTAGAAAGAAACACAGACAAGCAGGAAAGCTTTGAAAACTACAGGTTGAACTTATTATGTACATTAAAAATAAAAAGCAAACCATGCAGGCAAGACCTGCAGTTTTATGTACAAGCCTTTTTCTTTTCTGCTGTATATGTGGAAATGCCCAAATGGGGAGTTATTTGTAAAGTTTAAGACAAAAGCAAATTTTAAAAAAGAAAGCTAATGAAGTTTTTTTTTTTTACTGTATTTGAGAGGAATAGTGCCCAAGATGAGGGAGTGGGTAGTTTTCACTAAATTGGTCCTTGTCGGACCCTATCCAGAGTACTGTTTTGAATCCTGGATCACAGATACTTGGAAATAGCCATTAACCCCTCCCCTCTCCAGGTTTTCTCTTCTGTTTTAGACTTGCTCATTCAACTGGTCCTGAGATGGTATGGTCTTGAAGCCCCTCAACATACTATTTGCCTTCCTCTGGACACTCTTCAGTTTATCAGAGGAGTTAAGGGACTTGTCCAAGGTGGCAAGAGCCAAGACTCAAACCCAGGTCTTCTAAATTTGAGTCCAATATCCCTTCCTGAGATAAGTGGAGAAGAGAAGATAGGAAGAGGTTGAGATATTTTAAAGGAAAAGAGGAAAAATGAAGAACTTTGCACTGGAGAATCCTGATTTTTCTGAGTAAAGTAGGGGACAAATTTCTCTAAGAAGGATCAAGGATAGGCTGGATTGGGGATTTTGGAAGGGGTGGGTATATGGAAATGATTTAGAATATCCTTGACACAATGTTCTGGTCTTAATTTGGGGGGATCATAATTAGCAGACTCCAGCTTGTTCAAAAATAATTTTAGGTCAATTACCCAGGTCTGGGCCTCTGAAATAACTTCTTGTCTATATATCCAAATGAGTTGTTTTTGTTGGCAATTATTAATACTACCATATCTCATTGATCCAATTTGCTTATTTTCGAAATGGATCTCCAAGAGACTCAGATGAACAAACATTGTATATCATTTTGTGTATTTTTTTCTACTGATCTCACCTTGGTGAATCAGCTGAGAAGCATCCAGCTGATGCCACAACCTCCAGGTAATGCTACATCTTTCCCAAGCTGGGATAGGGACTAGGCCTGGGATTTTATTGATACAGGAAAAGCCGAGATTAGAAAATTTCCCATGTCAATGCAGGTGGATCCTTGCACTATAGAGTGTTAGAGCTGCCTAGAGGACTTGCCAGCTGCCTTGCAACCAGTAAGTATTACAAGTGAAACTGGAACGCAGGTCTTCCTGGCTGTGAGGTTAGCTCTCTATCCACTCTCCCATGCTCCACTCTTCCCAAGTACAAAACTTAGCCCTTCATTACTTCTTCCCCTCCAGACTGCACAAAAAGTCATTTGTATTCTTGGAGTACTTTTCATAAGTATGTTCCAAAGTGATCTGGCTTGTGGCTATCAGTTTAATATCTTTAAGAACATTGTTCCTAGAAACGTGGCAGCAAATGACCTGAGATGCTTTCTCCCAAATATGAAACAGCCTTTCGGGTTAAGCCAGGCATCAGATATCCATTGAGATCAGGCCTGGTAATAACACTGCCATCTTATCAGAAAAGGTTAAAAAGGAACCTCCAATATCAAATTACAAAGTATTTGGAAGACATCACACTTTGTCAACTGAATAAAGAAAAAGAACTTTTAATTTCCCAAAATTTTATTAAAAAATAGACTCTGCCATCAGATACATTATTACAAAGATGGAATCTCATTGCCGAGCAGCAAAGTTTGCTGTAATCACAAGCTTTAAACAAGTAAAAGTCTTTCTGCCATTCTTGAGCTAGGCAGGGCCCTCTGCAACAAAGGTGTTGCTGACGCTTTCCCATGAGTAAGAGACAAAGATGCTCTTTCCACAAGGCTTTCTGGTTAAAATGACTTTCCAGTGGCTAAGGGGCCAAGAGTCAGAAAAACTAGAAGTTGATCAGAATTTAAAGTGAGCCACTCTAGTTCTTCTAACAGGCAATATATTATTCTGTTTTAGAATCATAGGCTTTTCACAGTCCTAAGCCTTGTCTTTCCCTTTCAGCCTATGTTCCCACGATAAAAATGAAACAAACCACCCAATCATCAGTGCTGATACCCTCTAGGAATTAGGAAGACAAAATATTCTGAGATATTTGACTTTATAACTTTGATCTTTCTAGGGCCAAGACTTTCCTCCGATACAGTTTTAAAATGAGGCATTTGTCTAGAAGCACTTCTTTCTAAATGAAAATATCTTAATAGCTAACAAAGAAAGCTGAACATAGCAGAAAAACCTTAACTATTCTACCATCCCAGTCAAGGTTGATCTAGTAAAATCTGACCAGCAGTCTATGATGGGACATCTCTCCTGGGGGCAGAGGAGGGGCATATTTGTTCTCCAATTTGTGTTTCAGCTCTATCAGGCACAGACAGGTAAGTGCCCAGTGGTACAAGTATTCAATGGCAACGGATCCCTGGACCCACACGATTTTTCGGGAATGCCCTGCACAAAAACAAATCAAAAGGCCTACTCAGAGGTGACCAGGGTTGTTGAAATTCTTTGTCCTTGTTTCTCCCTTACTCGGTAGATAGATCGAAGGTTAAAGCTGCAATGGTTTAAAAATAAAATCACTGTAAAGTTTTACCTTTATCATCTAGTTAACTAGTACTTCTACAAAGTTCCCCCCTCCCCAAGTCCCATTTCTTATTTCTGATGCTGGGAACAGATGCTCCAGGCTCTTTCTAACCATAGCTGGGTGTGTGAACAACCAGCTGCATCAGTGGCCTTGGTAATGAAGCAGCCAATAGCATTCCTTTCTGCTGCTGGGAGTTCTTTAGGACCCGAGTAGCAATTCAAAGGTGAGAGATATAAGAGCCCAGGGGGTTCTTTTCACGTGACTACAGACTGAGGGCGGGTGACCAGGAGACAGGGCCATTTTCCAGTGATCTGTTGGTTCTAGACACCCTCTTTTAAATGCATAAGGTGTTTTAATTTGTTTTCTTACCATACTGTTCAATCTGGCTTTTACTTCTATTAAGATTCTGAATCAAATTCATTCCTGGAGGAACTTACTAATAGAGAAAAACTGTTATCCAAAGCTTTTGACTTTCTTTTGTCAGCCTCTAAAATTAAAATGGTCCTAGTTCATTTTATTGCCTTATTTTGGGCTTTATTCCTCTTCTTGTATTCTGTGATCCAGCCAAGCTGTCCTTTTCTCTACTACTCACTCACAAAGCTGCATTTCCTGTATTTGTGTCTTTGGCCTGGTATGCACTCCCTCATTACCTCTGCCTGAAGGTCTCTCCCTTCTTCTATAACTCTGATCAAGCACCATCTTCTGCATGAAGACTTTCCCATTCCCCAGTTGCTATTGCCACACCTCCCTTTCAAATAGCATTTAATTACTTTGTGTGTGTGTATATAAAATATGTATTTGTTAATTTTATTCTGCATATGTTTTTATATGGACATCTTGCCTCCTTCATTAGAATGTACACTCCTCTAAAGTAGGTATCATTCTTTGTACTTGTATCCCCAGAGTGCCTGGCACCTTCTAGCCACTTAATAAAGTCTTGTTGATTGATTGTTGATTACACAAGGCAGCCATTTTCCAGAAGATGTGCGGGGCTGTATTGGAGATTTTTAATTAAAAGTCTATTTTTCAAAATGTTTCATTGATGCCTCCCTCTTTTTTTTTAACCACAGCACTGTAACTTTCTAATGACTCCCTTCCCCTTTCCTACATAGACCTCACTCTTTTAGAAATACATCAGGCTGTAATTGGAAGTGTTGAATTAGACGTTCATTTATGAGAAACCCTAACTTCTGTACTAAACTAGACTAGCTAAGGTTTTATCTTTTAAAATGTTTCATTGAAATGAGCAGGATGCTCTCAGAAAAATCTGGAAAGAATTGGATATAAAGTGAAAGGTACCAGCAATAATATTGTAAGATGACCATCTGTGAATGACAGCTGTTCTCAGCAATACAACAATCCAAGACAACTCTGAAGGACTTATGATGAAAAATGCTATCCATCCCCAGAGAAAGAACTGATGGGGTCTAAATACAGACTGAAGTGTACTTTTTAACTTTCCTTATTTTTCTTGAGTTTTTTTAAGGGAGGGGTCTATGTTTTCTTTCACAACATGACTATTATAGAAATGTTTTACATGACTACACATGTATAACCTATATCAAATTGCTTGCCTTCTCAATAAGGGGGGTTGAGGAGGGAGGAAGGGAGAGAATTTGGAACTCAAAATTTTAAAAATGAATGTTAAAAATTGTTTTTATATGTAGCGAGGAGGGGTAATAAAATATTAAATAAAAAACCTGAAAAATAAAATGTTTAATTGATTCCTTTAAAAAAAAAAAAGGGAATCAATTGTTGGGGTGGCTAGGTGGTGCAGTGAGTAAGAGCGCCGGCCTCAGAGTTGGGATGACCCGGAATCGAATCCGGCCTCAGAAAATGAGCACCCACACATAAATAATGACTAGCCGTGTAACCTTGAGTAAGTTACTTAACCCCAATTGCTTATAAAAAGAAAAAAAAGGAATCAGTGTCACTTCCTCATGACTTCCTCTCTGATCCCCAGAGAACTCTCCTTTTTAATAAAGTACAGTTAAGAAAAACAAATCAACACCTAGAGCAAGTTTAACAGTCTATGCCTCATTCCACAATAGTGGTCTGCCACTTCTCTGCTGAGAAGAAGGAGGCATGCTTAACTGTCTAGGCTAGTCAAATTCAATAGCTGGGGTATTAAATCTACCTGATATAGATAGAACAAAATGAAAAAAACTCCTCAAAGCTCCAAAATTAAAAACTGAAATTTAATTACTGGCTGAGGGAGAGGGTATAAACCTAGCTCAGGCTGAACTCTAGGTACTTATAAATAGGAGGATCACCAGCTTGGCCCAGGCAGATATGATTCCAGGGCAAAAATCAGCTGATTATATTGGTTTTTCATTATGCTATGTAGCTTTGACTTAAATTAGAACTGAATTGAAGTTCATGTAGTTTTTTTTCTTATCACATAAATTCATTAATTTCATGCAAAAACAAAACTATTGAGATGAACAACACTTATTAAAATATTTTCTTATTCCCATTGAACTGGAAAACGTGTGTGACCAGATGGCCTTAAAATAAAGACTTGAAAAAAAGTAGAAAATTCTACCATCTCAATGGAATTAAAAATAGTCCAGAAGAGGGTCTAAGAGCAGTGATGTTCTCCACACAGGTGAAAGAGTATTTATTTCTCTTAATTCAGTAGGCTCCTGTCGGTAAACTTCAAAAGTCAAAGTCAACAGGAACGATCCTTGCCTTTGCTGCAGGAAGCAATTGGGAATACAAACACTTGGGTGTTCCAGACATAAAAAGCTGTCCTCAACAAAAGGGATGGCTGGTTTGGATGACTGATTTTACACAACAGCTGCTGGTTATTAATGGATGAGACCAGGAGGCACTTGTATTTATTTGGTATATATTTTATGCACACAGGTACAAAGAGGGGAAGTATAGATGACTGACTCTGAAGCCAGGAACATCTCAATACAAGCCCCATCTCATACAGTGTGACCCTGGACAAATTGCTTAAGGTCTGAAGTCTCTAGGCAACTCTCAGAGACTATAAATTACAAAGAACCATGCTGACTTTCTTTGGTACTGGGAGTTTCCTCACAAAGGAGTTGTCTATTTCAGTAAAATCATAAATCTGGATCCTATTCTATATTTATTTATATGTCTCCCTTGATAGGAGAATTCTTCTGGTTTGGCTCTATTGACACCATTTCCTTCAGATAGTGAGACTCACAACGGAGCATTCAAAATTTTGCTGACATCTCATTTTAGCTCCAGTAACTAACTGGTTAGTAATAAGAGAATTTCTGGTTCAGTTTTTTTTTAGCTTTATTTGCTTAAGATGTCAAGTAACTAGCCATAGTTTAGGTGTTAATGACTAGTGTGTGCATTCACTTTTACCCTAGTGTTTACTAACTAGTTTATTATTTTACTTGATGTAGATTTTCCCCTTTTGTTATCAGTTCTTTGATATATAAGTCTTTGCCTTCCTCTTTTGCCTTTTGTAAGATTCCATGTAACTATAGCCTATAACTATTGCCTGATGTAACTAACAACCTGTATAAATTTGCTCAAACAGCTGCTCAGGGCCCACTGGTTTCTCTATAGTAAGAATCTATGTTGTGAGCATATGATAAACTAATTATTAACATGTCCCTGTGCCTTGGTAAGTACCTATCAATGAATCTTTGGGCAGTTTCAATGTCATTAGAATGTAAACTCGTTGAGAGCTGGGACTGTTTCATTTTTGTCTTTGTATCCTTAGGAACTAACAATTTATAGCATAAAGTAGGTGCTCAATTAATGATCGTCGATTATTTGATTGGTCCTTGATGGTAAGGTGGCCTTGGGTAGGACAACTAACCTTGGTGTCCTAATTTTTAAGTAAATAATATTTAAGTGGAAAGCTACTGCAAAGTAACTTGTCCCATTCCCTTAGAAAGGACAGAGGACAGATGAATCCTCTCCAACTTCTAGCTGGAATGGTAGATGTCTCAGATCCACCAATCAGAATGCCAGTTGTGGCACATGGCAATAGTTCCAGCTACTGAGGAGGCTGAAGTTGGTGGATAGCTCAAGCTTAGGGATTCTGACCTATAGTAGGGCCAAGATGATCAGGTATGTACACTGATTCTAGCATCATTATGATGAACTCTGGGAAATGGGATGCTACTAGACTTCCAGAGGAGGGATAAACTAGCCCAAGTCGGAAAAGGAGCAGGTCAAAGCTGCTATAATGAGCAGTGGTGGGACCAGTCCATGAGGGACTGCTACACTTCCAGCCTAGTTGAGACAGGGAGACTCAGGGGAGAGAGACAGATAAACAGAGAGAGAGAGAGAGAGAGAGAGAGAGAGAGAGAGAGAGAGAGAGAGAGAGAGAGAGAGAGAGAGAGAGAAAGCTTGGTCTAGCAAAAAAGCTGCTAGCCCAGGAATCAGGAGAGTAGACTCTCTCTAGCTCTTAGCTCACAACATGTCCTTGGGGAAAGTCATTTCCCATCTCTGGGCCTTAGTTTCATTCGATTGTAAAGTGATGGATGTGACTTGGATGATTTCTAAGTCATACCCCACCACCCCCTTCTAGCATCAAAGACTCTGTGAGCTTGGAGGGCATTCAGATTTTACTCAAATGTATGAATGTACTCAGTAATTAAGGAATTATTATTGAGCAGAAGGACACAGCAGAAAACTGGCTTGGAATCCCACCTCTGCCTCTGCTGCTTATGTGGCCTTGAACACTTCGATTCACTTCCTTAGGCTTCAGTTTCCTCATCAGAGAGATGATAGTGTTGGACTCAGTGACTTCTAAGCTTCTCCAGCCAGGAGCTTGGGGAGGCTGAGGGAGTTTGCAGCATCAACCATTTATCATCCACACTTTAAGCTAAGGCTAAGGTCACATAGAGCAGACTCTCTTCTCCTCAAGGAGTGGAGAATATAAAAAGCTGTAGGGTTTGGTTTTTGTATTTTTCCTCAACTAACTTCTTGTGATATTTTAAAGGAGTAACCTAGGTAGGGATGGGGTGGAGCGTTTCACCTCGAACCTTTGGCCTCTCTCCTGCCACAATCAAGACGAGGAAGTCAAGTCTCTCCCTGTAGCCCCCTGGCCCCAAACCCAGACCAGATTTTGCCTCCAATCCTTATCCTGCCATTGTTAGATGATTGAATACAAACACCTCTGTGGGACATCTGTAGCCCTTCACAACATGACTTCATCTTTTCTTTCTAGATGATTACATGTGATTCCCCTTCAGATCCTCTCCCAGCCACACAAGCTCGTTTATACTGGAGCAATCTTTCACATGGTTGTTGTTGTATTTGTATACATCTTCATTCTTTACCCAGGGGGTACCTCATGCCGGAGATGCTCTTCCTCCTCACCTCTGTCCCACAGAACTCCTGAATCCCTTCAGAACTCAGGTGGTATCACTTCCTATGAGAGGCCTTTCCTCATCTCCCCAAGTTGTTAGTACTTAACCCCACTCAACCCACTAAAATTATTTAATATTTATTTTGCATATAACTTGAATCTCCTTTTCTGTGTTTCTCCTAAATAAGACATAAGCTCCATGGGGGCTGGGACCAGATTTCTTTGTTTGGGGTTTTTTGTTTGTTTTTAGTATTTCCAGCACCTAGCACAACGTTTGGTAGAATCAGTTAACAAGCCTTTATTGTTTACTTTGTTCATTCAAGGCACTGTGCTAACTGCTGGAGATACAAAGAAAGACAAAAACAGATCTTGCCCTTGAGGAGTTTACATTCTAACGGGGAGACAACATACAAATAGCTATGGACACATGAGATATAGACGGGAAATTGGCAATCATCTCAGAGAGAAGTTACTGGCAGTGGTAGGGGAAAGCAAGAAAGGCCTCTTGCAGAAGGTGGGAATAAATGAACGGTACAAAGAAATGCTAGTTGATCTGAATTGTACTGACTTATTCTTATGCCTGTCTTTCCTCAACTTTGTCAATTTTCTGGGGGTGCTTTAATCTGCTTTTCTCTTATTCTTACTGATCTGGAGCATTCTTTCATATGATTGTTCACAGTCTATAGCTCTTCTGAGACTTGTTTGTTTGTATCCTTTGACCACTTTCTATTAGAAAATGATTTTTGGTCTTATGTATTTGTGTTAGTTCCCTATATATCTTGGTTATCAGGCTTTTAACAGGGATATTTGATACAAAGATTCATCCTCCCCCCCTGCCCCACCCCTCTCAATCATTTTTGTTGTCTCAATCTCATCTGTTGTTCAGTCATTTCAGTTCTGTCTGACTGTGACCCCATTTGGAGTTTTCTTGGCAAAGATCCTGGGATGGCTTGCCATTTCCTTCTCTGGCTCATTTTACAGATGAGGAAACTGAGGCAATCTGAGTTAAGTGACTTGCCCAGGGCCTCATAGCTAGTAAGTATCTGAGACCAGATTTGAACTCAGGAAGATGAATGAATCTTCCTGACTCCAGACCTGATACTCTACGCACTACTCTATGCCACCTAGCTTCCCTTCCCTTCTTGCCCAATTCCAACCCAAGTCCCTGAATTGCAATTGGGTTGTATTGCTGTTACTAAAGGTTCAGAAATAGAATGAAAGTTATTTACCTTTGACATATTTAGAAATGAGATCTGGATCAACTTTGACATTTTCTGCAGTGGGATCAAAGACGCAAAGCTTTGCAATCAGTTCATTGGTGATGTGCTGCCAACAGAGAGCAGAAGGATGAGGGAATGACCCATCATTGTCAGTCCACTACAGCAAAGTTGATGGCTCTAGGGCTCACCTCTTTACATTGATCCCAGACCTCAACAGTCTCTGTATTCTCCCACTCTGGATAAATGATCAACAGTATTGCTTTTATGATGTCATGGACTAAGGTAGAAGGCCTGTGGTGACCCTTTTCAAAGGATGACAAGCCACTTGTCATAGATGAAAATTGATCATAATAATGTTTCAGCTCTTTAAAGGCCTGAAGATTGAGCTCCTTGATCCTCCCCTGGACCTCTTTCAGCATGATTCGGAAGAAGAGAATCCCAGCCCTTTGTACTTCTCCTTTGTGCTCCATCTCTGCAATCAGAAGAAGACATCTCTCACTGATGGTCCATGACACATACTGCTCAGTGAATCTGGGGTTCCTGGGCATAGTATACTTGTAATTGTCTCTTTCAAGTAAAAAACAAGTTCGTTGATTTGGATCAGGAAGACATCTCAGGGGTCATCTAATTTAAACCACTGCCTGAGGAAGTAATGTGCCCAAGGTCACACAGTCAGTAAGTGATGAACTGGGCTCTCAGATTCCCCCCTGTCTGATTCCTGCAGAACCCTTGGATCTAGAACCCTAGAGTGTCTATCCAAATGCCATACCTACCTAGGACATATTTTTTCTGGATTTCTCCCAAGCATTCGCCTAATATTTCATTGCAGGCTTTTTGGACTATTTTCAGCATTTTCTGTAGATCTTTGTACTCATGAATCGGCAATATCTTCTGCTGTGAAGTGGTGAAATCAAGTGACCCCAGTGCCTGGCCCTTTCTGTCTCGAATTGGAGCAACTATGTGATGGGTCCCAAGGGCATAAGTGAAAATAACCTCAGAGGTGTCTGTACTTCTGAAGATATAGTCTCTGAAACAAAAGCAAGTAGACAGAAGAGTATGACATCACCTCATCCTATTAACAGCCATCTAC
Source organism: Gymnobelideus leadbeateri (assembly GCA_011680675.1). NCBI lineage: Eukaryota > Metazoa > Chordata > Mammalia > Diprotodontia > Petauridae > Gymnobelideus > Gymnobelideus leadbeateri. The sequence continues at coordinate 141,675 of WOXC01008715.1, read as the reverse complement.
TAGGACAGCCACATACAACAGCAGAGGTGCTAGAATTCCCTTACGAAGCTTCAATCCAACTGTGATAAGATGTTGAATACACCCAAGGCATGATAAACACTGCTTCTTTGCATCTTGATTGAAAAGGATAGGCATAGATACAGACACACATATGTTTTCTCTGTCCAAAGGTAAGATCTGAACCTGGATATTCATGATTTTAAGGTTGGTCTTCTATCCATCCCATTGTATATATATACTTAAAATGGATTATTCTTGTTATTATATGTACTTGAAAACCCAACAAATATCAACATCTCCTTAAATAAGGAAGTGAGAGAGTTCTGCGTGACATGAGGAATCTCTACTATAAACAGCTTGGTTTAAAAAAAAAATTAAATACATTTTAAATTTCTCATGGTAGCTGCTCCCACACAACACTCCATGTCCCATCCCCAGGCCTTTTGACTCTCTGCCTATCCCCATGCCTAGAACACTCTCTTTTCATCTCCTCCTCTTTGTTGCTCTGGCTTCCCTCGTCTCAGCTTAAATAGCATATCCCAATCTCCTTCAGCTGAAAATGCTTTCCCCTATGAGATTACCTATTTTCTACTCCCTATATATACTATTGCTTATGCATTATCATCTTCATTAGAAAGGGATCCCTCCTGAGGGCAGGGACTGTTTTTACCTTTCTTCTTATCTCCAAAATAAAGCACAGCAGCACCATGTTGTTGTTGCATTGTGTCAGTCCTGTCCTACTCTTTGTGACCCCCTTTGGGGTTGTCTTGGCAGAGATACTTGGCTTAAGGAGGGAATAACATGCACACTCAATTGGATATCTTACCCTACAGGAAAGTAGGGGGGAAGGGATAAGAAGGGGGATGATAGAAAGGAGGGCAGATTGGGGGAGAGGGTAGTTAGAAGCAAATACTTTTGAAAAGGGACAGGGTCAAAGGAGAAAATAGAATAAGTGGGGGGCAGGATAGGATGGAGGGAATTATAGTTTGTCTTTCACAACATACCTACTATGGAAATGTTTTGCATAATTACACATGTACAACCTACATTGAATTGCTTATCTTCCCAGTGGGGGTGAGTGAGGAAGGAAGAAGGGAAAAAACCTGCAACTGAAAGTTTTAAAAACAAATGTTTAATAGAAAAAGTTTATATGCAACTGGGAAATAAGATATACAGGCCCTGGGGTATAGAAATCCACCTTGCCCTACTAGAAAGTTGGGGGGAGGGATAGGGGAGAGAGAACAGATTAGGGGAAGGGATATTCAGTAGGCTCCATATTTTGGGGTGGGGAAGGGTAGGGGAAAGATGGGAAGAAAAATTTATAATTCAAAATCTTGTGGAAATGAATGTTGAAAACTAAAAATAAATAAATAAATTGGAAAAATTTAAATTAAATGATGTCCTAGATAAAAAATAAACAAACAAATAAACCAAATCAGATAAATAGATAAATGGATAAATGAATGAATGAATAAATAAATAAATAAATGCTTGTGGGTTGACTGATAATTGATTTCTCTCCTACTCTACATGTGTATGCCTATATCAAGATGGTAGGCCCTTGCATGACCCTGCAGTGTACTTCCTGGGTTTATAACAACAATTCCAGTAGTAATAAAATAATCATTCAGAAAGGGACTTCTGAGGAAAAGAACGTTTTATGTTTAGATAAAAGAAACCTGTGTGCCGAAACATGGAACTGGAAGGTCTATGGGAGTATAGCAATATGAACACTAACAGCAACACTACTTAGGTCATTTATTCCTTCTGTGATAGTCCCGCCCTTTCACTGCCAAACTTTCAGAAAGAAGTTGGGAATTCTGTGTGTGTGTGTACATATACATACACGTATGTGTGTATATGTATGTATATTGTATATACGATCTATAAATTTATCATTTGGGAGGAGAAAGCTTGAAAAACATCAACAAATTGGAACATTTCCTTAAATAAAGAACAGAAAGGTTTTCATCTATACCCAATGTCTCTATTTCCTCATCACCCATTTTTTGCAATCTTGTTTTCTGCCTCCATATACTGCAACCAGGCTCCCTGAACTGATTTTTCTGGGTCCTCATCCTCTTAGCTCTTGCTCCTCCCCCTCCTTCTAAGTGCCCACTTGACTTCCTTGGCTTCTGAGACACTGCATTCTCCTGGTTCTCCTAAAGTATAAGCATATAACCTGTGTCACCTTGGACAGGTCAGCCTCTCTGAATTTTAATTTCCTCATCTGGAAAATAAAACATGAAGGGAAATGGAACAAAGAAGGAGACTAGGAACAAGAGTATCAAACAAGCAAGAAAAAAAGAAAGAAAAGCAAGTCCAGAAGGGATCACAGAAAAGCAAGATAGCTTTGAAAGTCCAACACTGAATGTATTACCTGCTTAATAAGAAAAACAAGCTCTACATAAATAGATTTTTCATAAATGAATCCCTCCCTCTATTCTACAGTATATATAGAAACACTCATTTTATTTGGCATTTGTTAAATTTAAAGCTTTTTATTATTATTAAATTAGAAATAGAACATAACCTACTTAAAGGTGAGGACTGTCACAATTTTTCTTTGCATCCCAGTGCCTGGCTCAGTACTTGGCACCTAGTTGGTGCTCAATAAATGCTCAGTAGCTGATTTCCTCTGACTTTTCTAACTACTTGTCTCTCCTTCATCAGTTTAGTTCTTTTTGCTGAGTCCTTGGTGTTCTTCAGCTCTCTTTCCTTCTCCTCTCTTCCTTGGAGTGATTTCATTCACTCCATTGTTTCAGAAACTTTCTAGGACCCTAGAAAGGGGCCCTAGATTTGGAGCTGGAAAGGATCTTAAAGGCAATAAATACCCCATTTTACAGATGAGAAAGTTGAGGGCAAGAGAGAGTAAGTGACGTGCCCTAAGGTAGCTGAGTCCGGAATCATAGGTGACAGAGATTTGGGATTTGAATCCAGGTCCTCTGATTCTAAAGTTACTGTTCTTTTCAACAGCCCATGCTGCATTTCTACCCAGACATCTCCCCCAAATGTTCTGTCCACATGTCAAACTGCCAATAGGCCAGCTTTATTTACATATCTCAATGGCATATCAAACTCAACATGCCCCAAACCAAGTGTCTCCTCTTTCTCCCAAACCCAATATCCCTCTCTGACTCCTTGGTTCTGATCAGTGGTGCCACGATTCATTAAGTCACCTTTGTTTATAGGACCTTGCCGTTAGATTATATTTTTCTATTTCTTCTTTCTTTCCCCTATAAATTCCTTCCTCAGAGGCACACTGGCTGTTGACCTTGGGCAAGTCACTTAGCCATTTGGTACCCCAGGAAATTACTCCCAAAGACTCTAAATTGCAAAGAAGTTTCCAACCTGTATCAGTAGAGGAAGCCCTCTTCTCCTGGACTTCCTGATGCCAATGAAATTACTAGTCGATACCTATGTTATTATTGAAGATAGCTGGCTCTCTATAACAATGATTTGCAGGGGTCCATACATAATTGATGCCTCTCCATATTTCACAGGTAATACTACTTCAAAGCAATTTCAAGGTATGTTAGAGTATAAATAGCCTCCTCTTCTCCTTACCCAAACACTCAATATGAGAACATGTGTTCAGAGGGCACTTATATTAATTAGCAGATTCATTCTGTTAAGTGAGTCAAGTTAATGGCTCCTGTAGTCAGACTAGCCTTTAATTGGATTTCTACTCAGTCAAGGAAATCTCAGGAAAAGTCTCTTAGGAAGGCTTCTTTGGTTGCTTCTTTACTTGTAGTGGGTGGCAGGTGCCACCTTCTGGCTGTTTGGGGATGAATGGTTCTATCCACCCACAGCTTGATCCAGCCAGTAGAGTTGATCCTCCAAAGCATCACTGAAGGGTTGACTTCTTATCATAAAGTGTTCCTGATGTTCTAATAACCATCTGGAGTCATGGCAGTCTCATCTACATACCTGAACAGATTTTCCTTTCTGTGAAGGATAGCCGGAGAGGAGAAGATTTCCATCTGTCTTTTATTGTCCAAGTACATAATTTTTCGTAGAACATAATCTGAATTCTTGAAAGGAGAAAGGGAAAAGAAATTTTAGCACAACTAAAATTAGTTCCCTGTGTATGTTCCTGTTTACCCTTCACCTAGGAAAGGCATAGAAGGGGTCAGGGGGTGGGGAGAAGATTAAAGAGAGGCAGTATGATTTAGTGGCTAGAGGACTTGCTTTGAAGCCAGGAAGACTGGGTTCAGGCCCCACCTCTAATACATGCTAGCTCTGTGACTGAGCTAATAAATCTCTCAAGGTTCTAGACAATTCTCTAAGCATATAAGCTGTTGAAGTTCTGCCCTGCGTTGCTGGAGGGAGTTTCATTACTTTACAGTTCCTTAACTAAGGAAATCGAAAGCCTTGTCTTCTTCCTTCTCCCTCACCATTGGGAGGATTATGATGTATGTCCCTTAGGTGCCATGTGTGCTTGAGCCCATGCTGTTTATTGCTCTGTGGCATAATGAGAGCCTTCTAGAAGTCAGGATGACCTGGATTCAACCCATATTAGCTGTGTGTGTAGCAATCTGAAAGTCACTTAGCCCTCTTAGGTGTCCCAGGCAACTCTTAGAAACTATGAATTCTTAGAATCATAGCCTTAGAGCTAGAAGGGAACTTAGAAACCATCTCATACTGAGATGTCCAACACGAAACCAAAGGGCCCCATGCAGCCCCCACACTACCCAGTGTAACCCAGACCAGATTAAAATGTTCTTGGGAAGCATTTAACAAAATAAAGAGAAATACCATAAAACATAGCAAATATTAATATGTGGTTTTCTAAGCCCACATGCATCTGCAGGGATCCTTATGGATGGTTTAGTGGCCTCTATTTCTATTTGGGTTTGACAACAGTGATCTAGTCTAACTCCATCATTTTGTACATGGGGAAACTGAGGCCCAGAAAGATTATCTACCTTGCCCACAACCACACAGCTAGAAAGAGACAGAGCCAGGATTTAGACCCCAAACCCTCTGACCCCAAAACTGGCCCTCTTTCCATTATACCACAGTGGTTAATTTTTATTGGCAATGCAAATTCCCACACTGGGAGTTCCCTCTACTATTGAAATCATGGGTCTGGTCCAAAAGAAAAAGAGAAAAGGAAGGAAAAAAGGATTAAAAATTAATCCTAAAACACTTTTGACTAGGAGAATGGAGAGAAACTAGAGATAGCAGATATTTCATATGTAAGCATAACTCAAGAAGTGAAGCCAATAAGCCTTTCCTGATTCCTTCAGTTGTTAGTATACTCCCCAAAATCAATGCATGTTTTACACATATATTGTATCATTTATTTTTTAATATGTTGTTTCCTCCTTGTAGAATGTAAACTCAGTGCTGATGATACACTAACAAAAATGAGACATCTAGTCCCTGTCCTCTTATATTCTACAAGGGGGAAACAAGAAAAAATATCAGCAAAAAATGAACATTTTGAAAAGAAAGTAGCCTTCCCAGAAAGCTTGGAGATTGGTTAGTGTAGTTATAATCAGTGAGCCTTGAATTCCTCACTGGTCACTAGAAACAGCTCTGTAAGCCAACTAGAAGGACAAGGCTAATGGCTTTCAGTTACTAAGAGAAATATGTGACCTCTCTTCTAAACCATTGGATAGTCCAGCACTGGACAGCTGCTTCTGACTTCTTGACTAAGCTAGACCTTGGACAGCACTTAGGTGCTGATACCATTTCCAGAAGCTCACAGATCTCTAATTTATTCTTTCTGAACTGCTGTGGATTGAAGAACTAGATAATCAAGTTTGTTAGAAAGCTATCTAGACCAAGTATATTTTCATAGTGAGGACTTTTGGGGTTACTCCTAGGTATAAACCACACAAGCCTTTAGATCTTGGACTCTGTGCCATTTATTTTATGTGCCCAGAGGGCTTTTTTGTTTACTTCCTGATTCTTGGTTATGTTCTGAATTATCTTGGTTATGTTCCAAATACAACCATAAATTTGGATTGGTCAGCAACCTTTGAGAAAATCCAGTATAGTACCCTCATTTTTCAGATAAGAAAACTGAGGGCTAGAGGGGTTAGGTGATTTGCCCAAAGTCACACAAGCAGTAAGTAGCAAAGTCTGGACAATCAACAAAATAATAAAGCAAGTCCTGGTTTGTAGTGTTTGCCAATTTCTGAAGAATAGAGGCTCACCCTGAAAATTTCATAGTTGGTTTTCATGAGCTGGCTCCAGCACACTCCTGGATCTCTCCCTCTCTCTGGTCTCATTTGGAACTTCATATTGTAATAGCTGTCACATTATATTTCACTTTAGATGTGAGTATAGAATTTATCTTGAGTCCTCCTCCTACACCCAGCTATGATCATAAATGCTTTGAATATAGTGTAACTTTGTGGGATCCTCTGGAGTTTCTATCATGGCAAGGTGTTTACATTAGGAACAATGAACATTTGCAGAGGGGATGGATGAATGAACCAGCAGTTCCAACCATCTACCATGGCTATGTGCATGGACCTATAAATGTGACTTTGCCATCCATTAAAAAAAAGAGTTTGGGATTTGATCAGAGAACCTAGGTCCAAATTTTAGCTCTGTCACCTGTGTGACCTTTCAGGGTCTCAATTTCTACATCTGTAAAATGAAAGGATCTAAGTGACCCCAAAGTTCCCTCCTGGCTCTAAGTCTATGAATACTCAAACAAAATCCAAACTATCCCCATAAACTGGTTTTTAAAAAATCTCTCCATAACAATCCCTCATGGGATTAAAAACAATAGCTTATAGGGGCGGCTAGGTGGCGCAGTGAGTAAGAGCGCCGGCCTCAGAGTTGGGATGACCCGAGATCAAATCTGGCCTCAGAAAATGAGCACCCACACATAAATAATGACTAGCTGTGTAACCTTGAGCAAGTTACTTAACCCCAATTGCTTAAAAACAAACAATAGCTTATACCCCTACTTATGCATGTGGAATTCCCATGAAGATGAATGGAAGCAATACCTCTAGAAACAGAAGGAAGAGGTTCTTTAGTGAAAATAGTAATATTATTTCACATGTCTATATTGGTTTATACTTTAAAATTTTTTAAAAATTATTTACAAGCTACATATTAGAATCAATTCCATAAGAGGATGTATTAGATATTGAGGTCACCTTTAAACATTAATTCATTTATATACCTTATATGGACATATGTCCATGCTGTTTGTACATTGTCTCTCCCATTGTACTGTGAGCTCTGTAAGGGCAGAGACAGCATTGTTTGCTTCTATCTCCCCAATGTTTAGCAAAGTGTCTGACACATAGTAAATGCTTAATAAGTGTTAGTTGACTGTACTTCACTTGATGTAGGCACATTGCCTTCTTCACTAAGGCCAGAAAGGTAGAATAACCTTCCCATGGTGTTGGCTATACATAACAGAAACAATACATAGACAATACAATATATAACAGAAGCAAGGCAATAACCCAAGTTTTCTGATGCTGGTCTAGACTTCTTTCTATTTGCTTATCAAATGTAATTGAGGAAGAATACATTAGATCATAGATCCAGAATCCTTTTTGAATTTACACAAGAGAACCAGGTGTGAAGATATCTCCAGGGAACATCTAAATTCAAAAGTGTTCCCATTTACACTTAAAAAGTCAACACCACTAACATATCCTAGAAGTTTGATTCTATCCTGCACTGCTTACCTGGTCTGGTTCAGGCTCCACCAGGAAGGTGGTGATGTCTCTGATACTAGGTGCTACAATTTGGAGCCAGCCAGCAGCAGCTGCTATCACATGCAAGATGTGTTCCCGGCTGTGGACATAGTGGTAGGCAATACTAAATGTATTGGCCACACCCTGCAAGGACAGAGACAAAATCAGCTCATTTTTAAGAGCAGAAAAATAATTAGGCATGTATTGGTCAGAGTCATGAGACTGTTGCCAGACTTGGCAGAGTTGGGCTGGTCTGTTTTGTCTAGTCTCATGGGGATGGGGTACTGTCTAAGGGTGTGTGGAATTCCAGTGTGGAAATTCCCTCAGCTGATACAGAGTTATCTGGGATAAATGATTTACCCAGTGTCACAGCTGCTATAAATCACAAGCAAGATTGGAACCCAGATTTCCTAACTCCAAGGCTAACTCTCTATCTCCTATGCCTTGTCTCTCAAATTCAATATAATATAAAGTGGTGATTATAAACATTACTTGATCAAAGAGAAAACCTTTAAAAATGTGTCAGTGGAATAGAATAAATATGTCCCCAATAGTACCTCAAATATGTAGAAGTTTAGTTTGTGATAAACTTAGGTATGTTAAACATCAGGGAAATGAATCCTTATTCAACAAAAAAATTGGGAAAATTGATGTCAATATGATGAAACATGAATTGAAGTCCTTTCCTCATGCCTGTTTGACCCCATACAGTCTTAGCCATTACAGTGGAAGACAGAGAGCACGGCAATGTCAGGTAAAGACTTCAGAGGGAGATGAAGGACAGCACTGACAAACAGCCAGACAAAAATATGAAGGCCTCCATGGACCATCTGAGTGCAGCAAAGTAAAATAGCCCTTCTGGGGCTCTGGGGCTCTTAAACACATCCCGAAGGATGATGCAGACAGAATATTATATATATATATATATATATATATATATATATATATATATATATATATATGATATTCTGTATATAGTTTATATATATTATGTATGTATATATATATATATGTATATGATATTCTGTATATAGTTTTTGTCCGGACCTGTAATTTCATTGGTTCAGGAAACTCCAAATGTAAAAATGTCCTAAACTGTGGCTAAACCATCAATGAAAACTGACAATTAGCTGTGACTTATAGAGAGTTATTTGATGTACCAAGAGGTTAAGTGACTTGCCCAGGACCACACAGTTAATATGTGTCAAAGGAAGTACTAGAATCGAGATCCTCCTGAATCCAAGGCCAGGTCTATGTCTTGTATGCTGAGCTGACTCTCTTATTAGACAGTGTGTCAACCCATATCATCAGATCAGCATCTAGAGAGTGCCTTTGATGTCATTGGTGTCACACCAAACCAGTGCTGAAGTTGGCATTACTTGACATTTGCTATTGAATTATTTGAAATTCTCAAATCTCTTATTTTTTCCTGATATTTTGGCCTATTAGCCAGCTTTGAAGGAGGCAGAGTGATATCACAGAAAAATCTTTGAATTAGGAGCAAGGAAGCTTGGATTATAGTTTTAAAAAAAGGTAGATAGATAGATAGACAGATAATAGACATAAAGATATTGATTTGCCATTATCTAGGTGTATGGGCTTGGACAAGTTGCTTCCCTTATTCTCAGTACCAGGAAGGTGTTGGACTAGATAACGTCTAAGTTTCTGTCTAGGTATAGTGGAAAAAAGACTAGACATGTGCATGGTATCTCTGGCTGAACATGAGTTACTTAATCTCTCTAGCCCTCTCATTTCCTTATCCTTCATAATGGGGATGAAACAACATTAACTTCGCAGGGTTGTTATATGAGTCAAATGAGATAACTTATGTACAATTCTATTTGTGTATGACCTATGATTATATTAAAATGTCATTTATCACAAATAATTTTGAATATATTTTTATGTTGAATTTTGTCTAAAATTCAGAATGATTTTTAAAAAACTAAAAATAAGAAGACAAACAGTTACACTATCCACTAATCTCAAAAGCGCTGGGTGCATCTTTCCTAAGAGCAATTAAATTCTGAGAAAAGAATAGCAACTTCTAGCTTGCTCTGCTCTCTGCTGGTCATTCCTCAGAATTGCACCTGAAGGATGGCTCTTCCTTTCCAGGTCTGTCTGAAGTACCAAACTACCTTTGGCTTTGTTTTCTTCTGTCTTGTTGATTTGTTTTGTTTAAACATAGTTATGGTTGGTCTACAGACAGCACAGGTTCTACTCCTTTCTGTCTTTCTCACATTTCCTTAAAGAACCAAACTTCTCTGGTGTTTGCATGCATCAGGTTCAATCTTGGGGACTTCTTGATAGTTCTCCCTTCTTGTCTTATGCCCTGGACCAAAATTTCATTGGGAACATTGGAATTTGCCTTGTATCTATTTTTTTTTACCAAAAAAGTATAATGCAATTGCTCAGACGAGCAAAACATCAAATATAGAAGAGGTTTTATTTAACCCAACAACAAAAATTGCTATGGCCACATAAAATGAGTTCATAAAACCTCAGACCAACTCCTTTTTTCTTTCTGGTGAAGCTGGTGAGGTTCTCCCTCACAGGGATCTAAACAGAGCTCCAGCCTTATTGCAACCCTCACGCTGAGGGTGAGGATAACTTCAAAGGGATAGCATTGAGTATTGGTAGAATCAAGCAACTCTCCCTTTGAGTTCCATCTTCCCCAAGGACCTTGATAGTCCTCCAGACTAATACTACTATGCTGGGGTTGAGGCTTCTTTGCAAGGCAGGAACACTTGGGATTGATAGAGATTCCACTTACTTCCCTGAACCTGCACAGTCCACATAACTCACAATACCAGTGAAGGTCTTTCTCCTTCTATCCTATGTTGCTCCTCTGCTTCACTTCCATCTTGGCCCAGGAATTCCCCTACTTGGTCTAGACTTGGTAAAAGGATTCCCCACTTAGTTCTTTCCCTCTCTTTGCCCCTCTCTATGAATTCCAGGCTTCCTTCCAAGATAATCAGGAGACAGAAAAACTGTCAGTGGGGCACCCTTCTCCCTTTGCCTTTCCTTTGTCTTTTCCTTGAACCTACAGCCACCCAGATCTTATCACCCTTCCCCTTTGCATCCCCTCATCCCTTTGTTGACTCCTGGGCTGCCCAGACATTGATGGAATTTCTAGGCAGAAAGAACAATTTGGATGAGCTGGGAGTTGTCAACCACAGTACTTCCAATGACATGGAAGACCACTAGCCCTTCCTATCTGCCCTGCCCCTGTCCTAAGGTCCTCTGAGCCTTACTTTGTTATCTGCCACTACATCCTCCAGAACCCCAGGCACTGCGATCTGACCTGCTGATGCACCTTAGGATTTCTGTTCCTTGCCACTGGCCCTGTCACTGCACCCTCAGGAATTCTGGGTTTTCATGCACCCTACAGCTGAACTCATTTATGGGCATTGTCTTCCAATTAGAGTGTGAACTTCTTTGGTTTGGGGGTTTTTTTTGTATTTTTTGCTTTTTGGAGGGCAGTTGGGGTTAAGTGACTTGCCCAAAGTTACATGCTAGTAATTGTGTTGAGTATCTGAGGTTAGATTTGAACTCAGGTCCTCCTGACTCCAGGGCTGGTGCTCTATTCACTTCGATACCTAGCCACCCCAACAGTGTGAACTTCTTGAGAGTAGAAACTATTCTACTTCTTCTATTTGTATCCTTAGCTTTTAGCACAGCATTAAGCCCTTAATAAATGCTTTTCATCCATTCATTCATTCATTCATTCATTCATTCATTCATTCATGTATTCGTGCATTAATTCATTCATCATCTTTATCTGCAACCAGTTTCTTGATCCATATAGTTCTTTGGATAGATTGTGTGCCTACAGATTCTTAATGTGATATCAAAGGAACAACCTAGGACAAAGCAAAAAATTTACATCTTGACAAGGTGCCATCTCTGTTCCTAATCAAAGCCTTCAATCACCATTTTGCTTGATAAAGGGAGCCATCATGAATGGCAGGGTAAAGCCCTTATCAAGGGGTCAATGAGGACCTAGAACAATACCTGGGGGCACCTACTATGTTATGGAACCCTACTATGCTATTAGATGAAGATGCAATCACCTACTTAACCATTCTCTGACTATTAGATAAGTTGCCTGCAGATGTTTGCAGTTACAGGCAACTTTGCCTTTTTATGATATTTTAGGACAAAGCCTTACAATGCAATCATTGGGTCAAAAAGCATGATTTGACCTGTGTTCATTGAATATTGCTAGGTTGTCCTACAAAATGTGTGTACAAATCTACAGACCTACCAACAGTGGATTAAACGCTGATGCATTTTTATTAGGTGAGTTTGCTTAATGTCTGAACCAGTTCTGCTATTTTGTTTTTAGTTACCTTTTTGTTAAATTTATTGTGTTTTGGTAATATTAAAATTATCCATTGTTATTGGCCTTTAGTGATTTCTTCTTGCAAGATTATGAGTTTTTAATGAATTTTCAGGATTATTATGTATAAATATATTTTAAACTTATGTTCTTTCACTTTATAAAGAACCCTTGGCGTATCATGCAATCCCCTTGTTTATCTCTGTTTTGAACTGAACTTTGTCCAATATCATTAGTACTACGGCAGCTCTTCTCCTTGATGTGTCTATTTGTTGTTTTTAGAAAGCATAAGGGGAGCCCAGTTCCCTTCGGATTTCTTGCTCTGCCATCTTGACTGGGAAAGCCACTATCTTTGATGCCGATATCGGCACCCTTTTCTGGAAAGTCTGATTTTAAAATCCCAATACATGGAAATTTTGGGAGGTGAATTGGATATTTCCAGTTGGATGACTTGGAGATGTCTCACAGGAAACATGTTCAAAACAGAATTCATTATATTTTCGCCCAGATCCAGCCCTCTTCCTAGTATCTCTATTGCTGTTGTGGGCACCACAATATTTCTAGTCACCAGCAGTGATTTCCCCTTTAGGAAACTGGAAAGACCAATGGTAATGCCCACCCTGGGGTGTGTTGCCCAACATTTGAGTGTACCTGGCTCACATTGTATGTATGCCCACCATGCCAGTCATCCAGGTTTGCCACCTTGGAGTCATCCTTGACTTTTCACTTTCCCCACATGTGCCATCATCTGTCAGGTCTTGATTCTATCTCCACAAAATCTCTTGCATCTAATCCTTTCTCTCCATTCACAGGGTCTCATCCCTAATTCAAGCCTTCATCATCTTTCCTCTCCTCTCAAATACTGCAATAGCCTCCTAACTGGTCTCTCTACTCAGGCTGGTCTTCTCAACAATCCATCCTCCTCTAGCTACTGAAATGGTATTTCTGACCATGTCACTCCCTGGCTCAAGAAGTTCCTGTGACTCCCTATTACCCCTAAGATGAAACAGAAATGACTTTATTTGTTATCTGAAGCCCTTCACAATCTGGATCCAGTCTGCCTTTCTAGATTTGTTCAATATTCTTCTTGATATACTCTATGCCTTACTTCCTGTCTGTCACACCCAACATTCCATCTTGGATTCTGTACCTTTGCATCTGATGTAAAGCATGCCTGGGATATGGGTCCTCCTGACCTTTGCCTCTTGGACTCCCCAGCATCCTTCAGAGCTTCCTTCAAGTACTACTGTTTGCTTGAAACCTTCCCTCATCCCCCCAGAAGCTCATGGCCCCGGTGATACCCAAACAATTATCTCGAATTTAATTGGTATGTATTTTGCTACTATTTATATGTGTACATGTTATTTCCTCCAGTAGAATATAAGCCCCTTATTGAGGGTAGAGATCATTTTGTTTCTCTCTTTGTATCACCCGGGTCTAGTACAATGCCTGGCATACAGTAGGCATTTAATCAGTGTTTGTTGATTTACTCATTCACCTCTGCATCTTCTTCTCCCTAAAATTATAAAACTGAAAACAAGGGTTAGACTGGTATTTTGTGAGGCTGGAATTCATATTTAATCCCATCTTGGGAATGGAAGGATTTCTGATTACTTAGCTGAAAAAAAACCCCACAAAATAAATTCTTCCTTAAGTAAATTTCTATTTCAGGAAGTTCATTTTCTGATAGGTCAATTACTACTGCATAACATAAATTTCTGCCTTCCCTACCTTCCCCCAACTGAAACTAAATAGGTCTTTTATTGGCTAATTTCCCTAAAAATTAAGAAATAAATCCTCAACTGGGACACGAAATGTTCCCATTTATACAGGTGAGATACCTTAAATCATGAATGAAAAACATATTCAGGGGATAGAACAAAGGCTGGATGCCCTGCTACTAATGTGAGTATCAATTCCACCCTGAAAATTCCTTAGACCTCCCCTTATGTGTTGTAGCTTTTTGCCATTCAAATATAAGCTCTTAGATGGCAGGAACTGTCTTGTATTTGTACCTACAGTGCTCAGCACAGTGCCTGTTATATAAATAAGCACTTAGCATGTCCACAACTCATTATCTTGCCCATGATCTATCTGTCTAATCTATGTTTTCCTCTATGTCTTTTTCTTTCTACTCACTCCAAGGTAGAGAGTGTTCACACTGTCATTTCAATGTTTCTGCTACCTACCTGATAGAAGCTGATCTCATGAGTTACAAAGATGCTTTTTCTAGAAGTATCCCGCATGGTGTCTACTCCCAGGACCCCAAAGCCTCTCTTATAAGCATCCTCAAGAGGGACAGCCAGGAACGACCCTTTACGATCCTTTTCTTGACGAGAAGTGTTCCAGAAGTGGATATTTCCATGATTCTCAACTTGTGGGACGTGGATTGGCTGTCCCTGGTCCACCACTGTAAAGCTGAAGGGCAGAAAAGAGGACAACCACCAAGGTAAAGGAGGGCTTTTAGAGGAACTAAAAAAGAAACCAGTGTTTGCTTTCCTATTTTGCTGATTAGACTTAAGAAAGTGATGGGGAAAATGTCATTAATGCAGATTAAATTGGCGTGTGGAAAAGCCAGTTGTTAAAACATTCACTAGCACCCCACTGACTTGAATCTGGGTCTTCCTGACCTCAAGACCAGATTTCCTCAATGGAGGAAAAGCACTTAAAGAAGATAATGGGCGCAGAATTGCTAGGCGCCAAGGTAGACCCGCTAGAAGTGAATTACCAGCATGCTCTGTGGTCCCTCCTTTGAGGCTCATTTTCCAAATGAGAGTGCTAGAAATCTAGGAAGTCATCTCCTAATGAGATGGAAACTTCCCAAGATGGGCCATTCCATAGTGGTCTAGGAGTAGTCCTACTATAGACCGTCCTTGGTGGAGAAGAATGCTTTGCACTAGATTTATGCACTAGACTACTCCAAGGGTCTTAAAACTACTTCATTTAGGAATGAGACCTATGGAAGCACAAGGGGAGATGGAAGACCTCCTGGGGGTCCTTACCTGATTCCTTTCATGTCCCTGTAAAGAACCTGCTTCAGGACAAATGGAGCATCTTCTATGGTGCATGCCACATTCCTCAGGAGAACTTTTCCTCTCTTTGGCATGGTTTTGTTTTCTTCCAAGACAGCAATGTGAGCGCTAATCTTTTTGTTACCGTGTTCTTCAGCATCCTAGAAGCAGAGGGAGGCCCTATTTTAGCTCCTGCCCTGCCCCATGGGGTGATATCTCCCCTCTTTTTATGTAAGTTAGCTCTACTGATTGTTCCTCTAAAATCTGATGATGAATAGAGACATGGTACCACAAAGGGGCAGTGAAGACTTGACTTCAAAGCATTGTTGCAAAAATTTTCTGTGTAGAGAAGTTGACATCAGCCTCCCCTAGGGTAATGGATTTAGAGCTGGATGGGACTGTAAAGGTCATTTAATCCAAGTCCTTCCATTTTCAGGTCACGAACCTGAAACCTAGAAAGAGTTTACCTTGAATGCTTTGATTTCTATATTAGAATACAAGCTGATAGAGGGCAGGGACTGTTTTTTCCCCTGTATTCGTAGTACTTAGCTGTACAGTGCTCAGCACAGCATTTAATAAATGTTTGATTGATTATTGGTTCATAGAAGATACTTGAAGGGACCTCCAGGGCCATCTTGTCTAAATCTTTTATTCTACATATGTGATGTTAAATGATTTCCCCAAGATCGTACAAGAGTATTAGAGGTAGAGTTGAACCCCAAAGCCAGTGCCCTTGAGTTGCCTGAGGGTACTGAGAAGTTAATTGATTCTCCCTGTGTCATGTAAGTCAAGCAGGACTACAATTTCCGGACTCCAAGGACGATGGCTACTATGCAAGCCTCCTTTTAGAGGGAGGCAACAGAGTTGTACAACCAGATGGATGCTAGATGGCACCATAGTGCACAGAGGGCTGGGAACTGGAGTCAGAAAGATCTGAGTTCAAATATAACCTCAGACCCTTACTAACTGTGTGACCTTGGGCAAGTTACTTCTCCCCTATCTGTCTCAGTTTCCTCAACTGCAAAATGAAAATAATATTAGCCTCTCCCTCCTAGGGTCTTGTGAGGATTGAATGGGATGATATTTGTAAAGCACTTAGCATAGTGTCTGGATAAAGTAGGTGCTTAATAAATGCTTGTTTTCTCCCTCCCCTCCTTGCTGCCTTCTTGGCCAAGGTGCAGTTTTGTCAACTGAACGTGTAATTTTACTAAGATCCCCCCCAAAATGCCTTTTAAGCCCACATGAGGTAAGAGGTTTAAAATGGGGCTGCTGCTTGGCCAAGGACATTGCAGTTGCTAGTCCAAAGTCTTCTTAAGTCACGGTTCAGAGGAAGCCCTGTGAAAAGTCTTAATTAGGAGGAAGTCAGGGCAGAAAGCCATTCTTGTCTTTTCACTGGTATTTCTGGGACGAACAGGGCTGTTCAAAGAACCGTAGCGCTAAAGCTTGAGAAGACTCTGCGGTCAGCTAGCTACTTCATTTTACAGATAAGGAAACTGAGGCCCCAGGAGATTCCATGACTTATCCAAGATCACACAACGGCAGAGCCAGGATTTCCAGATTCTACAATGCTTTCTCTGTCCAAGTCTGCAGGTGTGCTATACACTCGCCTCTTAACTCTCCTTCCCCTTCCTCCATTCCCCACCTGACAACTCTTCTGGCTATCGTTCCCCATCCCTCAAGCCACCATAACCCTCTGTAGCAGCCGCTGAGGGTTTTTCTGTAGCTTCCCTGCGGCGGCTGCTACGTGGTGGAGTTGAGCCCCCAACTACAGTGAGGATCTTCCCTAGACGCTCGGTCTGGGGCCGTACCTCGGTCAGCGCCTTGAAGACCGCAGCGTACACGGGCTCCAGGCACACGCCGCTGGTCTCAGCTGCTTCCTGGATCCGCCGCAGCCACTTTCGCCGGGCCGTGTTCCGAAGCTGCTCCGTGTGGGTCCGCCTCAAGTTCGTCATCAGGAATTCCACCACATTGTCAAAGACTTCGTTTTCGTTGCCAGTGAGCTCGGCCACGACCAGCTCGATGTAGTTTCCAAACTGGTGGACATTTAACCTCACTTCGTTTCCAGGGTGGGGTCTTGGTAGTTTTATGTGCAGTTTCGCTAAGGAGTAAGAGACCCAGACGGAGAGCTAAACCCAAGTTCATTCACCCGCAGAATCTACTGCCCCCTCCCCACCTGCCGTTGTGCATGAGCTTAGGGACTAAAGGATGTGTAAGAAGGATCCTAGTATCACAAATTTAGAACCAGAAAGAAACTCAGGATCCATCGGAGTCAACTGTCTCCTTTCAGAGAAGGGGAAACTGAGGCTCAGAGAGCTTACATGCCTCAGGGTCGCACAAGTAGTGGGAGGACTTGAACCCAAGTCCTCTGATTCCAGACACCACACTGCCTCTCCGAAGGTTTAGGAGCTCGTTATCTTGAGAGACTTGGTTTTGTTCCACCTCAAAAAATCAGGTTTATCAAGCGTGCATTAGAACACAATTTGGCATTTTCAGGGACAGTTAACCCGGACCTCAGTAGCTCCTTAGAGTTTCCAGGTCCCTCTCCTGACTGCCCTAGGTCAGTAACCATTGGGTTACGATCTGGTCGGGGCCTGTGATTTCACTGCTGGAGGGAACTTCCAATGAGGGAATGCCTCCTACCGATGCGCACTGACGTCTGCGCTGCACCGAGATCACATTAATGTTAATAATGAAAAGGAGGAAAAGAAGAGGAGGAGGAAGGGTATGAGGGGAGGAGGAGGAGGAGGGGAGGAGGGGGAGAGAAGGAGAAGGAGGGGAAGGAGGAGGAGGAGGGGAGAAGGGGGAAAAGGAGAAGGGGGAGGGAGAGGACAGAAAGGAGGAAGAGGGAAAGGAGGAGGAGGGGAAGGAGAGGGAGGGAGAGAACTAGAATTTCTATAGTACCCACTATATGCCAGTCGCTGTGCTAATTACTTTATAATTATTATCGTATTTGATCCTCACAACAACCCTGTCAGGTAGATGCCATTATTATTCCCATATTTACATATGAAGAAACTGAGGCAGACAGTGGTTAAGGGACTTGCCCAGGGTCACACAGCTAGGACGTGGCTGAGGCTGGATTTGAACTCAGGTCTTCCTGACTCCTGGGGCCCAGCGCTCTGTCCACAGTGCCACCTCCCTCCCTACTACTATAATAGGACAATGATGGAAATCAATAACAATACAATAGGAATCAAAGAGGAAACCAGAAGGGATGCCTTCCTGAATCTGAGGCCAGCTCCCCTAGAGGATCTCAGCATGCTATCAGTCACTCAGTCATGGAGCCCATGCTCCCCCTGGGTAACTCTTTTGATCTTTCTTTTACAACCACCATGGATGGCTCTGGGGCCACCATGCTAAGGTGGGCTCTCATCACTACACGATGTGAAGGCTGCTGCCTTCTTTCCATTCCAATCTCCTCACCTAAAGCCCCCTCTCCTCCTGGCTTTGCCGGCCCGAGGCTGCCCAGCCTTCGAGGCACTCCACTGGTTTCTACAGTGGATAGAATGCTGAACTTGGAATCAGGTTTAAATCTTATCTCAGACACATCAGCCATGCAACCCTGAGCAATTCACTTATTCTTTCTGAGCCTCGGTTTCTCCATCTGTATAAAATGAGATAGTTAGACTCAAAGGCTTCCAAAGTCCCGTTCAGCTCTAAATCTTTCCTTAGAGATCAGCTTAAATCCCACTTTCTCCATGAAATCCTCCTTGATTGGCCGAACCCATAGTGGTTTGGGCTGCTGAACTCCTTGTTTGTATCACTCCCTGGGTGCTTATCAATCCATAAGCATATATTAACCACCTACTATATACCAGACACTTTCCGTAGATGATCTTGTTTGATTCTCCAAATAAGCCTGTGAGGTAGGTGTTATTGTTCTTATCTATGTTTTTACAGGCAAGGAAACTGAGGCTCAGAGGGATTAAATGCAGGGGTCGAGCCCAGGTCTTCCTGACTCTAAGTCCAAAGTCTGTTGTGCTGCCTAGCTGTCTGTAGAGCTGCTCTTGCCATCTGTATTTTAGGGTATTGGGGGGAAGGTATGTTTCCCATAACATCTAACACAGGATCAGAGGCTTTGAACTAGACTAGTGTCAGAGGTGGAATTGGGAGCTGGATCCTCTGACCCAGGGAACATGCACCTTCTTGGAGGCAAAGTCAGCTGAGTGTGTACTTGGACACTTCCTACCCAACTGGGAAGCAAGTGTACGAACACTGGAGGACTGACTCCATCCTCTCTGGCCAGAGACACTACATCCCCAAGTGTTGTCTTCCTCCTAGGTAAGGCTTTGGTTTTTTTTAAAATCACCTCAGCTGTCTCCTAAGGCTGGAGGACCTTAGGTATCTTTCAGCAGAGAAAAGACTCTCCCATGTGACATAATGAATCTTTTGAACTCTGGTGGTATGAGTAAAACTGGGGTGTTTTGGTGGCATTTCCTACACAGGGGTAGCTGAGGCTCTTTGGCTGTTCCCCGTTTATTTTAGGCCCAAAAGAAGAGTTTCATCCAAACTCAGGAAGTTTGTAATTCTATTGTATGGGCAACAGTGTTCTTGGTGTTAAGGAAGCCCGCCTTTGTGACAAGGGATGGGAGCCCAGGTGATGCTGCAGAGAAGCTTTTAATCAGGAATAAGGAGGAACAGGAGGAATGGGAGATTGCTAGCCAGCCAGCTCTCAATGAACCAATCCACAAGTACTTACTGAGAACCCACCAGGGTATGAGGGGGAAAGCCCAGCATCTGGAATCAAAGGACCTAGGTTTGTATCCTGGCTTGGCTTCTTCTCACTTGTGTGGCTTTAACCTCTCTGGGTCTCAGTTTCCTTATCTGTAAAGTAAAGGAGTTGGACTTGGTGGCCTCTGAGGTCCCTTCCAGCTCCAGAGAAATGAAATTCAAGGTCAACTCCATGCCATAAGAAGACAACAGAAAAAGGACTAGAGTGGATGAACCGCATTTTAGGAGTTAAATATCCCATTAGAATGGAAAGGGAAATGGAAGTAGCATGAATGTCTGTGACAGCAGGAGAACAGCCAGGAGAAATCTGGCACTGTTAAATATGGCAAGTCGTGGAGCGTCGGCCCTGGAGATGGAGGGACCTGAGTTTGGATTTGGCCTCAGTCACTTAACGTACACACAAACAAACAAACAAACAAAAAAACAAAAAAAACCCTAGCCATGTGACCTTGGGCAGGTTGCTTGACCCCAATTGCCCTCCAAAAAGGAAAAAAAAAGAAGATATGGCAAGTCCACTGGGAAATTCTGGGAGGAAAAAGTCATTTGTTCCATCACACTGGACCTGGGCTTGAAAATTTCCCCAGGTCACATGGGCTGCCTTCATCTGCCTTTCCACTTCTATTTGAGTGTTTGGTTTTTATAGTAGACAGATGTGAACAAAGGGATGAAGAGTGGACAGCTCTCCCCTTCCTGCACTGCCAGCATGGTGGAGGGGTCCCCTGCAGGGGTACTGCTGGGATTTCCGAATCCTCGTAGTGCCATGGGATGACAAATCTAAAGCTAGCAGGGGCCTCAGGAGTTATCTGTCCAACCCTCTCACTTTACAGGTGGGAAAACAGGCTTGGAGAGGTCAAATGTTTCTCAAGGTCACACAGCCTGGTGTTTGGTGTGGTTTCATTTCTCTGGGCGTGGAGGATGACTTTTTATTTAAATTGGGAGGTGCCACAGTTTGTTGAGATCAGCGGTGGCTTCAGGGATTAATCATTCTTTTGTTCCCTTTTGAGAAATTTAATCTGCCCAGCCCAAAACTTCCCCTTACTGAAGCCAATCCATTTTCACCGTCTACTTCCCAACCTGAGGAGCTACCACACGTGGCCACGAGAGGGCGCCCTTGCACAAAGTAATCGGTCAATTTAGAGCTGGAAAGAGATTTTGTGCCCCAAACCTCTGCCGACAAAGAGCGCTGAGACCCAGAGATCCAGGGACGGAGAGAGAGCAAGCAGCCTGGAGGAGCTTCAGTGACCCTGGGCAAGTCCCCTGAGTCCTCAGCCTCCTTTCTCTCATGTGTAAAACGAGGGGAGTTGGATTCGGTGACCTCTAAGGTCCCTTCCAGCCCACGACCCACTGGGCACACTTGGAGCCAGGATCTGACCCCAGGCCACCCAATTGTGGATCCGATGTGTTTTCAGCTACCTTATGTTCCTCTCTTCCTACACACACACACACACACACACACACACACACACACACACACCACACACACACACACCACACATACACAGCACACACACCACATATACACAGCACACACACCACACACATACACACCACACATACACACACACCACATACACACACATACACACACCACACACACCACATACACACACACATACACACACCACACACACACCACACACACCACACACACACACATACACACACACACCACACACACACACACCACACATACACAGCACACACACACCACACATACACACACATACCACATATACACACACACCACACCACACATATACACACCACACATACACACACACCACATACACACACATACACACACCACACACACACCACATATACACACACACCACACCACATATACACACACACCACACACCACACACCACACACACACACCACACATACATACACACCACACACATACCACATATACACACATACACACCACACATACACACACACCACACCACACATACACACACCACATACCACACACACCACACATACACACACACACCACACCACACACACACACACACCACACACACACACCACACACACCAACACACCACACATACACACACACCACACATACACACCACACACACCCATACACACCACACATACACACACACCACACACACACACACATACACACACCACACACACCACATACACACACACACACACACACACACCACACACACCACACACACACACATACACACACACCACACACACACACACCACACATACACAGCACACACACACCACACATACACACACACATACCACATATACACACACACCACACCACACATATACACACCACACATACACACACACCACATACACACACATACACACACCACACACACACCACATATACACACATACACACACCACATACCACAGACACACCACATATACACACACACCACACACATACACACCACACACACCACACACATACACACCACACATACACACACACCACACACCACACACACACACACACACACACACACACACCACACACACACACCAACACACACATATACACACATACACACCACACACACACACACACACACACACACCACACACCACACACACACCACACACCACATATACACACATACACACCACACACACCACACACATACATATACATCACACACACCACATATACACAACCACACAAACACATACCATATACACACAAACATACACACATATATATGCACCACACATACACACCACACACACCACAATACACATACACACACCACACACCACACACACACACCACATATACACACATACATACCACACACACATATACATATACATCATACACACACCACATATACACACACACCACACACCACACACACACCACATATACACACATACACAACCACACACACACATACACACACCACACACCACACACACACCACATATACACACATACACACCACACACACATATACATATACATCACACACACCACATATACACACACACCACACACCACATATACACACACCACACACACCACACACCACATATACACACATACACACCACACACACATATACATCACACACACCACATATACACACATACACATGCCACATATACACATACCACACATATATACACATACCATATACACACAAACATACACACACATATACACACCACACATACACACCACACACACACCACATATACACACACCACATACACACATATACATATACATCACACACATACCACAAACACACATACCACAAACACACATACCACATACATATACACACACCACATACACACAAACACACACATATACACACCACATACATACACACACCACACACACATACACCACACACCATTTTTCCAGATTTGGAAACTGAGGCAAGAAAGGGATAACTAACGTTTATGTGGTTCTTTAAAGTTTGCAAAATGTTGTACCTATGATGTCTCATTTGATACTCACACTGACCCTATGAGGAGGGTGCTGTTTTAATCCCCATTTTATAGATAAGAAAACTGAGTCTGAGAGAGGCTAAATGGTTCGCCTGGGGTCACACACTTAGTGAATGATTAAGATAGGATTAGAACTCAAGTCTCCTTGTTTCCAAGTCTAGTTCTCTGTCCTCAGTGCCATCTCATTGGTCATTTCTAAGGTTTCTTGTAGGGAAAGGGATAGAGATAAGGACTCAACCTGTGATTTTCATTGATTAAAGGGAACTCCCAGGTGAGGATGCTCCCTCCACCAATGCATGTTGGCACCTTCTCTGCAACTCACAGTCTTAGAGAGATGCCTAGAATCATGAGAGGGTAAGTGATTTGACCAGAGTCACACAGCAAGAATGTGTCAGTCAGGACTAAAACCTAACTCCTCTTCCAGACCATCTCTCTCTCTCTTCCCTATGCTATACTGCCTCTCATGAACTAAAATAGCCAGAAATCCTTTTCAGCTTTGAAATTCACATCCTGATTTCAGACCACAAAAGAGTGATTTTGCTTCTTACCAAATCCATATGTCTATGCTCCCCTTGGCTGTTTGAGTCCATGACCTGTGCTTTCTGTCAAGCAGCTCAGCTGTGCAGCAATGGCAGCCTGCAGGCAGGTGGGTGGCAAACACCAGGGGCTGGCTGTGGGCCAGCTCAACTGAGAAGCAGCCCCAGAGATCCCCAACCTGAGACCAAGTCCCAAGAAGGGTCAGGGCCAGAGAGGAAATTTCTACATATAACCCTAGCTGACATATATGTATGCATGTATATACATATATATGTGTGGAAACAGAGACAGAGAAGGAGGAAGGGACAGAGAAGAGAAAGAGAGAGAGACAGAGACAGAGAGACAGAGAGAGAGGAGAGAGAAACAGAGTGAGGATAATGGTTTGCAAAGCTCTTCACACATTATCTCCTTCATTCCTCATCACAACCCTGGGGGTAGGGACTGGTCTCATCCCATTTTCCATATGAGGAAACAGCACCCACTAAGTTTGGGCTCCAATCCTGCCTCGGCAGGAAGCCTTCCCAATCACTCTCATTCAAGTGTCCTTCCTGTCCATTGTCTCCAGTCCATCCTGTATGTAGCTCATTGGCACGTTCACTTGCTTGCTGTCTCCTCCATTAGACTGTGAGCTCCCTGAGCATGTCTCTGGAACTGTCCTCTTGACTCTTTTTTTGTATCATCTGTGACTAGTACAGTGAATGGCATATAGTAGGTACTTAATAAATGTTTATTGACTGAGGAACAGCTGAAATGAATGCAATGTCATGGAGTAGTGCTGCACCATAAGAAATAACAAATAGGAAGATTTCAGAGAAACCCAGGACCATGGATCCAAGGATGGAAGTGACCTTTGAGGCCATTTACTCCAAACTTTTAATTTGCCAGGTGAGGAAACTGAGGCCAAGAGGGAGGAGTAAGTAGAAGAGCTAGGATTCCAAAGCAAGCCCTTGACTCCAGAGTCAGGAGACTTTACTTCTCTTCACTCTTCTGCCTTTCAGGAGAATATTTGACAGCTGTAATATGGATTAAGATAGCAGGATCCAAATATCATTGGAACCAATGATCTTATAATTATAAATTATATAAATATGATTTTTACAATGTAAACAAAAACAGCACTAAAAAGTTCCTGAGTTCAGATGAATAGAATGTAATCTTGAGGGCAGGCACTATTTAAGTTCTGTATTTGAATCCCTAGCCCTTGGAACAGTCCCTGGCACATTATAGGTACTTAATAAGAGGTTGCTGATGAATTGATTGATTGAACGAATGCATGATCTTGGTCCTTGAGAACAGAGAAATTAACAAGCATTCCTTCTGTTTTAGGAAAGGCGATGGACTAAGGGTACAGAATGTGGCACATACTGTTTTGTTGATTAGGTTACACACTTGCTTTTCTTTGTCATGGCCTGGTGCAGTGGAAAAGGGAATTGGATGGATTTGCAGTTAAGGGCCTGGGCTGAAATCCTGTCGCTTACTACTGCACTTCCTTAGGCAGGTCACTCCATGCCTATTGCCTTCAGTTTCTTCATCTATAAAATGAGGGAGGTGGGTTCAGCTTCTTAAGGTCCTTTCCATCTTTAGCTCTCTCATGGTAAGGGGTTGGGGGATAACATCAGGAAAGGATTGTGATTTTTAAAACACACACAAGTAAACCAACCCAGAAGTTCTAAAAAATAAAAAGGCCAGGGGCAAGGGAAGGGGGAAGGAGCACACCACAAAGTTGTCCAGAGGCCAACGCTGGGTCTCAGCTTGATGACCTTTACCATTGTCATCACCCCTTGTCTTCCTTACAATTGCTCTCGGTGCTGATTGCACCAACTGTTTTGACTACAATCGACAGCCCTTCTAGGATATAGAATCCGTACCCTAAGATCTATCCCTTTTCTCTGTCCAACTCCAGAGGCCAGCACCAAAGAAACACAAACTCTGTGTATTTTTTCTTTCAGGTACTGAATCTTTTCACTCTCCAGTAGACACCCTGCTGTCCAAGCAAGCCATGAGCATCTTTCCAGCTATATTGTGCTCAGAATACACTCTCTATGGGCAGCCACCTCTAAAACCTGCCATGTTGAAAAGAGAAATCCCAAGCCCAGAAATGGGCTATGTAACGACTAAACTGAATGAAGACCCTGGACAGAGTCCCTTATACAGACAGAATCGAGTAGAGGAAGCTTCCTTAGCCATTCAAATGTAGCAAGAACAAAGGGGCCTGTGGCCACTGCCCCTCAGAGTCCACAGATGGGCTCCTCCCTATCTCAGACTGGCTGTTTTCCTTGTCCACCTTCCTGCCATAAATAATGCCCTGATTCTGCCCAATGCCCAGAATCATGAAGGCTCCTTTTCAGACACAATCAGGTCAATGGTCTATTTACAATACTGTCAACAGCATCACGAAGAAAATACTCACCTTGGTTCTTCTCATGTCCCTTCATCCCACACTGGAGAAGAGACCCTTGGGTGATTGAGAAGAGTTGGCGCTCTTCAGTCATAGGAGGGATTACCATGTGGAGGCTAGCAAATGAGCAAGAGGCAGGCTGGTGCAATGGTTAGGGAGTAGGCCTCAGAATCAGGCAGATCTGGATTCTAATCCTGCCTCTGACACTTGTATGTGCCTTTTGGCAAGACCCCTCATCTTCGACATGTCCCTTGTCATTTGTTAAGACTCTCGATGGCAGGGAAGGTTCAATCCCCCAGTAAAATCACAGGTTTATTTGTTTTTTAAAGAGCCGCCATTTGGAAGCCAGTTTCGATTTGCTTTGTGTGGTCCTAATGGGCTCAAATGGGAGCAGTGGGCAGAGCAGGCTGAAAAGCTGATTTCAGCTGAACATGATCATCTTAGGATTTATAGCTCCCCCCACCTTTTTTTGACAAGCAAGGAAATTGAGACTTATCAAGGGGAGGAGACTTGTCCAATGTCATAGTGTCCACAAGAAGGATAACTGAAACTTGAATCTAAGTCCAGTGAGTTGGACAGCATTAAAGATCTTTGAAAAGTCTTGGTGGTTGGGGATATCACAGAGGGAACTTTTGTTCAGATACACACTGAACATATGACTTGGGTTCAGAGATTCTCTTAGACACTTATAGCTACGTGTCCTTGGAAAAGTCACTTTATCTCTACTTGCCTCTGTCTCTTCAACTGTAAAATGTCCATAATAATAGCACTGATCTCCCAGGATTGTTATGACAGTCAAATGAGAAAATACTGTAAGGCACATAGTGCAGAGCTTGGCAGATAGTAGGCACTAAAAATTATTATGAAATTATTATTAAATCATTATTCATCATTATTAAATCCTGCCTCAGACACTTACTAGTTGTGTGACCCTGGACAAGTCATTTAACCCCTGTTCATCTCAGTTTCCTCAACTGTAAAATAAGGATAAATAATGGTATCTACCTCCCAGGATTGTTGTAAGGCTCAAATAAGAAAATGTTTGTAAAGCACCTAGTTTGGTGCATAGGAGGCTCTATGTAACGGATATCATTATTATTAAATTGAATATTAAATTAAATTATTATTTACTATTATTAAATCCTGCTCCAGACACATAATAGCTGTGTGACCCTGAGCAAGTCACTTCACCTCTGTTTGCCTCAGTTTCCTCAACTGTGAAATGAAAGGATTGGACTCTGAGGTCTCTTCTAGTTTGAGATCTATGATCCTATAACACCAAATATGTGTGTATATGTACACACACATCATATGTACACATAGATATATGTGGGTATTTGTGTGTACACACATACATACATGCATGTACATTTATGTATATAGCCTATATACCTTTACAGGTCAAGAAAATAGGGACTGAATTTCTTAGAGAAAGAATGAATCTGATTATTGAAGGATCTTTGGGGCAGAGACTTGGGGTTTGCCTTTGGACCTAGACTGAGTTGGATTCTTCTGTGGTCCATCTCACCAGAATTTTTCCTGGGCAGGGGGCCCCTTATTGTGACTGGGAAACATGGAGCACAGCCGGTGATTGGCTCGACTCACTAATGCATCTGGTCTTGGTCCAGAAAGCTTTGCACCTTACCTTTCATCATCGACACTTTCTCCATGCCTTCTTTGTAAGTAAACAGAAGTTTGTCAATCTCATGCAGGTCCAGGAAGCCAGAGCCTTCATTATCCCATTTCTGAAAGAGGGCTTCAAGGAGGAACTTCCTTCGCATTTCTATGGTCTCTTGATGAATCTAGGAAGCAAGGAGGCTTACAGAGCATGCAAAGGCATGATTCCCAGCAGGTCATATTCCTTTACAGAGATGACTTCGCTTTGGACGAAAATATGACACCAAAGAGCATCAAATTGTATTTATTTTACATATTACTTTGTATGTCAAGAGACAAAGCATAGTGTGATCTATAGAGAGCTGGCCTTGGTACCAGGAAGACCAAATTCAAGCCCTTCCTCTGACACATCCTAGCTGGTGAACCCAGGCAAGTCACTGATTATCCCAAAACTCCAGCCATCTCTCTGAGGTTGAAAGTTGCCAGCATGTATTGACAGAGGGTGTTTTTTTTCATATAGGAGTTCCCTATGAATCGTGGGTCCAATCTCAAGTCACTATATTTTACACACACACATACATATGCATATATATACATATCTATCTATATATCATACTATGTTGTCTCCCTCAATCGAATATAAGCTTCCTAAGGAAAGACCTGATTAATTTTTTATTTTATATTCCCAGTCACCACAGTAGTTTCTAGCACATTGTAGGCACTTATTAAATGCCAGTCAGTCAAAAGTATTTATTAAGTATTTACTATGTTAAAGGTAGCTAGATGGCTCAGTGGATGGATCATGGGACCTGGCATCAGAAAGACCTGAGTTCAAATCTGGTCTCAGGTATTTATTAGACGTGTGACCCTGGGCAAGTCACTTAACCTCTGCCTTAATCCCCTGGAGAAAGAAATGGCAAACCACTTTAATATCTTTGCCAAGAAAACCCCATAGACAATATGGTCCAGGGGGCCAAAAAGACTTGGAGGCAACTAAACATGTTACAGGCACCATGCTGAGGATGGAAGACACAAAAAGGTGGAGAGACAGTCCTTGGCCTCGAGGAGCTGCCTGTCTAATAGTAAAACACCATTTGATTTGTTGCTGCTGTTCATTTGTTTTTTCAGCGGTGGCCGACTCTTCGTGACTCCATTTGGGGTTTTCTTGGCAAAGATACTGGAGTGGTTTGTCATTTTCTTCTCCAGCTCACTTTTTTATTTTTAAATTTATTTTATTTTTGTTTTATGGGATAAATTGAGCATTTCCATAGTACAATAAAAACATTGCAATGAAACTGCAAATTCACGATGCACAACTTGCTATTCTTTTCAAATATACAACAAAATTATCACATACATTTCTTTTCATTTTTTCCTTCCCTGTTTTACAGATGAGGGAAGTGGCTGAGATGATTAGTATGTGTCTAAGACCAGACTGGAGCTCATGAAGGCGAGCCTACCTGACCCCAGGCCAGACACTCCATCCATCGTACCACCCAGCTGCCAAATAACTAGGTAGATGTGAGCAGATGCAGAGTAGATGGCAGGCAATTAGACAAGGGGAAGTATTAGCCTGAGGGGGAGGGGGACTGAGAAAGGCCTCCTGCACAAGGGTGGATTTGACTGAATCCTTGAAGGAAGCCGGATAAACTGAATGGTAGAGATGAGGGGATGGAGCGTTCTTGGCACTAAGGACAGTCAATCCAAAGGCAGAAACACAGGAGATGGAATATTGTGTTTGAGGAAGAGCAACCGGGACAGTGTAGCTGAGTTGATGAATTTGATTCTTGGGATGAGTGAGAATGAGGCATCGAGGATGGGCCTAAGGTTGGGAGCCTAGGTGATAGAGGGAAGATAAAGGTGCCATTGTTAGGAATAGGGAAATGCAGATGGGGAAAGAGTTTTGGGAAGAAAGATAATGAATTCTGTTTTAGCCATGTTGAAGCTGAGATGCCTATGGGACACCCAGTGTAAGATGTCCAGGAAATTCACGAGAGACTGAGATTGTATATGTAGAGCCCAGAGTCATGTGTAGAGAAATGGCTAGTGGAACCCATGGCAGTTGATGAGATGGCCAAGGAAAATTTAGAGCAAAAAGAGAAATGGGCCTAGCACAGAGCCTTGGGGCATAGCCACAGTTAGAGGGCATGACATGGATGTGGTACCAGCAAAGGAGACAGAGGAGTAGTCAGATAGGAGGAGGGGGAAAGAGAGAAAATGACTGTAAACCTCTGCAAAGGAAAATGACAGCCATTCACTGTTGCTCTCATAAGATGAAAATCAGGGACTGTGGGCAGTCAATCAGTCAAACTACAGGCTTACTAGGTGTCAAGCTTTGTGCTAATACACAAAGAAAGGCAGAAACTGTTCCTGCCTTTAAGGAATTTACATCTAAAGGGAAAGGTGATGCATAGAAATCTTTACATTGGATTAGAACATGTTAATGCAGGAAGAATGGGGCAGCCAGGTCACGCTGCACATAGAGTGCTGGGCCCAAAGTCAAGAAGACTCATCTTCTTGAGTTTTAATTCAGCCTCAGATACTTCCTAGCTGTGTGACCTTGGACAAACCATTTAGCCCCATTTGCCTCAGTTTCCTCATCTGTAAAATGAGCTGAAGAAGGAAATGGCAAACCACTCCTGTATCTTTGCAAAACAAACAAACAAACAAAAAACAAATGCGGTCACAAAGAATTGGACATAACTGAAAAATGATTGAACAACAACAAAATGTGGGAAGAGGATTACCTTCTCTGTATAATAAAGACATCAAACAAGCAAGTCACTTAAAGGAAGTGCTTCCACCCACCAAAAGGTTCCAGATTGATAGATGGTTTGAAGCTAACGTGATGGAATCCTAATAAAGCTGCTTGCTGCCCCGTTATTCTAACTTCACTGTAGACCTAGCCCCACTGAACAGCAGGCCCACTGTACCTACCTAGCCCCTCCCCCCACCAACCTCCTAACTTCTTTGTATCTGCCTCACCGCTCACTGGAACAACAGGTGTGTCCATGTGATGGGAACCCAGCTACTGCTTCTACCTCGTCACTGCCTGCAGACCCATTCCCAGAGAAATAGGCATGTACTTGTACTCAACCATAATCATATCATCCATCTAACCCAAGACAGCACCATAATATCTAATGATCTATCTTGACCAGATAGGACCACAATAGCTAGCCAGTTGGAGGACAGCATGACCAGAATGTTTGACCACCAAACCATAGTTGAGACCTCTCCTCTATTACCTAATCCCTTAACAAACTCCCCCTTTTAATATTCATAATTTCTGTTATTTAATTGCATCTTTACCCTATAAAAATCCAACTTGCTCTCTCTGAAGTTGCTGGCTCCTCTTGGAACCAGCTTCATGAGCAGCATCAATCTCAATAAATGTCCATCCTTGGATTAGAGGTGGTCTGACTCTGAATTCCACCACAACACATCATAAAAATAAAACAGTTTTTGGGTGGGCAGAGCCCCCACTATAGCACATGAGCTCAATAAACCTTTGGGGCTCTGTGCCTTCTCTGAATCTAGTGTCTTTGTGCACACCTTAGGCTAGCAGTGACCAATACTTTTTTCAGGTATTTTACCTTAGACTTCATTGTTTTGCATTGAATTTAAGGTACAAGTATCATTAGTTTGTTGGGGGTCAAACAGCTCATTACTGTTATAGGGCTGGGCTTGGAGTGACTCAGTGGGCCTACTTGTTGAATAAGGGTGGAAATAAAGTGACAAAATGGGGGGGGGGGAAATAAAAAGACCAAAAGAAAGAGGAAATGAAAGCCAGCAGGGCTTGGGGTGACAAGTTGTCTTTTCCTCAAAACTTTGACCTTTCCCACTGCTTTTCCCACAACACTCACCTTCTCCAAGTGGTTGATTTTCTCTTCTTGTGTCTCCACATAATTCTTCTTTAAAAAGCTGATGAACTTCTTCATGATGCCAGCAGGGACACCATCCCGCACAAACGTATCTAGGAGCTGAACAAACTGTGTCACCGTCAGGCAGTTCTTGGTGAATGGGCTCCTCAGCTTTGCTCTTTGCTGGCTCCGAATTCTGTACATTATTGGACGCAGCTCTGGTTGGAATCAGAAGCAATGTTTTCAGGAGAGGAATTCCCCCAAGGCAGGAGAAGGCAGGCAAGTACTAAATGCCAGCTGGGCATGTACTCAGGAAAAATAATAATAATGATAGCAGCATATTTAGAGAGCCTTATGGTTTGGTCTATGCTATCTCATTTGATAGGGACTGGACATGTGGTCTTATTAACTCCTATGTGAGGAAACTCCCTCTTCCAATGCAGGTGAGCATCTTTTCTGTGAGCTCCTTAAAGACAGGGTCAGGGTTTTTACCTCTTTCTGTCCCCAAGAACACTTAGGATAGTTCCCAGTATATAGGGGGTTTACCCCACCTTGGAGATAATCAGAGTTAAGTGACTTGCCCAGGGTCACACAGCTAGTAAATGTCTGAGGTTGAATTTGGACTCAGATCCTCCTGACTCCAGGGCCAGTGCTCTATCCACTGCTCCTAGCCCTCCCAGTACATAAAGTACTTAATAAAAATGTTTTCCAAACCTTAAAGTACCATAGACATGCTAATTGTTATTATTATTAAATGATTGTTGAGTGACTAGAGAATTGCCTAGGGCACTAAGAGGTTAAGAGACTTGCCCAGGATCATACAATGTGTTATATAAAGGATTTGAACTCAGCTTTCCCTGACTCTGAGGCTGGCTTTCTATTCACTTGTAATGGAAATGCAAATTTAAAAATCTTCCCTGCCCCTAGCTTAAGTGCACCTGGAGCCTGTGGTGGGAGGCTTGTTTTTCAGGGAAGCCCACACCTTGATACTTTGTCATTGGGCAGTGGGTCAAGGAGGTTGTTACAATCTCTGAGCCAGGAGAAGGCTATATAAACCCTGAGGAGAGGCTTTGCTTTGGGGCTCACTTTGAGAAATGTTGTGTGATTTGACCATATGAGACTCTGGGAAGCCATTGAGAGCCCCCCGGCTTTGAAAACCCAGATGTTGATGCTTCCCTCTCTGGTAACTGTGATTTGGTATTGATATAATGGTAGGACAGTTTGGAAGCCTGTCTGTTTGATCTGTAAGTGCTGTAACTCTGAAGTTCGGGGTGCTGACCTTTTCCCCCTGAACTAGGTAAATGGTATATGTTTGTTTTATTAAAGTGTGCTTGTTAACTGATTTTGAGTTGCTTTCCTTTTGAAAAGCAGATCTAAGAACCTGTGTTGGCAGCCACCCGGGGATGTTGGGGTGCTTGCTGCTACATCACTGTGCTATGCTGACTTTAGCCTACACTTACAACATACACACACACACACACACACAAGTTCCTAAAACATTTGTCCAATTCTCCCCTCCCTCCTCCCTCCCCTTCTCTTTTTAATGTTTTGAAAGTACTAGGTATCTTACATGACTGGGCCTTGAATACCACCACGACCCAAAAACAATCAGGTGAGAAGAAAAGGTTGCAAAAATAATTTGTTTTTGCTACTTGTGGAGGAAGAAGGTGAACAGGGGCTGGTCACAGCCCTTGGGAATGGATTCACTCAGTAATCAGTTAGCCTCTCACCCATCCATCCATTGAGTACCATTCATCCCGCCCTGGACTCCGTGTCATCAGGTACCTGAGAACCTGGGGTCTTCAGAGACTAAATAAGCCTGTTCGTTTTCTCCGTATTTCATATACTTCTTACTCAGGTCGGAAGTTAAGAGCTCTCCTGGAAGAACACAGAAGAACAGAACAGGGACAAGTCAGTAGCTTCTCTTTCCCAATTTCTTTGTTATCCAATGTAATTATGTGCTAAGGGACAAAGGAAGGGAGAATTCAAGATGGAGTTACCTGACCATGGCTTCCCATCTATTAGCTGACTCCTGGGCTCACAGCTTGTGTCTTTGTCTCTAGTTTCTGAAAATTGTAAAAGGAAACCACCAATTAATTGATTGCCATAAAAGATGAAATTCTTGCCAGTAATTATTCTCCAGTATTCCAGTGTGGGAAATCACCCACATCCTGGTGATAAAAACTTCCTTAGAGAGTCATCTTTTCATGTGTAGCCTAAGACTTGTCATTAATATGCCAACAGCCAGGGGTCACTCAATAACTGTGATTATTCATGATAATTCCAAGATCAGTTGCTACTTTTATTATCTTTGTTCCTATGAGATAAGGGGAGGCTAAGCATTATTAACTCCATTTTATAGCTGGGAAAACTGAGGCCCAGAGGAAGATCACATAATAGTATTAGGAGAAACTCACATTTCTATAGGATGGGATTAAGGACTAGACCTGTTATTTTATGGATGAAGGGACCTCCTCTCCCAACCTAGGTGACCTAGAATCTCAGAGAACTGCCTAGAACACTGAGAGTTCACGTGCCAAAAGTTAAACTTGACTTGAAGGTCTTAGGAAAGGTTATATAAGTATTAGTATCTACACTTTACAGATAAGGAAACAGAGACACAAAGTTTAAGTGACTTGCCTAATTTTGTATAGCTAGGAAACCCAGGGCATGGGCTTTTAATGCCAACCTCTCCTGACCCCAAGTCCAGCAGATCTTCCCCTATACTAGGCTGATATGACTGAGTCACCAATCTCTCCCTTTTTAAATTAGGTTACCCTATTTAGGGTTAGAGGGGCTGTGGGACCTCAGAGCTGGATAGTATAATTTTTTTTTCAATTACCAAGCATTTACTTTCTAAAACTCTTATAATAAAACCCAAAATATGCATAATCGGGAATGTCAATTCCCCCATGGCCCGAGTACAAAAATATATGTCTCTGCATATTGAGTCCATTACCTTTTGGTATAATTTAAAAAATAAACAAGCTCTGATGTGATCTTGACCTCACCAAACAGGTTAGGAAAATAAAGTTCAAGAGGAAATGGCTCTCAGAGTAATGTGTTTGTGGTGAGCCATAGAGTCTTTCTTCTCTGAGGGCCTTGAAGTAGCCCAATTTAAATTTTGTCACAACACACAAAATCTTCTTCATAGGGAAAAAGTTTAAAATCTCTTTTAGAAATGGAATTAAAGAAATTTTAAAAAAAACCCACAATTCCCTGGCATCAGACCCCACGATTTCATAGCTCAAGTGTTCTCACTGTATTTCCTAATCTGAATTCTCCCCTGGCTAGCCGGCTGTTGTAATCTGTAGTAAGTCAATGAAGAATTACTTCTATTCTTAATGTGGTCAGATTTTCTCCTTATAAATGGAATTCCAGCCCAAAAGGAAGACCCAGGCAAATAACTGTTATCCTGAAGAGGCAATGCTGAGGAGCCAAATGTTTAGCAAGTCCAGAATATGTGTCAAGTACAGCAATGGTGTCCAATAGATGTGTATTAGGAAAGATATTTAGGGTCAATAAAAAAATGAAAAAAATGAATGAGTCAGACAATACAATCTCACTTACCTGGGAGATGTACTTCTGAGGCTGATTTGGAGCCTTTGTGCTCTACTTCAACCTTCTCTCCTTCTGGAGAATCTGTCAAGAGACTTTGTCTGCTTTTCTCTTGGAATATAATGCTTTCTTCCAGGGAACTGACTTTGCCTTCTATTGATGCTTTCTTCTCTGTGGGTGGTTGTTCCTGTTCTACTAAAGACACCGATGGTTCTTGTGACCTCTTTGAAGGTTCCTCTTGCTCTTCTCCAGGTTCTTGCTGTCCTGCAGTTGAACTTTTTCGTTCTGCTGCTGATCCACTCTCCTTTGCTGGTCCCTCTGAGGATTCTCTCGATTCACTTCTGGAGTCTCTCTTTTCTATGGAGCTTCTCGGCTTTCCTATTGAACCCCGGGGTGAAGTTGGCTCTATAGGTCTTCTGTCCTCTTCGGATGGTTCTCCCTGATCCTTAGCTGGTTCTCCCTGCTCTTTCACTGGTTCTCCCTGATCTTTGGCTGGTTCTCCCTCTTCCCCCTCTTCCATGGATGGCTCTCCCTGCTCTTTGGCTGCTTCTCCCTCTTTTGTAGATAGTTCTCCCTCTTTTGTAGATTGTTCTCCCTCTTCTGTGAATGGCTCTCCCTCTTCTGTGGATGGCTCTCCCTCTTCTGTGGATGGCTCTCCCTCTTCTGTGGATGGCTTTCCCCACTCTGCTTCTTGACTTAGTCTCTTTTCAGTCTGTGATTCTGGAAGGACCTCCTCTGTGGAGCCCACATCACCCTGCTTCTGTTCTGAGGACCTCATCTCACTAGGAACCACTTCTTCTTCATTCATTGGTTTTTGTGGCTCTGAGTCCTCTTCATAGGTCATAGCAGTGGTAGACCAGCTAATGATTTTCTGTTCAGTTTCCTCCTCTTCAGCCTCTTCTGTGTCATACTGGTGCATTTGCTCCTCAATGGCAAAAAAGGGTTTCTTCATCTCCCTTGTGTATATTTGCTCCAATGACTCAAAAGGACTCCTCTCATCAACCAAGTCTCCCCAGAACTCAGCTGGTTCTATGTCTTCAAATTCAATGAATGGCCCTAGTACAGAAAGCAAGGCATTCAACTGATGAGATGATCACATTGGTGACACCTAACCTGACTGATGAAAGGAACTTGAGGACACCCCAATTAATAATCTTCCTTAATGTTAACTTTTTTTGTGAGCTGGTTATTACTGTCAGTCAAAAACCTAACTCTTTTCCTTAGAAGATTAAAGGATTACACATTTAGAGCTGGATGGGAATTTAGAAATCATTTAGTCTAATCCCCTTTGTTTTACAGAAGAACTAAAACCAAGAGATTGGCCCAAGGTCACACAAAGAATAAATATTTTATTCACAAGATTACAGCTCTAGAGCTAGAAGAGAACTTAGAGGTCTTTAATTCAACTCCTTCACTTTAGAAAAGAGAAAACTGAGTCCAAGAGAAATTAAGCAACTCACTTAAAGGCTCAGAGGTAATAAATTGAGAGGTGGGATTTTGACTCAGGTCTTCTGATTTCAAAGTCGCTACTCCCTTCACTCTACTACTTTGAAAATAAAGAGAGTTCTTTGGTTCAGATGGCAAAAACAAAAGATACACAACCTTTGACGGTTACTTTTTCCAAAATAAAAGAGTTCTCAAATTTTCACTTGGATACCTGATGTATAGAACCCATAGACTTTAAGTTGAATTCACATACAGGTGTCAAGGGTCCTTCTGACTGTACCTCTTGGGTACTTCCACTTCCTAAGTTTTCCCCAATTTTTAAAAATTAAAAAAAAGCCAAAGAATAAGTCTACCAAATTAGCCAGTTTTATTAGGATAAATATAACTGCACTGATGCAGGAAGAAATTTTTTCTTTAGAAATCTAAGACATATTTTAAAAAATTCTGGAGAGTCAAGGCACAATTATCTCTTGCAATTGCATACACACCTATAATGTATTTATAGTAATATATTAATTTTGTTATTTATTTATTTTTAATAGCTTTTTTTTTACTATCACCTTCATTTCCTAGTATATGTACTACCTCCTCTACCCAGAGATATATCCCTTATAAAAATAACCAAAAAAGGAAGAGAAAAAAATGGTTCAGGGAAACAAACACACCTAGTCCAACAATAAATACAGTGTTCCACACCCATGGACCCTTACCTCTGCAAAGAATGTTTAAATAACTTTAGCTAGTAACTATATAATGTGCTAATGTTAAGTAATAGGGAGTTAAGTTCTAGTTGAGCACATCTCTCATGGCACCATTGAAAAGTCTCTGAGACTAAGAGTAATTTTTAAGGCTACATTACTGTACAGAGCCATAACCAGTCATTTTTAAACCAACATTTTAGGGTGATTGCAGTCAAAACGTGTTGGGAAGTAAGGTGAAGAACAACAGTAGTTTCTTATTTTAACTAATATTTCTTGCTAGATAAGGTGCTAAGCTCGATTGTTTCTATGCTACTGAAAAAGTGCTTTACAATGTTCTCTGAATTCCTGCCCTCTAGGGGAAAGCCCCATTGTTCTAACCTCATCATAGCTTTGCTTCCACTAGAGCAGCTAATGGAGTAGAGTGCTTCTGTAGGGGTAATGTGACCTTGAACCAATGCTGTCACAAGAATGATGGAGATAATAGGAATATACCATCTCAGTCTGACATGCTACCCTACCTATTGTTTTACTTACAATATCTTGGGTTATGGAATAGCTTTTTAACCATCTTCGGGCTTTTGTCATAGAAGTTTTCGAGCAAGGTCAATGTCCTCTCCCGGTCCAGGAACCCCACCTAGGAGAAATGTTTGTAGTCAGTGGATTCTTTTTTTTTTATTTGTTTGTTTGTTTGTTTATTGGTTTAGTTTTAGTTAACAAGATTCAATTCCATAGTTCCTTGATTTTCAAATTTCCTTTCCTTCCCCCCATCCCCCATGACAGCATATAGTCCAGTATAGGATCTGCAAATACATTCATATTAGACATTAGTCCAATTACAAAGGCGTATTGTACTAGGTGGGATGAAAAATGGTAAAGAAGAACTAAAAACCAAACAATGAAAAGAAAAATATCAATTAGTTTGCTTCCATCAGGATTCAAGCTCAGTTCTTTCTAGTTATATCTCTGGATGTTGCATTTCTCTCCTTCATGAGTCTTTCGGATTGACTTATATCACTGCATTGCTGAAAAGAGTCGTCTGTCATGGTTGGTCATCACACACATGTTGTGTCTGTGATTGTATACAAATTTCTCCTGATTCTACTCTTCTCACGAAACATCAGTTTGTATAAACCTCGCCAGGTAAATATGAAAAACATCTCCTCATCATTTCTTATAGCACAATAATATTCCATTACATTTATATATCACAACTTGTTTAGCCATTCCCCAATTGATGGACACCCCTTTAATTTCCAATTCTTTGCAACCACGAAAAGAGCTGCTACAAATATTTTTGTACATATGGGTCTTCCTCCCTCTTCTATGATTTCTTTGGGATATAACCCTAGGAGTGGTATTGCTGGGTCAAAGGGTATGAAATTATTTATAGCCCTTTGGGCATAATTCCAGACTGCTCTCCAGAATGGTTAGATAAGTTCACAACTCCACCAGTAATACATTAGTGTTCCAATTTGCCCACATCCTCTCCAGCATTTGTCATTTTCTTGTTTTGTCATCTTAGCCAATCTGACTGGAGAGATATGGTATCTCAGAGTTGTTTTGATTTGCATTTCTCTAATCAATAGTGATTTAGAGCATTTCTTCATATGCTTATAGATATCTTTAATTTCTTTCTCTGAAAACTGCCTGTTCATATCCTTTGACCATTTATCAATTGGGGAATGATTTGTATTCTTATAGATTTGACTCAATTCTCTGTATATTTTAGAAATGAGTCCTTTATCAGAGATATAGGTTATAAAAATTCTTTCCCAATTTCCCACCTCCCTCTTGATCTTGGTTATATTAGCTTTGTTTGTACAGAAGCTTTTCAATTTAATGTAATCAAAATTATCCATTTTTCATTTTATAATGCTCTCTAATTCTTGTTTGGTCCTAAAGTCTTCCTTCTCCACAAATCTGACAGGTAAACTATTCCTTGCTTTCCCAGATTGCTTACAGTATCAGCCTTTATACCTAGATCATGTACCCATTTAGACTTGATTTTGGTATATGGTGTTAGATAATGGTCTATGCCCAGTTTCTGCCATACTATATTCCAGTTTTCCTAGCAGTTTTTGCCAAATAGTGCATTCTTATCCCCAAAACTGGGGTCTTGGGGTTTATCAAACAATAGATTACTGTATTCATTAACTGCTGGGTCTCCTGCGCCTAATCTATTCCATTGATCCACTACTCTACTCCTCTGCCAGTACCAAGCAGTTTTGATGACTGCTGCTGTATAATACAGATTAAGATCTGGCATAGCTAGTCCACCTTCCCTAGCATTTCTTTTCATTAATTCCCTTGATATTCTAGACCGTTTGTTTTTCCAAATAAATTTTATTACTATTTTGTCAAACTCTAAAAAGTAGTTTTTTGGTAAATTGATTGGTATGGCATAGTCAGTGGATTCTTAAGGCCTAAAAGTTCATTAGACAGATGGCATCATTTCATTTTTCATTCCCAAGCTTCAGTTTCTCCACCTATAAAATGAAATGATTGGACTAAATAGTCTCTGAGCACCCTTCTAGCTCAAAAATGTATTTCTGGGTGAACTAATTCCTATGCTTTTCCAATTTTTAGAGGCTCCTTAACGAGACCATCCATTCATCTAGAGTGTTCTTACAGATGGTCAGTGGATGCCAAGGAAGCTTGGAATACTCCCCATGTGTTTCTGCAGCTGTCAATCATTCCCTGGAATTAATAGAGTTAATCAGAGAATAAAGGAAACAAGACCAGCTTCACAAATATCCTAAACTAAACTCAGTGATTTGAAAGATTCCCCCATTAAACAGGGAACTCCTTGAAGGCAGGGCCTTTCTTTGTACCCCCAGGGCTCAGTACAGTGGTAAGTAGTAGGTGCATAATAAATAAATGTTTATTGAGTCCCCAGAACAAAGATGCCTACTAGGCATCCTGAAATCTGAATTTTAAGTTAATTTTAGTGTTCTTTCTGAATCCAATTTTCCATAGGCAGTTGGTGATGCAGTGAACAGAATGCTGGGCCTGGAGTCAAGAAGAACTGAATTCAAATCTTGCCTCAGTCCCTTACTAGTTGTGTAACCCTGGGCTAGTTATTTGAGTTCTGTCTGCATCAGCTTCCTCATCTGTAAAATAGGGGATAATAACAATACTGAGTTCTAAGGGTTATTGTGAGGGTAAAGTGAGATAACGTATATAAGGTACTGTACAAACCTTAGAGGGCTGCATAAATGCTAGCCTTTCTGCTCTTAAACTTATCAGTTATCCTTCCTGGTAGGAAGAAAAAAGGGAAGCATGAGACCATGCCTGGGGTGCCTAGGGCAGCAAAAAACAGAGCTCTGGCCCTGGAGTCAGGAAGACCTGAGTTCCAGTCTTGACTTAGATACTTCCTAGCTTTGTGACCTTGGGCAAT
Source organism: Gymnobelideus leadbeateri (assembly GCA_011680675.1). Lineage (NCBI taxonomy): Eukaryota > Metazoa > Chordata > Mammalia > Diprotodontia > Petauridae > Gymnobelideus > Gymnobelideus leadbeateri. The sequence continues at coordinate 100,912 of WOXC01008715.1, read as the reverse complement.
GTCACTCAACCTCTGTTTGCCTTAGTTTCCTCAACTCACCTATCTCCCAGAGCTGTTATGAGCTTCCAATGAGATATTTCTAAAGTACTTAGCACTGGCACACAGTAGGTGTTATGTCATATATAATATATCATTATTATTTCTTGGGCAGCTAGGTGGCACAGAGGATAGAGCTCTGGGCCTAGAGTCAGGAAGACCTGAGTTCCAGTCTTGACTCAGACACTTCCTAGCTATGTGAACCTGAACATGTCATTTAATCCTGTTGGCCTCGGTTTCCTCATCTGTAAAATGAGCTAAAGAAGAAAATCACTCCAGTATCTCTTCCATGAAAACCCCAAATGTGGTTACAAAGAATTGGACAAGATGGAAAAAAAGACTTGACAACTGAATTTACTGTCATTTGCTCAAAACCCTTCAACAGCTCCCTATTATCTATGGGAGAAAATAGGAACTCTTCAGTCTGGTGCTAAAGCATTTCACCATCTTCCCCCAGAATACCTTTCCTGGCTTATTTCATATTATTCTCCTTCACACGCTGACATCCCCACAAAACTGGGCCATTTAGTGGCCCTTTGAGCTGCTTTTCTAATTTTTGCCCAAGTGCTGAATGGTTTTGATGACTGTTGCTTTATAGTAATAGCTAAAGTCTGGAAGCACCATCCCCACTTCATTACTAAATTATTTTTCATTATTTCTCTTACTACTTTGTTTCAAATCAATTTTGGTATTATTGTATCTAGTCCAGTACCGTGTCCCTCAAGTAGTTTGATGGCCATGGCACTAAATCTGGAAATTAACTTTGGAAGTATTGTTACTTTTATTATCTGGGCACCACCCAGCCATGAGCATTGAACATTCTCCAGCTTTTAAAATTGTGCTCTATTTCTTTAAGGAGTGCTTCATAAACAAATGTAGGAGAACTGAATATGCTTTGGGGAATTGGTTCCCAAACTTTTACTCTTTTTGTAGTTATTTTGAATGGGCTTTCCCTTCCCAGCATTACCTCCTGAGTTTTGTTATTATTTTGCAGGGTGGTTATAAATTCTTTGTGCAACTTTCATCCTTAATAACTTTAAAATGACAATGATAGAAACATACTGTAAATGACATAAAAATTTAAGCATATAAGTGTTTACAATTTTAATGGCATTTGTAATTTTAAAATTTAAATTTTTGATGTAAAATATTTTTAAAATATTAAATTTGATTGAACCCTCCACAGAACTGCCATCATTTGTGACATTTTTCGAAACCCTTTTTCCAAATGGCTAAAAATATTTCTCAGCTGCCACTCAGGAAACAAAATAAAAATTAGTTAACCCAAAATTAACAGCAAAAACACATAAAATTTTAAGAATTCACTTTTTTATGCCCTTTTCACTGTGTTTCCATCATGTGTACATATAAAGGTGGTAAAGGATAAAGCTGTATAAGGACTTTGTAACTACCCTGAGTGGAAATGCTGTTGATATGGTGTGTTAGCTGTTCCTTAAACTCACCTGGCCTTCCCAAATGTTCTGCCTTCACATAGGAGGTCCCCTAGGTGTGAGGTTCACTTCCCTTTCATTTTAGAATAATTCTCTTCCTTCAAGGCTCAGCTCAGGGACCACCTGAGCTGATTCTCTGATTCTGTCTAGTTGAAAGATCTCCCATTATTCACATTTTCCTAGAACACTTTCGTTCTTTTCTTCAGCCCATTACACATTACACAATGCTATCTATTAGCAGCTGGATGGTACAGTGGATAGAGTGATGGGCTTAGAATAAGGAAGGAGTGGGGAGGGGTATCAAATCCTGCCTCAGTGACCTATCTGTAAAAGGAAGAGCACCTACCTTAGAGGGTGGTTGTGAGGATCTAATGAGACTGCATGGATGAATGAATACTAAAATGATCTGGAGAGGATTCTGGGAAGATGGCCCAGTAGGTCAGAAAATTTTCAGCTCTCCAAATTTCTTCCACAAAAAAAAAAAGACAGAACATCGCCTCAGAACAGCAGAAATAAACACGAGGTAAAGCAGCTGTCCTCCTAAGAAATTTAAGACCCCAGGAAAGACCTGACCTCTGGAGGCCAAGGTTTGGCCTGAGTGAAGTGCCAACGCCTCCAGGTCAACTCTGCAGAATCAGCAAACAATAAGCCCTGGGGGTAGCTGGGTTGGGAGACAGTCTCAGCCTTAGAAACTTTGTGTTGAAGACAATATTAGAGTTTGACAGTTGAGTAGAAGGTTGAAGGACCTTCCACTGTTGAGGGATGTCAAGCACAGCCATACTGACCAGATGCATCTGGGGCTATGACTGCAGGGAGAAGGAGCTAGCACACACATGGTGAGGGCAGTAGCAAGGGGCAGTGACCCTGTTGGCTGTGGGCACTTGCAGGAGAGCAGAGTCCCTGGCTTCAATTCTGGGGCAGAGAGGACAACTGTAGTTTGCAGCCACTGGAGAAAATGCAAGGAGCAAGATCATTTGTAGGACAGTGTGGCTGGAGGCCCTACTAGCCATGGCTTAGTGTAGAAGAGAGCCCATGGCCCCAGAAAATAACAGCAAGAAGGACCTGAGGCTTGGGACATCATTCCCCATACTTCAGTACTACAACTTGAATACATTAATATCTGCTAAAACCAAAATAAAACAAACAAACAAAAAATAGATAAAAATGAGTAAACAAAGGGGAAAGAACCCAACCATAGATAATTACTATGGGGATAGAGAAGATCTAGGTTCATAGTCAGAGAAAGATAATGGAGCTAAAAAAAGCTACTTCTTTTTCAATGAGAAATGTCAAATGGTCCCAAGCACAAAAAGAGTTCTTGGAAGATCTTAAAAAGAACTTTTAAAATGAGAGAAAGTAAAAGTTAGGAAAAAAAATAAGAATAATCCAAGAGAATTATGAAAAGAAAGTCAACCAACTGGAAATAGAGAATCAAAACTTTAAGGAAGAAAATAATTGTTTGAAAACTAAAATTGGGCAAAGGGAAGCTAATGACATTCTAAGATACCAAGAAATCATAAAGCAAAATCAAAAGAATGAAAAAAATAGAAGAGAAAGTAAAACATCTCATCAAAAAAGCAACCAATCTGGAGAACAGATTGAAGAGAAATAATATAAAAATAGTTGGACTACCTGAAAATTATGACTAAGAAAGAATCTTGATACAATATTATAAGAAATTATCAAGGAAAATTGCCCTGAAGTTCTAGAACAAGAAGGCAAAGTAGAAATAGAAAAAAATCCACCTTAAAGAGATCCCAGGAGGAAAACTTACAGGAATATAGTAGCCAAGTTTCAAAGCTCCCAGGTTAAGGAGAAAATATTGGAAGAAACGGGAAAAAACAATGGAAATATCACTGAGCTACAGTAAGATTACATATGATCTAGCAGCTACTATGCTGAAGGACTATAGGTCTTGGAATACTATATTTCACAGAGAAAAAGGAGCTGGGGTTATGACAAAGGGTAATTTAACCTCACAAAGTATAATCCTGAATAAAAAAAAATATGGATACTTAACAAAATCAAAGACTTTGGAGTTTTTGTGACAAAACCCTCAGAACTTAAAAGAAAATTCATCAAGTAACATCTAGGAAAAATATAAGGTTAAAATTAAAGACCAATTATAAGGAACTCAATAAGATCAAACTGTTTTCTCTGTATCATGATTGTCATCATTATTTTGGTAGTTTGAAAGAAAGACTTGGACTGAGCCTTTGAATCACTTATGAAGGAGCGATTCTAAAAAAGTAAAACTGTATAAGGAGAGATAAAAGTAGTAATTTTCTCATACAAATGAGGCATAAAAGGAAAAACTGATACAGAAGCTAGTTCCTCAGGAATGGGTTCAAGAGAAATGTGTGTGTGTGTGTGTGTGTGTGTGTGTGTGTGTGTATTCTTCTAAATTCAGGAAGAAATAAGAGGGCAAGGGGATAGAGTCAGGGGAAGAGGCTATGGGAGGGACTCAGAGAGGTGGGTAGGTTAAGAAATAGGAGGGCAAGGTAGCAGGTAGAAGTAAAGCAGGGGAGGGAGTAGGGATAGAGTAGATAGGATAAGAAGGATAGCAAGGAAAAATAGGAATGAATAGTGAAGCTGATAAATTTACCCATGAAACAGAAATGGATAGCAGATTGAAAATTTGAAGTCAACAATATGTTACTTTCACAAAACATTCTTAAAAGGACAGATAAACACAAAGATAAAATAAAGGGCAGGAATAGAATTTATTATGTAAAAAAAAGCATGATCTCAGACAAAGTTAAAGATAAAATAGATTTAATCAAAAGTGAAAAATAGAGAAACTACACTATGTGTCAGCAATATTATTCAATACTGTTTTAGACCATTTAAAATATTTAGACAGTATAAAAGTACCTGAACTTACAGGAACTATATGAACATAAACATAAAGTGCCTTTTTATACAAATAAACTCAGATTTAAATAATTGAAGTAATATTTATTGTTCATGGGTAGACAAAGTCAATACAATTTTTAAAATGACAGTTTTACCTAACTAATCTATTTATTCAATGTCATCCCAATTAAATTACTAAAAAAATTATTTTACTGAGTTAGAAAAAATAATAACAAAGTTGATTTGGAAGAACAAAGGTCAGGAACTTCAAAGAAACCAAGGGAAAAAGATGTAAAGGAAGTAGATTCAACAGTTTCAGACCTTAAATTATATTGTATGGTAAAAACATTATTGAAGTGCAAAAAGGATAATTTTGATTATTTTAAACTAAATTTTTCTTGTTTAAATAAAACCTATGTAGCCAAGAATAGAAGGAATACAGAAAATTGGGGGGGAGGAACTTTCATAGATAATCTTTCAGATAGGATGTGATTGGGTTGAAATATTGCTGTACTGTATGAGATGATGAGCTGATTAATGTAGAAAAACATGGAAAGACTTGGACTTAAGAAGATGCTATCCATGTTCAGAAAAACAGGTGACAGGAGAAAATAAATGCAGTATAGTCTTGGATACATGTGCATGAGTGTATATGTGTATACATGTGTATGTTTATAGATATCTATGTATATGTATATATACATGTATATATCTCCACACTTAATTGTAGCCTTCTTTAGAGTGGTGGGGGGACTGAGGGAGAAAAAATAAAGTTAAAATATATGACAGAGAACAAAAGAAAAGCAACAAGGAAGCAAGAGAAGCTGGGCAGCTTTGAAAACAATGTGTAATATTTATTATATAAGGTTTTCTTGAAATGGAAATTTATTGTTTGATATTGAATCTTCTCTTATGGTCTGCTGGGTACATGGCAATATTCTTTTCTTTTCCCATTTTGTATTTAAGTTTAAAATAAAAAACATTTGCAAATAAAAAAAATACTAAAGTGATCAGGGAAAACCAAAGAGCATGGCCAAAGGCTGAGAGCCAGACAAATGGAAGGCTGGTCACTGTTGAAGTGAATTGTCAAGGGACAAGGATATATATTTATCTCATTTTAGCAGCATTCAGCCCCTACTCAGTTGAAAGATTGTTGTTATTTGTCCTTCATCCTCAGAAGAAGACCAATGACATCAGAAAAGTGATGTCATGACTTCCCAAGTGAATTGGATTTAAGTGAGGGAGGGCTGTGCAAAGTCACCAGCCTCACTTTCCCCTCTGGCGCCATCTGGGTCTAGTGACCAGATAAGAGACCAGGATGACTGGAGATGGTGGAAAGAACCACCCAAGGGAAAGAGGAATCCTGACACATGCTGGATGTGGAATTGTTAAGACAGGCAGACCAACAGACAGGGACATCCAAATGGCCAGATGATTTTTTAAAATGGCAATAAAACTCCTCCTTGCTATCTGGGAGTTGCCTGCAATCCACTTTGCAGCTGGCTATTAGGGACAAAGACAAATGACTGAGGTCAGTACAGACCCAGGGATGCCTAATTATTCTGCCATCAAGCAAATGCAAATGAGGGCTCAAACCAGCTCAGCTCTGCTTCACAAAACCACCACCACAGGTAGGATCATTCTCAAACTGTTGCTGCCTGTATGAATTATCATGGCCTCCCTGCAGTCCTCCAGCCTGTGGTTCAACAGGGTGTGTTGAGGCAAAAGACAGTCTGGAGAACAGATCAGCTCTCTCTCTGTCTCTCTCTTTCTGTCTGTCTCTCTCTTCTCTCTGTCTCTGTCTCTGTTTCTGTCTCTCTCTTCTCTCTCTCTGTCTCTGTTTCTGTCTCTCTCTTCTTTCTCTCTGTTTCTCTTCTCTCTCTCTGTCTCTCGCTATCTTTGTCTCTCTGTCTCTCTGTCTGTCTCTATCTCTGTTTCTGTCTGTCTGTCTCTTCTCTTTCTCTCTCTGTCTCTTGATATCTTTATCTCTCTGTCTGTCTGTCTCTGTCTCTGTTTCTGTCTCTCTTCTCTCTGTCTCTTGCTATTTCTCTCTGTCTCTGTTTCTGTCTCTCTCTCTTCTTTCTCTGTTTTTCTTCTTTCTGTCTCTGTTTCTGTTTGTCTCTCTCTTCTTTCTCTCTGTCTCTGTCTCTCGATATCTTTGTCTCTCTGTCTCTGTCTCTCTGTCTGTCTGTCTCTCCCACACATTTGCGTCACATAAAATATATTCTTTAAAAATAATCTCACAGACAATTGTGTTCAGCCTCCACTGCTGGTTGCTGAGTATATACTGAGAAGTCTGGGATACCCAGCACCGTCCTAAGATTACCTTCCCTCTACACCATATTGAATCTTACATTATTCTGACTCCTCTGTGTTGTCTCCCCCACTGAAATTTAAGCTCCTTTGGGGCAGGTATTTCTTTTTTCTTTATAGCCCATGCACTTAGCTCAATTGTGCTTAAATATGATTGATTTTGCCAACTTGTTATGTCTAGATCTAGAGTTAGGAGGGATCTCAAAGACCATCTAGTCAAACTCTTTCATTCTATAGTTAATGAAGCTGAAGGAAGAGGTTAAGTGACTTGCCCAAAGTCATGCCATCTACTCCAACCTCATTTTACAAGTAAGGAAACTGAAGCAAGAAGGTAAGGAGACATAAGATCACACTAACAGTAAGCATCAGAGGTGGGATCTGAACCCAGAGGCTCTGACGTCATACCAACCCATGAATATTAGTCACTTTTGTCCCCAGTAATTTTGCTCCTAAATGTCATTAATAGAGAGAGCTCAAATTTTCTTTAAATACCGTATTCATCCGCAAATAGTATTAATCTCAGAAAGACTTAGGACCTTAATTACTATGATGCCTTTTAGACAGGTCTTAGCGACTTTAAATCAAGGCTTCTTTTTACTTTTTTTTTTTTTTTTTGGAGGGGGGAAGGCAGGGCGATTGGGGTTAAGTGACTTGCCCAAGGTCACATGGCTAGTAAGTGTTAAGTGTCTGAGGCTGGATTTGAACTCAGATCCTCCTGACTCTAGGGCCAGTGCTCTGTTCACCGAACCACCTAGCCACCACCACCCCCCTTTTTTTTTTGGCAATTTGCTGATTTAAACACAGATTAAAATAAAAGGTCAGAGAAGAAAACGTGAAGGTAGGAAAGCCAAAATCAAGGCCAAATTCATGGAGACAATGGTAGGCTGTTCTTCATTGTCAGTGAGTTCAAGCCTGGGGGCAAGAAGGGGGAAGAGATAAGGCTCAAAATCTACCCATTGGAAGGTGGATCAAGCATCCAAAGGAGGACAGACATGAAAGTGTCCAGAAAATGGTGCCCCGGATGGTGAAGTTCATGATGGAGGAAGAGCAGTAAAAAGAACCTAGAAAGTTTGGGCTGATGAGAAGATTTAGGATGGACAGACGTGCTCACTGGAAAATACTAGAAGAGCTGTCCCATGACAAAGAAAATAGATTTAGAATCAGCGCCTTAAAGCTGGATAAGACCTCAGGAACATCTAGTCCAAGTCCCTCATTTGACAGATGAGGAAACTGAGGCCTAGAGAAAAGTAGGTGATTTAGAGTCATAGCTTTAGAGCTGAAAGGGGCCTTTCTTGTCATTGGTTTAGTCAACCCCCTCCTTCATTTTACAAACAGAGACCTAAGGTCTAGAGGAGATCAAGGGATTTTCTCAAGGTCATACAACCCTCATTCTCCAGACCCCAGCCCACTCCTCTTTTCCCTATGCCATTCCTGTCCTCAGACAGCAGGATGAGGAAGAGCAAGCAGGGAGAGAACCTAGGCCCCACGATCCAAGGGAGACCTTTCTCAACATCAGAGTCGTTCAAAAGGGTTACCCCTTGGAAGGCTTGATGACCAGTTGTGAGGAATACTGGAGAGGGCATTCTGGTTCAGATACAAGTTGGACAAGATGCCCTCTGAGGCCCCTTCCACCTCTGAGATTCAGAACATATCCTCGATATTAGAGTTGGGAAATCACAGAAGGGTCTACCTGGGAGGTTAGAGGTTACTCTCATAGAGATAAGGGGCATCTAAGAATACAGTGGGTGGGCCATCTAACCAAGACCAAGTTAGAGGCAAAGAAAGGTGAATTATTGCTGACCCTGTTAAGGAATAAAGTCTATAATTTGGTGAATATGAGAGACACGCTTATAAGTCCTTTATAATTTGATTCTCAGCAACTCTTGAAAGCAGGTAGGTGGAGCACTAGACTTCAAGTTATGAAGGTCTGAGTTCAAATCCAGCTTCAGATACTTAATAGCTGATCCTGGGTAAGTCACTTAACCTCAGTTTCCTCTACTGTAAAATTAAAATAATAATGGAATCTATTGTGTTGTTGTGAAGATGAGATGAGATAGTTCTTTGCAGATCCTACAATTCTTTATAAATTTTAGCCATTGTTATTATTACTATAACAAAGGTGAAAAACCAAATCTACTTCCAGAAGGCTCCATCAGAACCCAGACAAATGGAGGTTCAGTTTACAAGCTACAACAATAGATCAACCTAAAAGTGCTGAGCTGAGAATGCAGGAATGGCTTTAAGATCCTCCTCTCACTACCGCTGTCTTGTCTTCTGTGCCTCAGTAATCCATTCTCTAAAATGGAAATAATTCCTTCTCCCTCTCCCTACCTCAGAGGGTTATAGTGAGAATAACTGGTTACCAAGTAAGAAAAATCCTTGAACGTATATATGTGAGGGTTGAATTAGGTTCCCTTAGGAGAAGAATTGAAGTGTCTTACTCTTTTTTTTTTCTTTTTCTTTTTTGGAGGGGGGGATTGCAGGGCAATTGGGGTTATGGGACTTGCCTAAGGTCACAGGGCTAGTAAGTGTCTGAGGCCACATTTGAACTCAGGTCCTCCTGACTCCAGGGCCCATGTTCTATTCACTGCACCACCTAGCCTCCCCCACAGTGTCTTACTCTTGAAAGACAAATGACCTGTCCAAGATCACATACATAGTAGATATCAGAGCCAACAGTTTCTTTACCGGGAGTTCCCTATGTCAGTAGGGGATGGGTAAGTAAAAGGGAGCCTGTTTCTGAAACAGTAGAGTGATGTATAATGGAAGTGCTTAGCTCCCCAGTTTGGAGCATGTGGAGACATTTTGTAACTGGTTCTGGTCTACTAACCATTTAATGAAGAGACAGACTGATGGTTGGCAGTGTAGTTGGGAAATACATTAACTGGCCAAAGCAAACTGGTCTGGCTTCTGTCTTTAGTGACTGTGTTCAAGTGAGGAGTCAAGGAGGCCCTCAGTAGGGACAGAGGCTTTGAGTCTCTATTTCTCCACCAAGGCCACATGGCCCGAGGGCACACAACTTGGTTGTTGTTTTTGTCTCTGGGGTGTCTGTGCTTCCCTGACTGTAAGTGAGGAAGATCAGAGCTGGGCATCGTGTTCTTGTAAAGGTCAGGATGATGAGACACCAGAGGTCAGGAAGCTGGAGGTCATGCTGAGAATTCTTGGAAGACAGATGGCAAAGAGATAAGTCCTGAGCAACTTGCTTGATTTGGGTCAGGAGCAGCAGAGATACAGACTCATTCTTCCATCAGTCAAGCCTCTTTCAGAAGTGAAACTGGGGAGGGAGGGGAGGGGGGAGATGCTTTATAGAACTAGGGGCTGTGGTATAAGGGAGAAATGTATCACCCAGTTTGTAGTTTCTGTACTTGCAATATCTTTGTAGTAAATATCTCTTTGTAAAAACTAATTAATGTTGATTGATTAAATGGAATTGGGATGCTAATTCCTGGTGGATTAACAGTGGGAGGGAACATACCAGAATTGGAGGGGGTAGAGTTTCAAGGTAATAGCATAAGAGAAAAATAACCCCAATGTCTTAGGGAGATCCCTCCCACCTCCTCTCTTCTGGGGAGAGTTGTAGCCAGGCTAGCTCTAGGAACCTCATCTGCTGGGATGCCTGTAGGTTGGGAAAGGAAGGCCAGACAGAATCTATTATATCCAAACCAATGAAATCACAAATCTGGTGCTGAAAAAAAAATGACAGTGTCCATATTTCTCTAACATGCACTAAAACAGGGGAAAGGACCTATGAATCACTTTTTACCTAGTTTTCTGCAATTGAAGAAGGCACCTGAAGCCTTCAAAGGGACAATTCTATCGTCTGGAAAGATTTGCTTCAGCCTTTGCAGAAGCATTCTTGCCATATTGATTTTTGTCTTTGGAGAGCCCTGAACAAGCCACCTTGGCAATGGAGAGCCCAAGCTTCTAGGAAGGTGCAAATGAGGGAACAGGCAAAACAGATTGGTGACTCCCCCTGGAAACCTCTTCCTGGACACCAAGAAGCGGAGACCTGAATCTGCCCACTATTTCCTTCTCAGGATGCAACCACGTCCATAAGCTATTTTCATCATGTTTGCATCGGAACTATTCCAAGGCCATCTGGTACTCAAGGTCCACAGATGCCCTCCCAAACCACAGCCCTACAAACCCTTTCCTGATAAAAACACACTTATCTTCTCCTTGTCTCTCTCTGAAGATATGCTTTCTACCCTCAGTTGGCCCTCATTTTTTCTGTATGTTTAACTGATGCCTTTGGTTTTTCTGTCAGTCATTTCTGGATATAATGTGTTTCCTCAGCCTCCCCCAAGAAATGAATTTGTAGTTATGACAAAGAAAAACAATCAAGCAAAGACCACATCTGATAATGTATGTATCATTCTGCCCCAGGAGTTCTCCACCTGTTTGCCAGAAGGACAGAGACAGAGATTGGTGAGTTGAGTTACTCTGGGTTTAAATTCCTTTCTATATTCCTTTCATTCACATCATTGATGTTGAGTATAATGTCCTTCCACTTCTGCTTAGGTCCCTCTGCCCTTGTTCATCCACATCTTCCCATGTTTTCCCAAATTCTTCATCTTTATCATCCTCTGGGTCATAAGAATATTCTCTTACACTCCAACACCACAACTTGTCCAGCATTCTCCATTGGATGAGCACCCACTTGGTTTCCAGTTCTTTCCCACATTCCCTGGGATGCATTTCCCCTTAAAAATTGCTCTGCCAGCACAGAAATTAACAGAAAGTAATTAATTGATAATCCGAGAGAGGTAGGGTAGTATTTTGGCTGGAGGTGGAGCTGGAGAATTCAGATTCATGGCCTTGCTCCACTACTTACCAGCTGTGTAACCTTAGGCAAATCAATTAACCTCTCTGGGCCTAAGTTTCATCATCTGTGAAATGAGATGCTCAGCCCAGCTCTAAGGTCCCTTCTAGATCTTCATCTGGGACCCTATAATCCACTGGCACAAAAATGCAAAAGAGCTGGACCCGAGAGCAGATGAATGTCCTCAGGTGGCTCACCTTTCCAACGTCACAGGCGAAGAAGAGGTTTAAAAACTTTTGCCTCCACTTGTCACGTTTCACTATTTCCCAGAAATCATTTGCACATTGCCAAAGGTGCTTCAGGAATTCTGTGAACATTTCACTTGTTAAGTCCTTGATACAGGGAAAGATCTCCTATCAAGAGAAGAAGAAAGATTGATTTAAAACCACAGAACCCACAGGATCACACATTTAGAAGCATCTAGTTAAAACTTCTCCATTTTATGGGCAAGGAATGAGAGGCCCAGAGAGATGAGGGGCTTTGCCCAAGTCACTTGAGTGGTAAGAGGGCAGAATCAAAATTTGAATATAGGATGCTCCCAAGAAGAACCAAAAAAGAAGCAGGAAATTGGAGGGCTACAAGAATATTTTTTCTGTACCAATTCATAGTGAATGCTGCCCTGGAGAAGACCCCCCCCCCATCTTGCTCCCAGGCCCCATACTCCCTCTTTTTACTGGTCTACTATAGAGGGAGCATGGCAAGGGGACTGGAGGTGCTGTATCACTTTAGGCAAAGATTATTTAACCTTGAGGCTCAGTTTACTCATCTGTAATACAGGCTTTAGAATCACAGATTAGAGCAGGAAGGAACCTTTGGGGTCATCTATTCACATCCCCTCCTTATCGAGATGTGAAAACGGGGACTGGAAGATTCTAGTGATTTCCCAAGGTCACATACATCAGAGTCCCCTGGCTCCAGTTCCCTGCCACTCTTTCTGTAACCTCTCCCTTCCTTGGATTCCTTGGAGGCAGAGGAATTGACCAAATGACCCCTGGTCATCCTTTCTCATCTCAGGATCCTGAGATTCTATCAGTAACAAACAATCGTTTCAGAAGAATTGAGCACTTTCCATCTTCTTCACAGGTTCACCTATTTAGAGCTGGAAAAGACTTTAGATATTACTTAGTCCAACCCACTTCATCTTACAGATGTAACTGAGGACCAGATGGTCTTGGTGACTCGCCCAAGGTTACCCAAGTAGCAAGGAAGAGAGACAGGAATGGAAGCCATCTCCTCAGCCTCTGCATCCAGCATCCCTTCTACAGGCCCATGCTCTCTCTCATGGCCAGGGAAAGCATTCTCCAGCAGTGGATATTTTCGGCTCAGGCCTCTGAGGCTGGCGTGAGAAAAGATGATTGATTTACAGGAATCATTTTGTTTTATTTTCGTTTGAGAAATGACCCCAAAGCCACCGGGGTCTCCTGACGGTAGGGATGTTAGTGAAAAGAAGGTTTATTTTAAACCCTCTTCTTAGAGACTTTTTAATGCTTTGGATTTATAGCCTGTGGGTTCTATGAGCGTGAACAGCCCTGCTCTCCAAGTGTGGGCTGGATTACATCAATAGCACTTGCTGCCAGAAAGAACCACAGTCCCTAAGCCTGAGAAGAATGATTAGGGCTGTTTCCTGGAGCAGGCTATAGAAAAAGAAAGCTGACAACATCCGGGAGCCTTTGGACTCCTCCTGTTCTTCCTAGGGGCTGAGCAATTGAGAGCCTCAAGCCTGAATACGATCCCTGGGATTCATCTGGGCAAAGCACTTAACCCCTCTCAGCCTCAGTTTCTTTACCTGCAAAATGGAAATAACACTAGAAATAATACCACTCCAACTTTTCTAAGAGGTTCTGCCCTGTGAGTTCATCAATGGACGAATATCCTCACCTCAGCCTGGCAGAATCCCCTACTTTCTCCAGAATTCAGTTCTACCCAAAGCCCTTCCTGATCCCTCTGATTATTCCTGCCCTTGTTCTCCAATTACCTCATTTCAGAAAATCTCTTCTCCATATATTGGGCAGCTAGGTGGCACAGTGATAGAGGTCAGGAAGATTCGTTTTCCTGGGTTCAAATTCGACCTCACACATTTATGATCTGTGTGACCCTGGGCAAGTCACTCAACCCTGTTTGCCTCAGTTTCCTCATCTGTAAAATGATCTGGAGAAGGAATGACCAACCACTCCAGTATCTTCAACAAGTAAACCCCAAATAGGGTCAGAAAGAGTTGGATGTGACTGTAAAACAACCAAACTCTGTCCCCATTAAAAGCTAAACCACTTGAAGGCAGGACTTGGTTCATTTTTGTAGCTGTGTCCAAGAATCTGGCACATGGTACAGAATAGCTGCTTAATAAATGTCTCTAGTTTGATGAGAGTTGAACTGGCCCAAATCCAATTTCTTTTTCAAACACGATTGGACATCAGTATCCATCTCTGCCAGCCATCTGTTAGAAAACTAAACCAAGTCAAACAACATGACCCCTGTGGATTAAATGTGAATTGAGGAAATTCTCCTCCTTCCTTGTGTGGGTTTTTTGTGTTTATTTTTTGCTTTGAAAATCAATGTGTGGAGAATAGCAAATAAATGCTTGAGAGTGATAGTGAAAGCCCTCTGCTTTCTCGGCTGTTAATCTCCACGATTCTTTCATTGCAGATATGCTCAGGTTTGATGAGGGGAGAGAAGCAGGAAGGGGAAGGAAGGCAGATGGTGAAACTCTCCGTCTTGGGTGCTGATGCCCAAGATGCCTCTCTAAGCTCCAGAGGCAAATGGGAGATTTCAAGGCTGCCTGAAAACAAGGGATAACGGACTACTGAATCATGTGTGTAGTACTGCTTTACTTGCTATGTGACCTTGGGGAGATGGCGCATTAATGTAACAGCAAGGGAAAAAGTCTCTTTCACAGGTTTCCATGCCTTCATCAGGAAATCAGTTTTCTTTCTTTTTTTAAATGAGTATCAAAAATTAATAACAGTCAACAAAGGAGCTGTGTATATTTAATTGTTCAAGTTGAAAATAACCCCTCACTTAGGGATGAACACATGGTTAATTGAACAAGAGCCTTGTTAGCCAGCAATAATAAAGCCAAAGATGACCCTGATGCATAATGATTTCTGTCCTGCCCAGAAAACAAGATGACTGCCACTAGGAATCCCACTTCGGACAGCCCCCAGCTTCCACATACCTGAATGGCACATAATTTGGCAGAGAAAAGGAGGCCCTACAGAAAGAGCTGCCTAGAATGGTGGGGGGACCAGAGGACCTCAGAACCTCACTTTTACCCCGCCTTTCTTCCTCCTGCCCCCTTGCAGGGGACCGCACTGCTCTCTGTTACCTTGTTTTGTGTTTGTCTTGGTCCACCTAACATATTGCCTTGTAGACAGTAGGCACTTAATAAGTGTTTGCTGGTTGATTGACCCAAACTTAAGAACAGAGGTCACAGATTTAGAGCTGGAAGGGACCATAGAGGCCATGGGGTCCAACCTCCTCATTTTTAAGATGAAGAAACTAAGGCCCAGAGAGGGTAAGCAACTTGTCTAAAGTCACATAGCTAGTAAGTGGCAAAGCCCAGATTTGAATTCAGGTCCTCTGATCCCAAATCCACTGCTCTACTTTACCATAAAATCTTGCCAAGAGTTGGTACCTAAATCCAGCACTGGTCCAAAGCTAGAATCGGGTCATCAAGGTTGGGGGCTTCTCTCTTCCCCACCCCTTCCCCCCAGCCTCCACCTTGCCTGTTGCCTCAGCTTAAAGACTCCAAATGCTCTCTACCTCATTACCAATGATGACTACTCTGAAGTGCCCATGAAGCTTGCCTGGGCATCCAAAAGCTCCATCCTGGCACCCTGGAGGCCTTTGATCTTTCTGGAGAGCTGGGGAAGGCAAGGGAACAGGGCTTACAGGAGGCAATTTTTTAAACCCATTTCCTATAGTTAGTAGCCTTGAATTTCCTTAAGAAACCTCAAAGGGATTGTTTGCCAGCTTCAGGAACTAGAGGGCAAGAGAGGAGCTGAGCCTCTGGTCAGAAGTGTGAGAGGTTGGCAGAAGGGGAAGCAGATGGCCCAATTACTGGTGCCCTTGGGAGAAGAAAATGAAAGGGCATGGGAGGAGTGTGTGTGTATGTGTGTATGTATGTGTGTGTGTGTGTGTGTGTGTGTGTGTGTGTGTGTGAGATGAGAGAATGCTTGGCCAACAGGAGATCCTATTTCCCAAGCTGTACACTAGATCCAGAGGCAGAAGACAACATTCTGAGTCTTGACTTTTGCATGCAGCCTTGGGCAAATCCTCTTCTCTCTGTGGGCTCCAGTTTCCTCTTCTGTAGAATGAGGTTGGACGAGATGACCTCCAGTCATCTAAATCCCTCCAGATCCAAAGCTGTATGATCCTGTGACCCCAACCTCTTGGGACCTCTACTCCACTTAACTTAACTGATGGTCAAAAAGTCAAATCAAGTTAATGAGCATGTTTCAAGGGCTTGCTATGTGCCAGGCACATAGTGCCAGGCCATAGTTTCCCTAAGTACTAGGGAAACAGAAAAGCAAAGAAGAAAGGAAGGAAGGGAGGAAAGGAAGGATGGAAGGATGGAGGAAGGAAGGGAGGGAGAGAGGGAGGAAGGTAGGAAGGGAAGTAGCAAGGGAGGAAGGAAAGAAGGAAGGGAAGGAGGGAGGGAAGGAAGGAGGGAGGGAGGGAAGGAGGGAGGGAAAGAAGGTAAGGGAGGGAAGTAGTGAGGGAGGTAGGAAAGAAAGGAGGGAGGGAGGGAGGAAGAAGGGAAGGAAGAAAGGAAGGGAAGAAGGGAAGTAGTGAGGGATGTAGGAAAGAAGGGAGGGTGAGAGGGAGGAAGAGAGCGAGGGAGGAAGGAAGGGAGGGAATGAGGGAGGAAAGGAGGGAGGGAGAGAGGGAGGGAGGAAGGGATGGAGGGAGGAAGGGAAGGAGAAAAGGAAGGAAAGAAGGGAAGGAGAAAGGGAGGCAAGAGGTATGTAGAAAAAGAGAGAGGAAGAATATGGCGCTAGGAACATCGGGCAGAGGTCTCCAGTTCAGTGTGGCTGCAGTTTATCAAGGCTTCCAGGCACTTGAACCAGTCAGTAGCTGCCTAGGACATGACTGGAATTGAAAGAGAGAATGAACAAAGAAGTGTTTATGAGTTTATCCATGACCTCAAAAAGTAGTAGATGTAGAGCATGTGTGGACACACAGCCTGCCCTCTGGGTGAGGAAGAGATGAAAGGATTCACTTGCCCAACGTTGAGAACCCAAGGAGTAGCAGTCTTAAATAATGGCCTGCTATCGAGATTTTCAGGCACTAGGTGGCGCCATAGTGCATAGAGCTCTGGACCTGGAGTCCGGAAGACTCAACTTCAGAGTTAAATCCTATCTAAGACATACATTAGCTATGTGATCTTGGGCAAGTCATTTCACCCTGTTGCTGCATCTGTAAAATGAACTGGAGAAGGAAATGGCAAAGCAGCCCAGTATCTGTGCCAAGAAAACCCCCAAATGGGGTCACACAGAGTCGGACATGACTGAAACAACAGCAAAAATCCATCTTCTCCTGGTTTAACCCAATATGGTTGTGGAAGAGCCCTGACTAATAAAACAGCTCTTCAGTGTAACATCTTTAATTTCGTCGGCCAGAACTGAATTTTCTGTCGCTGTCAAAGAGTCTCATTTACGAAGTAAATGCAAATAAAAATCCCATTACAGCACATACTCTAGAAAGGAGCCACTCTTTACAACAAAGTGAAACATTCCAATAGATGGCTTTTAATAAGCCTTGTTTTGATTCAATTGCAAAATTCTCAATCAACAAGCATTTATTGAGCACTTACTGTATGCCAGAGACACAAAGACAAAAGTAAAACCTGTTCCCACCATTCTCCTGGATCTTACATTGTAAAAAGAGAAACAGCATCTACTCACTTCCCTCCTTAAAACACTTCTTTAAACAAGTCTAAGTCATTCTGAACTAACCAAAAAGTATAAGGAATTTCATTTGTCAATGAAATAGAAAGGAGCTTGACAACTAACTGTCTCATCTTAACCAATAAGATCAAGAAAAAATGTCTGTCAACTCTCTTTCCTTTACTGTTTAAAAACTCTCATGGCAAGAATGAATGAAAAATAATTGCTAATTAACACCTTCTTGATGTTAGGATGCTTCCTCTCCTCAAATTATTGTACTTAAACTTCTCTGTTTATCTCTCCCCCCCTCCTCCCGACACACGAGAATGTCACTTCCTTGAGACAAAGAGCCATTTTTCCAACCTGTCTTCTTATCCCCAGTGACTCGCATGTAGTAGATGTAAATCTTTGGATTGGGTTGATTTCTCCATTACTCCCCTTCGTGTACATGCTGTTCCACATACCCAACATTCATCTCCTGCCTTTGCACAGGTTGCCCTGATGTCCCTGGAATGTTCTCTTTCCTTGCATCTGCCTTTGGAACACCCTCGCTTCCTTCAGGGTTCATCTCAAATGCTGCCTATTTCTGGGAGCCTTTCCTGAATCTCCAGTGGAAAAAAAAGTATTGTTAAGAGCACACTCTGAGCCAGGTATTGTGCTAAGCACTGGGGATACAGACACAAAGACTGAGACAAGTCTCTGCCCTCAAGGTGCTCACATTCTAACTGGAGGATAAAGCCAAATGTAAGGGAATTTGAGAAAAGAGTTTTGGTCTAGGGAATAGATCAGGGAGTCAAATGTCCTGCACTTTCCAGAAACAAGGATATTACTGATTTGATTATTGCATTCAGAGAAAGAAGGTGGAGAGGAATAGTGGTGCTGATAGCAGTGGGGGTGGTAGGTATGGGAGCAAGATGATCTCCTGGGTAGATAGTGGAATCACTTCTTTTGCCTCTGCACATCTTCCACATTCATTTATTTCTAAATATGTTGTATCTCTCCCTAGTAGAATGTAAGCTCCTAGAGGTCAGGGACTGCCTCATTTTTGTTTTTGCATTCCCAGAGCTTAATAAAGCACCTGGCATACTGTAGGTGTGCTTGATGATTAATTAAAAGAACCTATGTTTTCCATAGATTTGTACAATCATCTACATTAAGAGGAAGGGTTGTATGTAAAAATGAAAAAAGTGGAAAATAGGTTTAATGACAATACAGCATGTCTCTTATGGCATCCAATGTATGTGGTTTCTTTGAGGAATAAGTGTACCTGTAGGACTTAGCACAGTATGTGGCTAGTAGGTCCTTAGTAAATGCTTGATGACTGACTTGGGTTCTTTCCAAAGCCCTGTGTTCAAAGACAGAAGTCAATGAACTGAATTCTTATTGCTGTGACAGAGAAACTAAATTCTTAGCATACCATTTAATAAAAACCATCCTCTAGATTCACATTAGCTATGGTGGTTTTTCTTTAATTAAATGCAACACTTTGATACAAACTGAAAATAAAAAAACATTTTAAGTTAATAACCACCAACAATCCTTCTAAAATGAGCACCTGAAGCATGTTTCCCTGCAAATCCTGCCCACACAGGAGGCACCCCAAGTCCCCACATTCACTTGATAGCTGGGTATAGTTCTGTTCTTAATTACCTTAAGAGCACCCACTTGCATAACTAAAATATTAGTGTTCTCTGCAGATCTATTCTACACATCCTGAGGCTTATCACTTGACTATAAACTTTAACTCTTGCTGGGAAAATGGGCCAATGATGTTTCTTTATAAATGATATTTTTAAGAAGCCATACAAGGGAGTTGATGCTGTATAAATGAGATCCTAGAACTGGAAGGGACCTTAGAGGTAATTTTATAGATGGAGAAACTGAGGTTTGTAGAGAGGAAGTAACTTGCCTAAGGTCACACAGTTAGTATCTAGGATAGGATTCAAACTCAGGTCTTCTTGACTCCAAGCCCAACATGCTATCCATCATGCCCCTAACTGCTTATAAATGTCATTCTTTTCAACTTTACAAGCAAAAGGACAGAGGGATGGCCTCCTCCTACACAGCTGAGTGGAATTCTTCATTTGAATCTTCAGGACATGACCAAAGTCAAGGCACTATATACTTGGGTCAGTGATGGGCAGGACAGAGCATTTTGGTGAGGTCTCCTCTCTTGTTCGGACTCTTCAGAGATGTCAGTTGGGCCCCAGGGGTGTTAGTTGGGCCATTTCCAATTTAGTTTACCTCCTTTAAACCTTAGTTTCCTCCTTTGTAAAATGGGGGGTCCCTTCATTTAAATATATGATCCTATGGAGGAGGGACCTTAGAACAAACCTGGTTTCAGGTGAACAGGGGAAGTCACACCAAGCCTTTGTCTTTTCATTTGAGTCTGACAGATTAAATTGCTTTTCCCAAGAAATGTGAGAGCATGGCGGGACGAAGACAGCTTTGTTGACAGCAGGCAAGGTAACAAGAGACTCTGTCTCCACCTGGAGATCATTTTCCCACTGTTTCTACATTGTCTCTGTATTCTTCTCTGCCTTCTTACCCATCTGGCTCCAGAAGAGAGCTGGGAAGGATTGATAGTATTATTTTTTGAAATGATGTATTGTCATTTCTAGGTCAATTAATGGAGACATCATTGCCAGGAGAAAGTGAAGGTCTCCTGTATGTTGGGGGTACACCCTGTGGGGAATTGGCATAGTGGATAGGGCACTGGACTAGAGGTAAAAAAATAAGCTCCAGGTTCAAATACTGCCTCAGATATTTAATAAGTCCTATGTCACTGTTAAGTGGTAAGCCAATTAACCCTCCTGGACCTCAGTTTCCTCTTCTATAAAATGAAGAGATTGAACTCAATAGCTTCCATCTCTAAGCTGAACTCAAACTTCCATCTCTAAATTGACCATCCTAACACATACAAGGGTAGCACCAGATGGTCAACCGCGGATTGGTGATGGTCCGCATCATTAGGGAACTTCTGAATCAACGAAATCTCAGATGCATTTGAGTACTTGAGTGCTGAAATATTGATTTTTAACCCCCCCTTTTCAGTCTCCTATTTCACCTTCCTCCTCATGCTTACACAGGATAGAGATCCGTACAACAAAATGCCCAGTTCCCTGAAGGATTTCATTCTTATAAGAATGAATAAAGGAATCAAGTACAAAATGATTATCTTTTACGTTTCACAAAGAAGCTTTTTAGAATTCTGTCTTCCTTAGGGAAGAAAGATGAGAGCAGATTTCCAACAGTTTCATTTAGAAGGTTTGTGGCTTTTAGAAATACAGGGAAAAGAGGAATTTCTATAAAAAACCTGATATATATATTTTAAAATGCAAGATGGATGTGATTCCCCCATTCAAACCCAAATTTTGCTGAAAACTCCCAGCATTCCATAGTGGGTCCACCTACACCTGCCTGACTTAGTGATTGAAATTTATTTGGTTATTTCTTAATCAGCACAATTCTTGGTATTAGGGATCATTCTTGGCTGCAACCCAAATTTTCTATAAGATTGGTGGGTTGGTACCTGTTCAGATACACCAAGGAGAAAGAGGAAGGGTACAAGTACTTATTAAGTACCTGTTGTATGCCAGGCATTGTGCACATATCTTTTACTGGGCACAATATTTTATAAATATTTTCTCATTTGACCCAATAAAGCATGGGTGAAAGAAAAGTATACTTGGTTCTATGGGAACCACTGGAAGAGGAGAGAAAAGGGAAGAAAATGATTTTTTTCTCTTTTTCCTGACTTTATACTATTTTATTTTTTCCTAATTACTTGTAAAGATGGTTTTCAACATTCACTTTTATAAGATTTTGAGTTCCAAATTTTTTTCTTCCTCCCACCAAGATGGCGAGCAATCCAATACAGGCTATATGTGTACATATATTAAACATATTCCCACACTAATCATGTTGTGAAAGAAGAATCAGAACAAAAGGGAAAACCACAAGAAAGAAAACACAAAAAAACAAAAAAGAGAAAATGTATGCTTCGATCTGCAGTCAAACTCCATAGTTCTTTCTCTGGATGTGGATGACATTTTCCAGCATGTTTTTTGGAATTGTCTTGCATCACTGTATTGCTGAGAAGGGCCAAATCTATCAAAGCTGTTCATAACACAATGTTACTGTTGATGTGTACAATGTGGAGAATGATTTTTATAGACAGAGAAACTGAGACACACAAAAATGACTGTGATGGGAAACCTGGGCCTCTCAAGATATATGATTGCTTCCTTAGCTGTTCCTCTATGTTCCTCTATGCATGTAAGGTATGTTACAAGGTATGAATCCCAAAATTCTTATATAATCTTCCCATAGTTCTTGACAGTTCTTTCACTTCTAGTTTTATCAATTATAAACTCTAAAAACAGTCCCATTCAAATAAGCTGATGGACCCCGATCTCATGCAGCTTTCATTGCATTAGTCATCATTCTGCTTTCAAACAGGGCCAAATACATTCATCTGAGGGTCATTTCTCTATGGGGTCCTCAGAATAATGTGTCTTACTCAACATTTTATCTGACAGACTGTATCTTCATAAGTGAATTTTATCAGTTTTCCATAATACAAATATTCTTTATCATCCCCTTTCAACAACCAAACTGTATACTTATGACAGGGACAGGATCAAACACTTAGGATCATTGATGTGGGACTGGGGTGGTCTCAGAGACCACCTCATCCAGCCCTACCATGTTGAAGAAGAGGAAACTGAGCCTTCGGGACATAATGTGACTTGTATGAAGTCACAGAGATAGTAAGCATTTGAGGTGGCAGTTGAACTCTGGTCCACAGTAGTCTTTCCATCATACCACTGCCCTCCATTATTGCATAGTTAATACAGATGTGTATCAACATTTGTGTTAATACATAACATTGCTCCCAAAGGCAATGGATAAGTAAAATTGACGGAAGGTCTTTGTGCAGATATTGAATTATTTAATTTCTCACCTCTATAAAACCTTCTTCATCTCTCCTATCTTTCATTGAGCCTACAAATTCCAATGGCCGGTAAAGTGCCTCTGGGGGAAAAAAGAGAATGATTCCATTAGTTTGGTTGTAATGCGTTTTCCATGCAGACTCTAATTTTTAAACCCATTGGTTTCATCACTGGCTTTCCCCTTAGTGAAAATACAGCCAGTGGATTTGGAAGCAAAGACCCAAAATAAAAGACAAGTTGCTTTTTTGTTTTAAGCAGATCTTGGGTTTTATGAGTTTAGGGAGTTCCCAGGAGAAACTTCTACCAAGGAAAACCAATACCTCTTTGCAATTTGCCTTGGGCACTGAGAAGTTCCCCAAGCTCAGGCAGTTAATGGAGATCACACCCAGAACTCAGATCTTTCTGACTCTGAAATCAGCTTTTTATTCACTATATCATTATTGTGTTTTGAGGGACACATAACAGAAAGTTAATAATTTATGAAGTTGTCTTTTTTTCCTATCACAGCTAAATACTACTCAATTCACCACCAAAACATTTATTATCTGGGAACAGAAGTCTGTGCCAAGTACTAGATGGGATATAAAGTTTGAATAAGACAGTGAGTGTCCCTATCCTCACAGAGCTTACAGTCTAATGGGGAAGATGACACATACGTAAATGCTTCAAGGCAGGATAGATGCATGAGAAAGATACAAGGACAATTTTATGAGAAGCCTGCCAGGAGAGGTTTACTGGAGGATGTGGCAATGGAGTTGGGTTCTAAAGGATGGGTAGGAATTTAAAAGGTGGGGATGGAGGACTGTGTGAAACTGTACCCATTTTTCAAGTCCTGGCCCAAATGTGACCCCCTCCATGTGAGGTTTTTCTCTTCCTATATCCCTTCATCCTATGAAAAGCTTAATGGGAAAATGCCCCTACATCTTAGAACCACTGGGTAAAATAGAAGTCAGAAGAATCCCTTCATCACCTTCTGAAAGATATCCCAGAATGAAAATTCTCAGAAATATAGTAGCCAAATTCCAGAGACCCCAGGTCAAGGGAAAAAAAATACTAAAAGCAGCCAGAAAGAGACCATTCAAATACCTTGGAGCACAGTCAGGATCACACAAGATTTAGCAGCTACCACATTAAGGGAGGAGAAGAAGACTTGAATATAATATTGTGAAAGGCAAATGAGGTAGGATTACAAACAAGAAAAAAAAACAAAGCTAAATGGGAAATCTGACATTCAAACAGAAGCCTCAAGAAAAGCATAAAAACGCAACCTGAAAGAGAAATCATAAGGGATTTAACAAGTTTAAATTGGTTACATTCCTATATGGGAAGATGATCCATGTAAATCCTAGGAACGTTATCATTATTAGGGCAGTTAGAATGAATCTACTAGACAGAATGCACAGGTGTGAGTTGAGTATGTTGGAATAATTTAAAACAAAAATGGAGGTGTGAGAAAGAAGGATGTACTAGGATAAGGGGGAAAGGAAAGGCCGATTAAGGGAAATGATCTCATATAAAAGAAAATGAGCCGGGAAGTTGCCTTCAATTCAATGCTTGAATCTCACTCATCTGAATTGGCTCAAAAATGGAAATAAATATACATACTTAGTTGGGTATAGAAATCTACCTTGTGATCCAAGTCAATTCCAAAAATGCTATTCACACCCAGAAAAAGAACTTTGGAGTCTGAATGCAGAGCAAAACACACTATTTGCTCTTTCGCTTTTTAATTTTTATTTCTTCTTTCTCATGGTTTCTCCCATTGGTTCTAATTCTTTTTTACAACATGACTAATGTGATAATTTGTTTAATATGAATGTAGAAAAGAAAAAGAAATCTACCTTACCAAATAAGGAAGAAGGAGGGGAAGGGAATAAAAGAAAAGGTATGGCTGATAAAAGTGAAGGTGGATTAAGGGAGGCAGTGATCAGAAGCAAAACAAAGTAAAGAGATAAAGACACTGAGACAGACAGAAAGATAAAGAAGAAAAGAGGATGAAGGGAAATACAGAGGGAGCCATCCTAACAATGAATGTGAATTGGATGAGCTCATCTGTGAAACACAAGTGGATGGCAAAATGGATTAGAAGCCAGAATCCATTAATATATTGTTTACAAGAAACATACTTGAAACAGAAATACACTCACAAAGCTAAAATAAAGGTCTGGATCAGAATCTATCATGCTTCAGGTGAAGTAAAAAAAGTAAGGGCAACTATCGTGATCTCAGTCAAAGCAAAAGCAAAAATAGACCTAAATAAAAGAGATAGGGAAGCTACATTTTGATAAAAGGTACCACAGACAATGAAGTAATATCAATACTAAACATATATGAGCCAAATGACATAGCATCCAAATTATTTTTTCAAAATTTATTATTTATTTTAACATTCTTTACTTTTTTAAATTTTGAGTTCCAGATTCTCTCTCTCCTATCCCTTTTCTACCCACCGAGAAGGCAAACAATATCAATTATACATGTGAAATCATGTAAAACACATTTCCATATTAGCCATATCACAACAAAAATATGGCAAGAAAAATAAGGTGAAAAAAGTATGCTTCAATTTGCACTAAGAGTTCAATTGAAAGTGGATAGCATTTTTGTCATGAGTCCTTTAGAACTGTTTTGGATCATTGTCTTGATCAGATTAGCTAAGTCTTTCACAGTTGATCATCATAGCAACATTACTATGCACAATGTTCTCTTGGTTCTGCTCACTTCATTTTGCATCAGTTCACATATGTCTTCCCAAGTTTTTCTGAAACCATCCAGCTCATCATTTCTTATAGCACAATAGTATTCCATCACAATCACATACTACCACTTGTTCAGCCATGATGGGGAATTTCCAACTTCAATTTCCAATTCTTTGCCGCCCAAAAAGAACTATTTTTTGTACACATGAGTCCTTACCCCCTTGTCTTTGATCTCTTTGGGATATAGATCTTGTAGTGGTATTGATGGATCAAAGGGTATGCCAGTTTTCTAGCCCTTTGGTTCCAAATTGTTGTCCAGAATATCTGGACTCCACAGTTCCATCAGCATTGCATTTTCATGTCCTTTTTGGTATTTGTCATTTTTTTCTGTCATGTTAGCCAAACTGACAAGTGTGAGGTAGTATCTCAGAACTGTTTTAATTTTGCATTTCTCAATCAATAGTGATTTGGAGCATTTTTTTTCATGTGATAGCTTTGATTTCTTCTTCTGAAAACCAGTTTGGTTGGACCATTAAGTACATAGAATGAAGTAATAGAAACAGATGATTCTGTACATCATTGATTTCTTTTGGATACAAAGGACAGAGCTAGATTATGATGGGCTTTAAATAGCAAACAGAGGAGTTTGTATTTTATCAAAAGTAATAGGAAGTGTCTGAATTTTATTAGATGGGGAGTGAGGGTGATATCATCAGGGCTCTACCTTAGTGAAATGACTTTGGTGGCTAAGTAAAGAATAGATTGGAGTGGGGAGAGACTTGAAACAGGAAGATCTATTAGGAAGTCATTGCAGTAGTACAAGTGAGAGACACCAAGGGCTTGAACTAAGCTAGTGGCCATATGAGTGCAGAGGAAGTAGAAATGGTAAGAGTTGGTCATGAATTAGATATGTGGGGTGAGCAAAATCAAGGCGTCCAAGCGAGGACTGGATATGAAAATTTGGGAGTGATTTGCATTAAGATAAAAATTGAACCCATGGGGGTTGCTGAGATAACCACGAGGCAATTGAGAAAGCCAGAAGAAAAGGGTCCAGGACAGAGCCTGGAGTTATATCCACCCATGAAGGACAGGATAGAGATGCTGGTCCTACAAAGAGGAATAAGAAGGCATGACCAAACAGCAGGACAAGAATCATGAGAGAGCAATGTCATGAAGAACCAAGGAGGAGATGACATCCAAGAGGAAGGGTTGGCCAATGGTATCAAAAGCTAGAGAGAGATCAAGAAGAATGAAGACTGAAGAAAAGCTCATTGAATTTGGCAACTAAGAGATCATATTTGATCTTGGGCAGAGCAGTTTTACCCAAGTATTTCAGTCAGAAGCCATAGTGCAAAGAGGTTGACAAGAGAATGTGAAAAGATTACAGGCAGACTATGCACATCAGTAATTAGACCATGAAATCAAGAAGAGACAGAGGATAGTTTGAGAGGGTGGCAGGATCAAATGAAGATTTGTTAGTTTGTTTGTTTTTAAAGATGAGGGAGACCTGAGAATGTTTGTATACCAGGGAAAGGAGCTAAGGGATAAAGTGAAATGAAGATTAGAGAAGATCAAAGGAACAAACCCCCCAGAGGACACAAAAGGAAATGAAGAGCTCAAGGAGGAGGGTTGACCTTGGCAAGGAGAAGAGCCACCTTGTGTACAAGAGCCAAGAAGGAGATCAGAAGGATGTTGAGGGGACTTGGGTTGTGGAATAGGGGACAAGATGTAGCTAAAAAAGGGTGGTCATGATTTTCTCAGTGCCATAGGAGGTGAGGTTCTCTGCTGAGAGAGGAGGTGACTTGAGAAGAGAGAAGGTTTGTAATAGATGCTATGTGGAATCTGATAGAGTCGATCAGTAAAGAGCTAAAGGATTGCCATGCAACACTGACACCCAGATGAGATCATATAGCACACAACTGAGATCAGATATCATTTGTGGTGTACCCAGACAGCATGATTTCATGATTCTCTTCAGGAACACTTAACAATAGAAGTGGAAAAGGCAGATGGTGGAGTATAACCCAGAGTTGGGGTCTGGCAAATCATGTCATGCAGCAATAGAAGGGCAGGGTTATGCTGGAACCAGCTCAACCCAGCTCAGCAGAGTCAATTGTTACATTTTCAGTCTATTTATACCTCAGGAGTTAGCAAATGCTACAAATCTGGGCTTGAGTCACTGTTCTGTTGATTATCTAGACTCAAGAAAGTGATGGAGAAAAATAGTACCAGTGCAGATTAAACTTTAAAGTATTCCATGCAAACGTTTTCCCCTCAGAGAGCTAGTTGTTAGATATTCACCAGCACAATGCTACATGTATATGTGTTTTATCTGTGTATGTATGTATGTGTGTGTGCGCACGCGTGTGTGTATACATATATACATACGTATATATGTTTTCTCTCTTGCATTTGTTAGATACTTATTATCTGCACAGAGGTGACAAAGAATGGAAGCTGGTGTGTGAGGCAGAGGGAAGAATGAGTGGTTTTATTTAATACCCCGTGGAAGACCAGAACTAGGACACCCAAACTGCAAGGGCTCCAGAATCATGCTACTATGGGTGAGCATAAAGCACCCTGAGAGTGACTTAACTTTACATACAACCAAAAATAGAATGTGACAAAGACATTTTACTGAGTAAGTGCAGGTAAGTCAGCAGCTACCACTACAGAACTAATTAGTCACGGCTTGCTTATTCCAAGATAAATCCTGGCTTGAAGCCCTGGAAGAGCTGGTGTGTTTTACCATTGTCCCTCAACTAGTGATTATGGTCACCAGCAAGATTCAGAAATACTGTTTGCTGAATTGGACATTAATTTAGTTGAATAGAATTGGCCGATTCTAAACACCAGGGGGCATCAAAAGCATTCTTGATCTGGAGGAGCCCATGTTACTTCACACTATCCCATGTGGGGCTGGTCTTGGCCAAGCAGGTGGTTTGTCTTGACAGGTGGAATACTACACACATTACTTTGCCCTAGGCTGTGGGAAGTCCTTGTGATTACAATCCATAAACAATTTATTTTGTGCCAGGAGTGGGGAGACCCCAGACCTGCTGGGACACTGATCTAAGGGAATTGCCACAGGACCTCTAACCATCTGCTTCCAGAACAATTTTTTTCCCCTCCCACAAAGCCTCAGGAGTTCTCTGAAGTAAATTCAGCTCCTCTGGGTCACAGAATTCAGGGTCCATAGCCCCAGAACCTCCAGCTAGAAAAGGAAGTTCCACTATTATTTGAACTAGGCAGAGATGGGGATCCACCTTCATTCATTCATTCATTCACTTATTTATTTATAGTTTTCAACATTTACTTTTAAAGATTTTGAGTTCTAAATTTCCTCCCCATTCTTCCCCTCCTCCCTTCCTAAGATAGGGCACAATCTGATATAGACCATACATGTATAATCATATTAAACATATTTCCACATTAGTCATGGTGTAAAGAAGAATCAGAACAAAAGGGAAAAACCATGAGAAAAAAAAACAAACAAAAAGAGATAATAGTCTGCTTCGATCTGCATTCAGACTCCATAGTTCTTTCTTTGGATGTGGACAGCATTTTCTATAATGAGCCTTTTGGAATTGTCTTAGCTCATTGTATTTCTGAGAACAGCAAAGTCTATCAAAGTTGGTTATCACGCAATGTTATTGTTGATGTGTACCATGTTCTCCTGGTTCTGCTAACTTCATTCAGCATCAGTTCATATACGTCTTTCCAGGTTTTTCTGAAGTCTGCCTGATCATCATTTCTTATAGCATAATAGTTTCCTATTACATTCATACACCACAACTTGTTCAGCCATTCCCTAATTGATGGGTAGATGGGAATCCATTATAAACAACATTGAATCCTTAGAGGAATACATGAATGGCAGAGTGAGAGAGTCAGGAAATCTGTGTGTACAGGACATTGGTAGCAATTAGTTGGCCTTGAAGAGAGGTAAAGGGGTTGGGGGTTGGGGTGGAAGAATTTGGGCAAAGCTAAGCTTAAGCAGATGGACAGTAAAATGATTAAGGTCAAAGTTGAATTCTGGAGGGAGAGGCAGGAAGTCATAAGCTGAGCCTCTTTGAACAAGCTTGAAAGAATGGGGAAGTTCAGAAAGGAATAAAACTCAAAGCTCCAGTGACTGGCAGTTTGTGTCACTGAGAAATGTGTCACAAAGATGATGTCCTTTATGGCAGTCAAGAGTTACCTCACCCCTCCTTCTCCCTACCCCTTCTTTGGCTTCCACTTCACAGCTGTTGGTCTAAGATATCCAAGACAATCAAAGACCACAGTGCCTGGGCAGCTGATATGTGTCAGGGACCTCTTCCACCCTGCTCTTGGAATGACGTTGTTTTTTTTAAGTTAGGAAAGGTCTATTTCAGTTAATAATGATAACTAACAATGTGCTTTAAGGTTTGCAAAGTAATTGCACACTTACATATTTTCTATATATGTATATATATGCATATATACATATGCACATATATTATACACACACATAATATGCATATACATGATTTGAAATGTGTGCTAGGAACAGGATGAAAGAGGCCCAAGCTCTGAGATTTGATTAATGGATATTAGGTATATGCTGGAACCAGCTTGTAAGGGTTGGAGGGCCAATTGTTAAATTTTCATGTCAGTATTTATATTTTGGTGTGGCAGCAACCACACTGGAATACGCAAGATAGCTGCTAGCACAAGTTCTTAGATCTGCTTTACTAGAAAAGATAGCTGTTTAAGGGGTCAACAAACTTTTTTAAAAATTACATTCACTAGTTCAGGGGAAAAGTCAGCACCCTGAACTTCAGAGAAAATAAAATGAAAATACAGAGAAAATACAAGCAGAGAAATAAAGACCAATATAAAGGCTCTGATTGCCTGAATCAACTATACACTTTACATACATCCCTAGATTGAGAGCCTTTACATCTGAGCAGTTGGGGAGCTCTGAACATAAGACCACTCAGAATTTCAACCAGGGAATCACAAGATTCTTCTCATAAGCAAGTGCCCAAAGCAAAATACCAACTCAGTATATATCTATACTTCTCAGAGCCAGAAGGCATAACAATCCTCCTGACTCAGTGCCTAATTAGGAATTAGCAAAAGGTGTGAAAGCCCTCCTGCAAGCAAGCCTCCCCTAAGCAAGCTTCCCTTAATGGGCTCCAGCTGAGTCCTATTAATAGGTGGGGAATATCTTATAGCCCATTAACATTACAGTTGGAAAGGCTACAAATCAGGGCTTGATTTACTACTTTGTTGATTGTCTAGATCCAAGAAAATGATAAAAGAAAACCTTAATAATGCACCTTAAACTGAAAAATGTGATGTACCTTTTTTGGAGAGATGATTGCTAAACATTTACTGGCACATCCCGGTAGATACCCTGGAGATCTGATTGGTAGACACAGATAGGATAGGCTAGGTCTCAGAATTTAGCAGGCATGAAAAGGACAGAGTTCATAGGTGATTGACAACCATTTGCCCTGAGGATCCCGGCAGAGAACAGGTAAGGTGGTTTGGTTGATGTCCACAGCAGCCTCTGGTAGTGAGGTCTGAGGAATGTTACTGAACCTCTGTATCAACATAAACAGTAACAAGTATGAGTTGTCCTATGGCCCAGAAGGTCATCATTTGCCTAAGTTTTGCCGCTAAAGTGGTAGAAGGAGCCGGCCTGAACAACGTCCCCTTTGAGAGAACGGAGCACAGCAAACCATCTTTTAAGCAAACACTGCTCCCTCTACTTACTCACTTTCTCCTCTCTTCCCCTGGACCTGGCCTATTATGATTTGTCTCCCTTCTGAGGGATCAATACTTTTGTCTTTCTTCCTCACCTCCTTGCCTCATCATCTCCTGGTGAACCTATGCTTGCCTAAGTTTTGCTGTGGAGTAGAGGGAGAGGGGTTTCATCACTTTCCCTTCCCTTCCAGCCTGGGGCACTTGCCTTCACATTTTCAACTACATCATGCTCTAATGGCTCATTCTTTCAGTAGAAATGAGGCCTAAGTTCAGGTTTTTGGGTTCTGCTTGGGAGAGTTACAAGATCATTCATAAAACTAAATGGTGACTCAATAGCTGCAAAGCAGGTCTTTAACCTCTCCACTAGAACTGTAAGGTCCTAGCTCAGTAGATAGTGAAATAAGAAACCCCTCAGGGCTGTCCTTCCATGCACACTCTGGTCTTAAGTAACTACATGCTCATTGAGAGTGGGAGCCAAGCAATTTATAAAAAGAACCAAGCTTACAAAATGCCACCTGCAATAGTATATAGCAAAAAATGACAGAGCTGAGTCTTTACTAGTTCCTCCTAAACATAAAGATAAAAGTGAGAAAGGAAGAGGAAGGCACTGAGGGATGGGGATTGAGAACATCCACTACCCATCAAGCCTTTTTTCCAATTTGGCTACTGCAGTCCTGTCTACTGTGCACAATAACACTGGTTGCCCCAGGGAGAAACAGGTTCCTTTCCATTCCATTAAACAGTCTCTGCCCTGCTTCCTGGTCTCAAGTCTCCATGACAACTGCTATGCACTCCCAGCCATGCTTCTCCTCTGCTATCCTTCTCCTGGTCCTCCATCTTCAGGGATCCACCTCAGCGATCCCTGGAAGTTTGGAGGAGGGGCTACACAAGCCACATGGTTGCTATTTACTCTAGTTTGGATGCTCAGCTGTCAACTGTCCCATGATAACATGTTTTTCATCCTGGAATTACATAGTAATTAACAGGCTTTAGCTATAATGAACTATGGCCCTGAAAGCAGATGGAGGACATATACTGGTA
Organism: Gymnobelideus leadbeateri; assembly: GCA_011680675.1. Classification (NCBI taxonomy): domain Eukaryota; kingdom Metazoa; phylum Chordata; class Mammalia; order Diprotodontia; family Petauridae; genus Gymnobelideus; species Gymnobelideus leadbeateri. The sequence continues at coordinate 69,121 of WOXC01008715.1, read as the reverse complement.
AGGGGATGTACTCCAATAAGACCTCATCCTCTGGCTCAGAAAAAGAAGCTATAACTTTCCATTGGCCTTCTTAGTCTCCCTCTTCTTGTGTTCCCTCTTTGATTAATACAATGACATACTGTCTTTCTGTAGGCTTAGGAAAGGCAGCATTCCAGCCATATGACCTGAGGGCACTAGGGAAGGAACAAAACGAATTATAGAAACAATAACAAGCTATAGTGTAGATAACAATGTATCAAAATTTATATGAAACATCCAAGTAAATGCTCAGAGATAAATATAAATATGTATGTGTGTATACACACATGTATACACATACACATATGTACCTTGGTCAGCTAGGAGGCACAGTGGCTAGGAAGATAGAGGACTAGGCCTGGAGTCAGGAGGGCCTGAGTTCAAATCTGGCCTCAGACATTTACTAGCTGTGTGACCTTGGGCAAGCCACTTTAACCTTGTTTGTCTCTGTTTCCTTATGTATAAAATGAGCTGGAGGAAGAAGTGGCAAACCAGCAAAGTATCTTTGCTAAGAAAACCCCAAAAGAGATTACAGTGTAAGACATGACTGAAAAATGACCAAAACAACAAAAGAATATATATCCCCTAATGCTTATATTAGTAAAAAAAAAAGTTGATGAGTTAAGTTCACAATTCTAATTTCTAGTGAAATTAGAAAATGAATAAATGAACAAACCAGAAGCAAAGAAATCACTAAAATAAGAGGACAATAAAAAATATGAAATAAAAGAATGCTCCACTCGTAACTGATTCTTCCAAGACGGTAGGTAGTATTCCATGATTCACAGGTTTACGGCATCATCAGGAGAATACTGGTATCAAAAATCAATGTGTTATGGCAGGAAGAAGTTTGGGAATATTACCCTGAAAAAATCCCAAATATAACCCAGTCTAACCTCCTCCTCAGGTATGGGCCTATATGAACTTTCTATCTAATCAATTTAATTAGACAAACATTTATTTAGCTTCTATTATATGCCAGCACTGAACTAGGTACTGGAGATGCAAAGACAAAAGTCAAATAGTTCCTGCCCTCTAGGAGCTTACAGTCTGCTAGTAGGGGAATAAGGTGTACATATGGAATTTACTAATTCCAAGTATATGTAATATAATACAAATTAATTTCAAGAGGCAGGGAGTGCTAATAACTGGGGGGAGACAAAGGAAGGGATTTCATGTAGGAGTTGGCAGCTGAGCTGTGCTTTGAAGAATTCTGGCAATTTTATGAAGTAGAGGTGAAGAGAGAGAACCCTCCACCCCTGGGGAGCAATGCACAGGGGTGGGGGATGGAATGCTGCATACAAGGATCATCTCCATGTATACCAGCGGAATAACTCAATGGGTTGTCTATCTATCTACATGTCATAGACTGAGAAATATGAATTTTTCAACTATTTCATTGTCATCAGGAGATTAGTCACAGGGTAATTAATTGGGGGTGGGGTTTGCCCTGATGACTCAATAACAGACAAAAATGCAAAGTGTCCCTCAGTCCTATGTCACCCTTATGCTTCCACGTGATTGAGTGATGGAAAAGTATGAGGGGGAGGGGGAAGAAGGACTAAAGATCATATGATTTTTCAACCATCTGTAAATACTAATTTAACTCTTAGACACGCTCAACATTCCATCTTATTCCCTTAACAAATTGGTCTATTAATAATGGTTGACAGTGTAAAGCCAAGCATGAGCAGCTTTCCAGAGGACTGCTACTGTGAACAGCTTTTCAAGGTTTTGATTACACAGTACAGTGAACTCTCTATTTCTTCAGTAACAAAATCAGAGCAAAACATTCACAGAAAATCAAAATATATCATTCACCATGTCATAACTCAACAACTTAACACTAAAATGGCCACATAGTTTTCACCAAAGGGGTCACATAGTTTTAAACAAAGTACATTCATTTAGTAAGTCCTTCATTTAGTAAATCCTTAATTCAATCACCCTTAAGGAAGCAAGCCTCCTTAATCAACACACAGTACAAAGGTCAAAGTCTTCCACCCATAGGGTACAATTGAGTTACAATATCATCAGTTACTATTCAGTACCCTCTTAAGGGGTAATGGAAAGTAGAAAGGCCATATACCCCTAAGTTACAATTAAGTTACAATATCATCAGGCCATCCACCCCCAGGTCACAAATAAGTTACAATATCATCAGTCAGCATTAAATACCCAAGGAGAGGTCTTTTCATCTTGACTTGAGGCAGGCTCTCAAGGCAGGCTTCCATGGTTCTTCTTCCATGGTACCAGCCCTTACCTGAATCCTCCAAACTGTTACCTGGGCTCAAAGGCAGGCATCTCCCAGTTCCTTGTCTAATTTCCATTCCATATTAAAGCTCAGAGTGTCCAGTCCTCCTAAAGTCCTTCACAGTTTCAGTACCTGAGAAAACAAGGCTTAACAAAGCCACAATAACATTCATTCACAGTGCCAGCATCCTCATCAATTCACTTTCTGCCTGTGAAATCAACATAGACCCCAAACAGACAAAGTACCGACAGCACAGTCATGCTTCCTCTGGCCACTCTGGCTGGCTCTCAGAAGCTCTCAGCAGAAGTTTTGGTTGGCTCTTAGAAGAAGCTCTGCCACCGTAAGCTCTGTTCTCAAAGTCAAAATCACTTTCTCCAACCTGGGCCTCTCCTCCTCAGCCTCCATGCCACTTGCTCCAAGAAGTTCTCAACAGCTTTCAGAAGAAGTTCTGCCACCACAAGTTCTATTTTTCAAATCTCTCCCCTTTCTAGCCTGGGCCTCTCCTTATATATGGTATTAGCTCCTCCCTGTTCTACTCCTTCCTGTTGCATCAGGGTTCATACCTTCTGTTTCTTAACAGAGGCTTGATATAATTAACTTGAAACTAAGTGCTAAGTACCTGTTTACTTGCAAGGGGATCTTCAAATTCCATTACTGTTATAGACATTTATATAGTGTTTTTAGGTTTGCAAAATACCTGTCATATATGACATAATTTGAACTTCACAATGACCAAGTTAAAAAGGTACTTCAGGTAATTATGTACATTTTATAGATGAGGAAACTGAACCTCATAGAGGTGAGTTAATTTGCCCATTGTCACACAACTAATAATCATCAGAGCTTCCAAGTCTGGCACTATATCCACTACTCCACATTGTCTCTCTATTATTTATTTGTGATTCCATTAGAAGAGAGGTTTACACTGGTTTATATTCAAAACACAGTAGCCTAGTGGAGCAGTGGATAGAGTGCCAGGCCTGGAGGCAGAAAAATTTTAATTTAAATCCAACTTCAGACACTTACTAGCCATGTGACCCTGGACAAATCACTTAACACAGTTTGCCTCAGTTTCCTTATCTGTAAAATGAGCTGGAGAGGGAAATGGCAAATGACTCTAGTATCTTTACCAAAAAAACCCCAAACGGGGTCTTGAAGAGTTGGACACAATGGGAAAACAACTGAACAACAACAAACAACTGATATTCAAAGCCTGGACTATTAGAACTTGAAGATACCTTAGACCTAGTAAGAGAAAGAAAGCTGCACTAAGACATTTAGGAAAAGCTGTGTTTTATGGGTAAAGATCACAAAAGCTCAGAGAGGTCCCACTTCTAGCCTCTCCTTCCCCAGGATAATGATACTAGATTCCTCTTTTTCTTCTTTCCTTTTCTGTCCCTCTACCTTAGTTGCTTGTATACAGAGCCCCTAGAATATGCATTTTCTTCTTTGTTGTATCACTGGATAGAGGTTTACATTCCTATTCTTAAAGTAGATAGGTAGAAAATTTGGTACTTTTTTAATATTTCAAAAACTGAATTAAGTTGCCCTTTATTTATAAGCCTACTTTTTTTTTCCTTGGGAATCAGTAGCCCTTGACAGAGGGAAAAAAATGTCTCCGTATTTCCTGACAGAGATAACAATTGTTATTGTTATTTCTATGATAGTGGTTGAAATAATAGAAGTAGTGATATAAGACCCCTCTTGGAGTTGATGGTTCTTGCTAAAAAAGGAACTAATAGGCTGTAAATTATCTTTATGGAGCTATAAAGCATGGCTTAATGCATGCTTGGTGCATTGAGCTACACTAAATGAAGTGGGCCAGGAAGCAAAGAATGAGGATTAGAAGGGAACTCTATGGTGATGGTGGAACATCTGCAGAGCCAACATCTGGATGACAATTTCCTTCTTCCTTGACTTTTTCAGGTCCTGGCAAGATGAAATGGTGTTGGGAAATAATACCATGACCCTACAGGAACTGAAAAATTATATTCACAGTTCAATCAGAGGATGGAGCCACATAGAAGAGTGGAACTTTGACTTAGCTAGTACATTTAGGCTTCAGCTTCCTTTCCCTAGGAATACACTGAGTAAAAATTAAACTAACCTAGGAGATATTGCCAAGGCTTCAATCTCCCTAACCAGATATAGGCTGGGTTGGCTGATGGCTGACCAGGCACAAAACAAATCCCCCAAACAGGCTACATAAAGCCATGGAGGTGTGAGTTTTCTACATTGACCCAACAAACCAAAAAATAGCAAATCACCCCATTTAGACAATACTTACTCTGAGGTTAGACAAAAGTTCAATCTCTCTCCCTTCCTCCATCTCTTCTAGCTTTAGACACCGGGACTGTATCAATTAATGTATTTGTAGAGGACATGTGTACCCATGAGGGACCTTCCTGTGTCCCTCATTTCTCCTTAACAAGGAGCATATTCCATTCTTTCAAAAAACAACTAGGGGACTGCAGAAAGAAGGAAGGAAGGAAGGAAGGAAGGAAGGGAGGGAGGGAGGAAGGAAGGAAGGAAGGGAAGGGAGAGGGAAGGAAAGGAAGGAAGGAAGGAAGGAAGGAAGGAAGGGGAGAGGGAAGGAAGGAAGGAAGGAAGGAAGGAAGGAAGGAAGGAAGGAAGGGGAGAGGGAAGGAAGGAAGGAAGGAAGGAAGGAAGGAAGGAAGGAAGGGAGGGAGGGAAGGAAGGAAGGAAGGGGGAGGGAAGGAAGGAAGGAAGGAAGGGGGGAGGGAAGGAAGGAAGGAAGGAAGGAAGGAAGGGAGGAAAGAAGGGAGGGAGGGAAGGAGAGAGGGAGGGAAGAAGAAGGAAAGAAAGAGGGAGGAAGGGAAAAATTAGGGTAAACTAAGCACCTACTACGTGTCAGACACTGTGCTAAGCACTTTACAAATTTTATCTCGTTTGATCATCACAACAACCCTGAGATATAAGTCCTATTATCCTAAAACTGAGGCAAACAGAGTTTAAGTGACTTGCCAGGGTCACACAGCTAGTATCTAAGGCTAGATTTAGACTCAGGTCTTCCTGACTCCAGGCCCAGCACTCTGTGTACCTCAGCCTCTACAGAACGACAAATGAGTGTTCATTCATTAAATGTCAATTATACAGGTATGTGGGATACAGAGAAAACTAAAACAAAACCCAGTCCCTATTCTCAAGGTGCTCACAGCCTTTTGGGGGAGACAATGTACAAATAAATATGTACAAGCAAGAAATGTCCAGAATAAATTGGGAATAGTCTCAGAGGGAGGGTACTAAAATTAAGAAAGATTGGGTAAGACTTCACACAGAAGGTGAGACCTGAAGGACTTATAGAAGCTAGTAGGTAGAGATGAGGAGGGACAGCACTCCAGGCATGGGGCACAGCCGGTGAAAATGCTTGGAGTCAGGAAATAGCATCATGCTTAAGAACCAGCAAGAAGGTCATTTTCCCTAAATTGCAGACTGTGGTGGGGAATAAGGTGTGAAGAGACTGGCAAGGTAGGCAGGGACCAGCTTATAAAGGGCTTTAAAAGCCAACCAAAGGATTTCATATTTGATGCTGGAGGTGATAGGGATCAACAGTCTGGCGAGGGGGCCATAATGGAGAGGTCCAGATGCTTCACAACATCTCTAAAACACAGTTGTATAATTCTTCTCTGGACTCATGCCTGCCTTGGTGCTGGCAAGAGTTTGTCTAAACCAGACCACTGCTGATGAAGAAAGCTTAGCCACAAAGCAAACTGCTGCTCCCTAGCATGACTACTAGTGCTGGTAGCCTACACCAAAGGGGAAAAGAAGAAAGAAAAAACATTCCAGACAAGACCTCAAACATAACCCATAGTCCAGAACCACAGGATTACAACTCTCTATGTCTACACAGACAAGATGCCATCTCAGCAGGCTTCACAATAATTATATTCTCTTTTGTTCCCACCCCACCTGAGGTCTTCTTGAAAACATGTCTAGGTCTGAACAAAAGAGAAAAAGACCCTTACTTCCCAAAAAGCACTAAAACCAAGCAAGATTTTTAACTGGAAAGAAAAAGTAAAGGGGATCTTACCAAGGAGAGACTGATAAGATATACCATATAGAATGGAATTTCTTTATCCTAACCTCCCTCCCTGTCCCCCCAAAAATGCAGACTTGAATTCAAGTTAAGACAAGTCTCCTCTCTCTGGTAAATCTTTTCTCCCCTACTCTCCTCCTGACCAAGTACTATCCTGGGGGTGGGTCCTGCCCCATGCCCCACAAGGGGAATCCACTCAGGGTTTCTAGAGACACAATCCCTTTTTATCAAGGTACCTGATATCTCTCCCTACAGGAGAGTAGGGGAGAAAGGGATGAGAGGGGGGATGATGGAGGGGAGGGTAGGTTGGGGGGAAGGGAAGTTGGAAGCACACACTTTTGAAAAGGGATAGGGTCAAAGTAAAGAATAGAACAAGTGGGGGGTGGGATAAGATGGAGAGAAATATAGTCAGTCTTTCACAATATATCCACTATGGAAATGTTTACATAGCTACATATGTACAACCTATAATGAATTGCTTATCTTCCCAGTAAGGGTGGGTAATGAGAGAGGAAGGGAAAGAATCTGGAATCCAAAGTTTTAAAATCAAATGTTTAAAATATATTATTATTATTATTATTATTATTTTATATGCAACTGGGAAATAGGATATACAGGCACTGGGGTATGGAGATCCATCTTGCCCTACTGGAAAGTCAGAGGGGAGAAGGGGGAGGATACAGGAGAGAGCAGATTGGGGGAGGGGATATTCAGTGGGATTGCTGTTTTGGGATGGTGGGTAGGGGAAAGACAGGGAGAAAATTTGTAACTCAAAATCTTATGGAAATGAACAATGTAAACTAAAAATAAACATAAAATTTAATTTAAAAAAATATCAAGGTACCTGCACAGTTTGCATAACTCAGAATACTATTGAAACCTGGGTGTGCTCATCTGCCTGTTTTTTGCTGCTTCTCAGCCTCACCTACTGTTTAGTCCAAAAACTCCTCTGGGGATGAGAATTGCTTAAGGAATTCCTGTCATTCCACCAGGACGTTCTACTACTGCTTATAATTCTGTATCTCCCAATATAGCTGAAGAACTCCTTGGAGAACCCTTGTTCCTTCTGTCTGGGACCTTATGATGCCCTCCCTTTCCTGGGTCATATGGTTTCCCGGAGGCTCTTCATCACTGTGAGGCAGAATAATATAATGGATGTTGTTTAGTTGTTTCAGTTGAATCTGACTCTTCATGATCCCTTCTGGGGTTTTCTTGGCAAAGATACTGGAGTGGTTTGCTATTTCCTTCTCCAGCTCATTTTACAGATGAGGAAATGGAGACAAACAGAGGTGAAGTGACTTACCCATGGACACACAACTCGGGCATTTATTAATATGACACAGTAAAGACAATAGCTATAGGGGGTGGCTAGGTGATGCAGTGAGTAAAGCACCAGCCCTGGAGTCAGGAGGACTTGGGTTTGGATTAGACCTCAGACACTTGACACAAAAAACTAGCCATATGACCTTGGGCAAGTTATTTAATCCCAATTGCCCTCCTCTCTCCAAAAAAGCAAAAAGCAAAAAAAAAGACAATAGCTATAAAACATTTCCCCCAGTAAGATGATCACCCTCCCACAGAAAGCTTTTGATATCCTTGGGATGAATGGGCACAAATTTGCATTACAATGATAGTAAAGCTCATAAGTAGGGAACACTTGTGGTCAAGGCAACTCAGGACTGCAGAACTACAATGAGCCTGTCCTCATGTCCCTGTACAGTCCTTTCCACAGCTCAACTCTTCATTCCCAGAGCCAGGTCTCCCTTCAAGTCCTGGTTGGTTCTCTCCTCTGAAGCCAGGACTTGTGCTTCTAGTCTCAAGTGACTGCCTCTCTGTACCTGTGTCTATCTGCAGACCATGTCTCAGCTCCTTCAATTGTGTCTCAAGCTCTCTTAAATAGACACTCAAATCGCCATATAGAGTGTCTTCTTCTGGGTGAGTAGCTCAGCTGCTAGATGCCACAGCCAATGCAAGGGGAAAGTCCCCCACTGCCACCCTTGGTATAGGGAATGGTATAGAGAGTCATACTCCACAAAGCTGCTCCCATACCAGGCTCTCACAGAGCTAGTGAACTTTAGGGGCCATCAGGAATGTGGCCAATTATTGCCTGATCAATTCAAGTTGAATCAAGGAGACATTTTTTCACACTTTGTAAAGGGAAAACTGGTGGTGATTATATCATTACAGTTAATTTAACATCTTATTTGACCTTTACTTTCTGTGACTACATCGACTAGGCTGAGGGAAATCAAGCGATTGAAGACCAATTCTCCTCCCCATTAGGGTAAATAGACATATGTCCATCATATTGCCCTTTGAGTCAAGCATAATATTAATTCTTCAGAGATTATGATGTTTCATGATTCATAGCTCTATATGCTCACTGAAAGAATATGTCAAAGACCAGTGGTTTGTGTATAGAAGCTTCTGCCATTTATCAGATACAAAGGAATAATTTTTAAAAAATCAAATGGATCTGTGATACTGTCAGCTTCATTCTTCAATAACAAATAACATGATCCCTCTATACTTGCCCATCTTGTGAGACTTGTCTATGCTCTCTCATAATTTGTTCACAGAGAGTTCATAAAATGAGCTGGGACTTGTCTTTCTTCCTCTTAACACTGTAGGAACACTGGCTATCCACCTGTTATCCTGCTTTCTTGACATGTGACCACTTTAAGCTTTTTTTTTTTTAAATCAATCATACATTTCTTCAGTAACTGCCTTTGTTTTTTCTTTGAAATTTATTATTTATTTCTTATCTATAGCCTACCATGTATTTTTCCATTGCCCTTTGCATGATACTCATTTTAAATTGGTCAGAGACCATAGTGTCTGTCACTGGAGGTTGTAGAACAACACTAGTAGAATATTGGTATTAAAATATGAGCCTTTGTTTCTGGGAGAAGTTTGGGATCACTAAAAGAGCTTCACAATTCCCTGAAGATAACCTAGTCCCTCCTCTTCCTCCTCAATTCTAAGCTCAAGTTTTCATCCATTTGTACTGTCCTTCCAAGGGATGCATACTGATGGACAAGAACTTCTAAGCTTTCTATCCAACTGCTTGTTAAAACCTAGACGATAGAGATTCTTTATCCACCTTTTTTATGTGGATACTTAGGCCAAACTATTTTGAGTTGTAGGTAAGGTAGTGGTCAGAAGTACTTTTGAAGAGGAAACAAATGAAAAGTTAGAGAGAAAGCTAAACAGAAAATGGTGGGAAAAACACAGTAAACATACCTGTGAATGTGAATGGAATAAATTCATCAATAAAATGGAACTGGATGGCAAAATGGAACAGAAACCAGAATTCAATAATATGTTGTTTATAAGAGACACACTTGAAACAAGCAACACCAAAGAATTAAAATAAGGGGCTGGATCAAAATCTATTATGCTATAGCTGAAGTAAAAAAGACAGGAGTAGCAATCATGATCTCAGATAAAGCAAAAATGAAAATAGACTTAATTAAAAGAGATGATATGGAAACTACATTTTGCTCAAAGGTACCATAGACAATGAAGTAATATAAAAAAATTTACAGCAAGTTTCTCTGATAAAGGCATCATTTCTCAAATATATAGGGAACTGAGTCAAATTTATAAAAGTAAGAGCCAATCTTCAGTTGATAAAATGGTCAAAAGATACAAATAGGCACCTTTTTGAAGAAGAAATCAAAGCTATCTATAGTCATATAAAAATACTCTAAATTATCACTGATTAGAGAAATGCAAATTAAAAGAATGCTGAGGTACCATGTCACACTTGTCATAAATGATAAATGCTAGAGGAGATGTAGGAAAATAGGTACATCAATGCATTGTTTATGGAGCCATGAATTCCACCAATTTTGGAGAATAATTTGGAACTATGCCCAAAGGGCTATAGAATTGTCCATACCTTTTGACCCAGAAATACCACTACTAGGTTTATAATCCAAAGAAATCAAGAAAAAGGTAAAGGATTTATATGTACAAAAATATTTATAGCAGCTCCTTTTGTAGTTGCCATGAATCGGAAATTGAGGGGATCCTCTACTCATTAGTTGGGGAATAGATAAACAACTTGTATGATTATGATGGAATACTACTGTGCTATAAGTGATGACAAAGGGGGTGGTTTCAGGAAACATGACAAAACCTATATGAACTGATGTGAAATCAAGTGGTCAGAACCAGGAGGTCAGTGTACATAGTGACAGCAATATTATAATGATGATCAACTGTGAAAGACTTAGCTACTCTGGTCAAGACAATGATCAAAGGTAATTCTGAAGAACTCTTGATGAAAATGCTATCTACTACCTCCAGAGAGAGAACTGATGAATTCTGAGTGCAAATTGAAGTGTAATTTTCTTTATTTTTCTTGTTTTTTTTGTGACATGACTAATATGGATATATGTTTTGCATGATTTCACACGTATAATCAATATCATATTGCTCGTCTTACCAGTGGGTAGGGGAGGAGAGCTGCAGAGAGGGAAAAAATTTGGAACTCAAAATTTTAAAAGAAAATTTTAAAATAAGTAATGTATACACATATATACACATATATTTTAAAGTATATGTGTGGCTGACTCTATCCAAAATATCTGCATGATTTTAACATATGATTGGGTAATACTTTATTGAAAAGAAACTTTTGGGCTACATCTTACTCTATCAAGTCAATTTTTTTTTTGCTTTTTGGAGGGCAATTGAGATTAAGTGACTTGCCCAAGGTCACACAGCTAGTTTTTTCTGTGTTACGTGTCTGAGGCCGGATTTGAACTCAGGTACTCCTGACTCCAGGGGTGGTGCTCTATTCACTGTGCCACCTAGGTGCCCTCAAATCAATTCTTTTTTAAATCAATAAGCAATAACAGAGTAAAACATCTCATTCTCTATACCTTTCAGTTAATCATGTGAATTTGAGGATACATTCTATTTTAAAAAGTAATTTGCTAAAGCTTGATCATTCCTTTCTAATATTTGCATCAAGGATGAAAATACATATTCTCATAAATGTAGCCTAAACAAAAAGGAAATGGAAAGTGGAAAAACTCTGGAAATCATATGCATATATACATTTTCATAGCTTAGTAAACCTCTATCATTCTTTACTCTGGTCTCCTCAGGATTCCTAGAGAGATGGATAACATTTGGATCTTATAGAAATGAAAAAGGATGTTAATGGGTCAATAGATACTGATGTCTTCAATTACATTTTCTGGATAATAATATCATTAATTATTTTTTCCAATCACTTAGGATCTTTCTGAAATCAGAAATCTTAAACATTTATCCTCATATTTTCAAAATTGAGTTACCTCCAGCACGGGATTCTTTCCCTACCTTGGTCCAGACCAGACCACTTCCTTTCCTTCATATAAAACACCAGAGACTCAGAGGTTGTAGTTCAAATATGTTTGATTCCACTGCCATCATCATTGATAAAAATAATTTGTTCTAGAAATACTGCCAAATCTGTTGTCCTGTTTCTAGCTTCATCTTGATGTTTTGGGGATGACCTGGCTGAGTTTGGTCTTAAGTTGGTCTTATGCCCAGGTGTTTGTAAACATGTTTTCCCCTCTACTGTTCTTGCCTGTTTTGAGCCCACCCAAATTCCAATAAGGCACCATTGGACAGCTGGAATTCACACTTTTCTGCTTCATTGTGCATTACTTATTAATTGGCAAACACTGGAGAATTGTTTTAATACAGCATGAGTGTTCCTTTGGGTAGTATGGGAAAATTCAATCACCATTCAAGCCTGTGTCAGTCCAGTAGCATAATGAAATAGAAAGAGCTCTGGACTGGGGAACCAAAGGACCTGGGTTTGAGCTCCAGCTCCATTATGTAGAACTTGGGTGCCTGTAACATATCATTTTAGTTCTTGGACCCTCAGTTTCCTCATCTTTGAAATGAGAGGGTTCAACTGGATGATTTCTAAAGTTCCTTCTCATTTCTTTGATGTTGTGACCTCATATCTGCCAGACCTTCATTTAATAAAGCACCAGGAGCTGGCTCAGAGCATGGGCCAGAAAGAGCATCAGAAAGAACTCATTGTTCTAAAGCAGTCACAGAGCACCATTTCCCATTTGTGCCCAGGGCACATCTGAATTAAATTATAGGCACCCTGGAGACATAGCTGCTTGTACACCTGTGTGGGCCCTATGCCCTGCCAAGAATATCAGAGTAGCAGGAAGGGATATTCGTTATAAACATTTGTTTCATTTAGTTGCCTATGAGAACAATTATGTGCATATTAAGTGAATTTAAATAATAAATAATGAATAATTTACATGCCTATACTACTTTTCAGTTACAAAGCACCTTACATTTTAAGGTAGTTTGTTTACCTCTCCTCCACTCCCAGTGGTGTACTGGTAAATGTTTAATAACCAGCTCTCTAGGAAAGGGATGGGGGAAGAATCCTGTATACAGGATTTTAAAAGTTTAATCTACAATATTAACATTTTCTTAAGTCTAGACAATCAACAAAACAATCACTTAAGCCTTAATTTGTCCCATTTATTGATTCCTGAGGTGCAAATGCTCACATTGAAAGCTGAACAATCAATTTTTTTTTTCTGATCTGGGACAAGCTGGTCCTTGGGACCACTCCCCTTCTAATGATCCCTGTCAGATCCTATGGTTCTGTCCATGTATAGAAGATAGGGAATGGATCTGTGATTACATTGATATGGGGAATCCCTAAATGAAGAAATTCTTTCTGCTGATTCAAATTGGCACCTTCTCTGCAATTTAGAGCTTATAAAGTTGCCCAGAACTCTGAAAGTTGGTGACTTGCCCACCATCCCACAGACAGTTATCAGAAGTGGGACTTGGACCCCGTTCTTCCTGGCTCCAAGACCAGTGTTCTAACCTCTATATCACACTGCCTCTCAGTATGGTACATGGCCAACCAGGCTTAGTCTGCATAATTTTCTGGAAAGAGGCACCAACCTAACATCCTTAAATAATCACTAAAATTTGCTACCAGCAAGAAAATTCAGAATGTGCCACCATTATTGACTGTATTTTCCTTCCCCCTGGGAATCCCAGCAAATCTTGGGACAGACAACAGGAAAAGAGCCTGAAAAGAGGAAATGAATGAGTGGATATCTGGAATATCTACTAGGTAAGGTTTCCAGATTGCAGGGTAGACTGGCTCCACCCAGCTCTCAGTCAATTGTTAACTCAGGGGCAATTAGGTGGCACAGTAGGTAGAGTATTAGACTTGAAGTCAAGAAGACTAAAGTTCAAATCCTCAGACGCGTCCTAGCTGGGTGGCACTCCGTGAGCAAGTCACTTAACCTCTTTCAGTCTCAGTTTCTTTTTCCATAAAATGGAGATAATATTTCTTTTTGTTATCATTCTAAATTCTCTCCTTCCCTCCACCCCATCCCCTACCCATTGAGAAGGTGAGAAATATGATATCCATTATATACATGAAGTCATGCAAAACATTTCCACATTAGCCCCATTGTGGGGTTAGGGGAATAAGAAAATTAAATAAAAGAAAAAAAGCGCTTTTGATCTGTACTCTGAGACCATCAGTTCTCTCTCTGGAGGTGGATAGCATTTTTTCATCGTGAGTGCCTTGGAATTATCTTGGATCATTGTATTACTGAGAATAACTAGGTCATTCACATCTAATCATTGTTACAGTATTGTTGTTTCTGTGTACAATGTTCTCCTGGTTCTGCTCAATTTCCTTTGTACCAGTTCATGTCAGTCTTCCCAGGTTTTTCTGAAATCATCCTGCTCATCATTTCTTTTTTTTCCACTTTATTTTTAGTTTTCAACATTCACTGTTAGAAGATTTTGAATTCCAAATTTCCTCCCTCCTTCCCCCACCTCCTCCCCAAGACAGCATGCAATTTGATATAGGCTATACATGTACAACCATATTAAACATATTTATAGATTAGTCATGTTGTAAAGAAGAATCAGAACAAAAGGGGAAAACCATGAGAAAGAAAAAAAGAGAAAATAGTCTGCTTGGATCTGCATTCAGACTCCATAGTTCTTTTTCTGGATGTGGATAGCATTTTCCATCAGGAGTCTTTTGGAATTGTCTTCTGCTTATTGTTTCTTATAGCACAATAGTATTCCATTGCAATCATATAAAAATGAGGACAATGATAGCACCTACCTCCCAGATTTACAGCAAGGATCAAATGAGATAATAAATGTAAAGGGCTTTGTATCTTGACATGCTAGATAAATGCTAGCTATTATTACATAGTGACCCTTCAACAAGTCAATTTATTAAACACTTAGTGTGAGGCACTGGGGATCCCAAGACAAAACAGAAAATATTCCTGCCCTCATGGAGCTTACCTTGGATAGGAAGGATTTGATAGGCATAATATCAAGTATATAGCAGGTAAACTGAGAAAGGAAAGAGTGTAAAAAAAAAGGGGAAATCAGGAAAGGCTTCCAAGATGAGGTGGAACCAGAGATGAGTCTTGAAGGAAAATAAAGATTTAGAGAGGTGAAGAAGATGGTAGTGTGTTCCAGGCACAGAGATGGGTCCTGGACCTGTGATGTCACTGCTATAGGGAATTGCAAGTAAGGAAACTCCCTCTGCCAGTGCAGGTTACACGTTCTTGGAAGGAAAACTCGAGGTAAGAGATGAAATGTTGAGCTCAGGGAGGAGCTGGCAACATGGTTTGGCTGGAACATAGAAGGTCTGAATGAGAATAAAGCTAAATAAGCCTGAACAAGTAGGTTGGAGTCAGCCTGGGAAGGGCCTTAAATGCCAAGTGAAGTTTATTTTATCTTATTTTAGGCAATAAGAAGACACTTTGAGTGTGGAATGACATGTTTTTTTCCTTTGCTCTCAGAAGATTATTTTGGCAAGGAGGATGCCTCTGAAAGGGAAACACTTGAAGCAGGCTGGGAGCAGTTACTAAAATAATTAGCTATTGCAATAGCCCAGGCAAAAGCCATTTAGGGACTGAACTAAGCAGGAAGCCATATGAAGAGTGAGAAGAGGAAGGGTCAGAGAGATGTTCTGAGGAAGCAGTAGCCTTAAGACTTAACATGAACGGGATGGCTGTGGCAGGGAAGAAGAGGGAGGACCTAGGATGCCTCTGAGATTACAAAACCAAAGAATCATAGTGCCCTCAATAGGAACAGACTGGTTTGGATGGGGGGGTATGTGTCCTGGGGGAAGAGGCTGAGTTGCTTTTCAGTCATGCTGAGTTTGAGATGCCCCTGGAACATCTCAAGCTTAACCAGAACATTTAAAAATCTCTAACTTAACACTTCCGGACTCATTTGCAAGGCTCTTGGGCTCCTCTTTCTTGCTTAAGTTGTTAGGGGCTTGGGGGGAATCCTTTTTAAAAAGCTTCTTCCTTTAGTTTACATTAAGATTGCTTTAACTGAAGGCATTTAGGTCACTATTTCTCTGATTTTTTAATCCATCTGCTCTTAGCAGCTGTCAAAGAACCTATCTATTCCTCTCTGACGCCCAACCATAGCACCGATGTGCTAACATCCCCCCCCCCCGCCCCACTACTAGATAGAGTCTTGCTCAGCACTCAGTCAAATGCTGCTGAAGTAGACATACTCACCAGCTTTCTGTCCTGCTGAAGTGTCCGGAAATGCTCGGATGGCATTCTGAATCTGCAAATCAGACGGACAGGAGCAGATAAATGCCCAGGGAGAGGGGCGATTCATGCCTTACCTTTTAAAAAAACAGCCCTTGATCACAATACCTTTAAATCTCTGTTCTGGGAGTGGTCCCTCTAAAAGACAGGGACCCGAACTTTTGGGAGAAGTTATTATTTCTCCAAAGTCTTGAGATCACCAGTGGTAGAAGTGGGGTACTGCTGACACTGATGAGAAGGGGGGCAGTGTAGTACACTGGGGGTGCTAGAATCAGTGTCAAAGTGTTGAGGTCCAATCACTTACCACCTGTGTGACTCTTAGCAAGTCAGTCTCTCTGGGCCTCGATTTCTTTATCTCTAAGGGGGGAGGGGGCCTTGACTCAGTGACCTCTCATAGCCCTTCCAGCTCCACCTGTCTGATGATCCTACCTGGGATCAGGTCTTAGGTGCAGAGGAAAAGAGCAGCCAACAAGATATTCAGAATGTGCCATCATTTTTGGCTGTATTCTCCTTCACCCTGGGAATCTCAACAAGTCTTGGGACATACAACAGAAAAAGAGACTGAAGGGGGAAAATGAATGAGTGAATATCTAGAATATCTACTAGGCTGGGGCAGCTAGATGGCACAGTGAATGGAGCCAGGAGGACCTGAGTTCAAATCTGGCCTCAGACACTTAACACAAAAACTAGCCATGGGCAAAAAACTTGGGCAAGTCACTTAACCCCAATTGCCCTCCAAAAAGCAAAAAACAAAAACCAAAAACCATGGCCAGTTCTGTACAGAACCAGTGGGCACTCCCCAAGCCCCACCCCTTCTTCAGCTCCTATTAAATGGAAATGAGGAATATTCTCTGCAAAGAACCCACCATGGTTCATAGAATCCTAGCCCTCTAGCTGGAAGGGACGGAAGAAGTTATTTGGTCAATGAGGAAAGTGAGGCCCAGAGAAGCTAAGTGACTTATCCAGTACCACACAGGGTATGTCCCAAGTAGGATTTGAACTGAAGTCCTTTAACTCTATGGCTAGTATTCTGTCCACTGTACCAGGTGGTCTCAAAGACAGACCACCCTCCTCTCTGCAATGAAGCCATTGGGACAAACTCTAAATAAGGGTCTTGATTTCTAGGATTTGTTGGAAAAGGTCTTCTAGATAAGCTAAGAGAATCGACTTGCATGAACCAAACAGGTTAAGGGCTGAATGAGCTTCTGGAGAAGTGGGATCTGAGGAGGAGGCTTTTAAGGCTCAGAGCTAGACAGTCATTTTTTCCATTAGTCGTCTGGTAACTAAGCATCCCTTCCCCCATCTCCTCTTCCTCCTCCCCTCTTCTCCATGCCCTCCCCCATCTTCTCTTCCTCCTCCCCTCCTCCCCATCCCCTCCCCCATCTCCTCTTCCTCCTCCCCTCTTCTCCATCCCCTCCCCCATCTCCTCTTCCTCCTTCCCTCCTCTCCATCCCCTCCCCATCTCCTCTTCCTCCTCCCCTCTTCTCCATGCCCTCCCCCATCTCCTCTTCCTCCTCCCCTCCTCTCCATCCCCTCCCCCACTCCTTTTCTCCTTACCACAGGAAGAGGAATCTTTCCATTGATATCCAGAAGCCATTCTTGGAACTGCTTCGCCAAAGCTTCCTTCTGCATCTTACCCACATCAGACTTGATTTTGTCAATATGTTCTCTTTGCTCTCGCTTTTCTTTAACTTCCGTCTTCATCTTGAATACTCTAAAAGATACAGGCATGGAGGGTTGGGAAACCTTATGAGGTGAAGCCACTTCATCTGACCTGGCTGAGAACATGCAAGTGTTGAACATCCTTCAAGCTCCTGTTTCTCCCCAGCAAAGAAGCCTTCCCTAATCATTCCAGTCCTTGAGAAGCCCCTCCAGCACCTACCTGTCCATATCACAAAAAGGTTAAGTGACTTGCCCAAGGTCACACAGCTAGGAAGTGTCTGAAATGTGATTCAAACCATTCTTCCTGCCTCCCAATCCAGTGCCCTCTCTACTATAGAGATAGTACATCATGATCCCTAAGCCACAAGCTTCTTCTCTTTCTTCTCCCCACACAACACAGCAATAGAAATACACAATTGGCTTTCCATAACCATTTCGAATGTATAAATGAATTGTTTGCTCTTTTCCTCAAGGAGACTATGTGGCTTTATTTCATTCATTCTCTGTATTTCTCAGGTTGCAAAGCACTGAAGCCCTTTGAGTAATATCCTCATGAAATAGATAAATTAGCACTTCAGTCAATCAATCATCAAGTCATGCAGCTGTCACTCTTCTAGGAATCAAAGTTATAAAGCCCAAAGCGAAATGATCCCTTCCCTCAGGGAGCTTCCATCCTATCATAGGAGACAGTATACACACACACGCATGTGTGTGTGCATGTGTGTATGTGTATATATACACGTGTATATCCATGTGTATATATATACATAGATTTATGTATATGTGTGTTTATGTATATATGCATGTATGTATACAAAAATGAAATATGAGGTACTTTGGGGTGGGGAAAACACTAGTAACTGTAGAAATTAGGCAAGGTTTTATGAAGAAGGTGGCACTTGGATTGAGTATTGATTTGGTACAGTGGAAAGCATGATGGATTAGTAGCCAAAGCCTTTACCATTTACTACCTGTGTGACCCCAGACAAGTCACTTAACCTCTCTGGGTTTCGGTTTCTTTATCTGCACAAAGAATGGTTTAGAATGGATGGTTTCTAAGGTCCCTTCCAGATCTCAATCGAGGAACCTAGGAAAGAGTGTGATTCAATCAGTTGATATCAATTCAACTCAATCCATCAATAAGGATTTATTAAGCACCTACTATGTGCTTTTTACAAATATTATTTCATTCCATTTTCACAACCACCTCAGGAGGTAGGTGCTATTATTATCCCCATTTTACAGCTGATGAAACTGAGGCAAACAGAGGTTAAGTGACTTGCTCAGGGTTACACAGCTAGTAAGTATATGAGGCTGGATTTGAACTTGGGTCTTCCTGATTCCCACACCCAATGGTAAAATTACTAGATATTTTTGAGCATGACTCTTGCATAAATATATCTACTTTTTTTTCAGTGAAAACAAAATTCAAATCAAAGTCAACAAAAAAAAAACAAGACAAATATAGAAAATTCTAGGGGCGGCTAGGTGGCGCAGTGAGTAGAGCGTCAGCCCTGGAGTCAGAAGGACCTGAATTCGGATCCAACCTCAGACACTTAATGCACACACAAACAAAAACCTAGCCGTGTGACCTTGGGCAAGTTACTTAACCCCAGTTGCCCTCCAAAAAGAAAAAAAAAATTCTATCCAATTGACAGTGAAGATACTTCAATGTTTATTTATTTATTTATTTTTGCCTTTTGGAGAGCAATTGGGGTTAAGTAACTTGCCCAGGGTCACACGGCTAGGTTTTTGTTTGTGTTTGCGTTAAGTGTCTGAGGCTGTATCCGAACTCAGGTCCTTCTGACTCCAGGGCTGACGCTCTACTCACTGCGTCACCTAGCCTCCCCTTCAATGTTTATTAATATAATTTAATTTACAGGCAGCTAGGTAACTTATTGGATAGAGCATCAGGCCTATTTGAACTGAGTTCAAATCCAGTCCTACACAATTAGTAGTTGTGTGACTTTGGGCTTGTCATTTCACTTTTTTTTGCTTCAATTTCTTCATCTGTAAAATAGGGATAATAATAACACCTATGTCCCAGGGTTGTTGTGAGGATCAACAAGAGAATAATTATAAAGGGGTTAGTGTGGTGGCTGGCACATCATCAGACCTATATAAATGCTAGCTGTTAGCTATTATTGAAATAATATTATTGTTGTTTGAACCCAATAGAATTTGAGCTGTACGCACTGAATCTCAGTGTGAATAAGATATGCCATCACAAGCATCAACTGGCTTAGGCTCATGATGCAGATGAATTGGGTAGTCACACTGTGTGCCGTGTTTGAAAGCAATCCTAAATTTAAATGATCTTTCTGTGAAAGTTAAAAATATCTTAATTCTAATATCTCTCCACATCACTCATTTTGGCAGGTACAATGTGATAAGCTAGTTTCTCAGAGAAAGAAACCCTGTCACTTTTTGAAAACCGAAATAACTTAAAACTGGTTATAGAGAATCATTTGTGATCTTCAACAATTAAGTTCAAATTAATTGTCTTAATTTTTTTTCTACGATTTTCAAAGGTAAAATAATGTCCCTTCCTAAAGAACAAATACATAATTGGTTTCAGAAGGAAAGTCACTGACACCACTGAAGCTTTGAGGACACACAAAGACAGTCAAGACAATATAAGTGACAGAAATGCAGAGATACAAAGTAAAAAGTGCAAACACAGAAAAAGCCACTTTTCTGTGTATCACTGGTTCCCATATACTATTAGGGATGGAGAGGAAAGACCATTGGTGTTCCCTTTGGACAAATGTTTTCGTCACAGATAGCATGAAACCTAATAGATTTAAATGACATCCTGAAAGTGTGCATTCAGAATATGTTGAAAAGGCAAGAAAAAAAATATTTTTAAAAATTTTTTGGAGGGAAAAAGGCAAAGCAATTGGGGTTAAGTGACTTGCCCAAGGTCACACAGTTAGTAAATGTGTCGATTGTCCGAGTCGGCATTTGAACTCAGATCCTCCTGACTCCAGGGTCGGTGCTCTATTCTGTGCACCACTTAGCTGCCCCAAGGCAAGAGAATCTATCCAGAGAAAATTAGATGCTTTTAGTAAGCAAAAAAATTAACTTTTCAAAAGAATCATGTCTGTAACTTCAAAAGAATCAAAGGGGATCCTTGCTTTATATATAGTTGCTTATAGCAACTTGACAGCTAGAGACCACAGAGGAAAGAGTGCTAGGCCTGGAATCAGGAAGACCTGAGTTCACATTCAATCTCATATACTTACTAGCTGTGTGACTCTGGGCAAGTCACTTAACTACTGTTTGCCTCAATTTTCTCATTTGTAAAATGGTGATAACAGCACCCACCTCCCAGGTTTGTTGTGAGGATTAAATGAGATAATATCTGTAAAGCACTTAGTGCAGCACTCTGCACATAGTAGGTACTTAAAAATTCTTCCCCTTTGCCCATCCATTGGGGAATGACTGAACAAGTTGTGGTATATGGATGTAATGGAATACCATTGTACTATAAGAAATGATGATCAGGCAGACTTCAGAAAAACCTGGAAAGACTTATATGAACTGATGCTGAGTGAAGTGAGCAGAACCAGGAGAACACTGTACATAGTAACAGCCACAGTGTGCAATGACTGACTTTGATAACTCCCTTCTCAGCAATGCAAGGACCTAAAACAATTTCAAAGGACTCATGATGGAAAATGCCATCCATATCCAAAGAAAGAACTATGGAGTCTGAATGCAGAGCAAAACAGACTGTTTTCTTTTTTGTTTTGTTTTTTTCTTTCTATGGTTTCTCCTCTTAGTTCTAATTCTTTTGTACAACATGACTAATGGGAAAATATGTTTAATAGGAATGTATAAGTAGAGCCTATATCAGATTGCATGCCATCTTGAGGAGGGAGGAGGGGAGGGACAGGGAGAAAATTTAAAACTTATATAAGTGAATGTTGAAAACTAAAAATAAATAAACTTAAAAAAAATTCTTCTCCTCCTTTCCCTTAGCTTTCCCTTTCCTCATTTACATTCAGAGTTTAGAGAATGACTAAGCATGATTGTGACTATGTCAGTTTCTCATATTTTCCATTAATGATATTCTCCATTTATGCATAGACCATCCTTATAGAGATTTGAAAGTGGATTACTAATCACTTCTTATTGTTCTTTTCTGTTTCCTTTTGTGATCATAATACTATACATGATATCTATTTGGTATGAATTTTCCCCTCTTTTAGGTATTCTAAAAATTGATCCTTGGATATTATCATATTTTATTGCCTCCAGAATTCTTTTCTTCTACATGTGGGGGCCATCTCCACTCATCCTGATCTATATCTGGCCACTGGACCCAGAGGGCTCTGAAGGAGAAAGTGAGACTGGTGACCTTGCACAGTCCTCCCTCGCTTTAATATAATTCACTTGCAAATAATGGCATCATCTTCTTGAATTCCTGGTCCTCTTTGAGAAGGAAGTACAAATAACATGAACACAAGTACATATTTTGCAAGGTGTATTCCCCTTTCCCAACTACATTTTCTTGAGGGCCATTTCTATTTATTTTAATAGCATAATGGACCTTGAACTTTTAGAGGTTAAACACCATGGTCTATGCATATATTGAAAATATTACCACAACTAGGAGGTCAAAGGATTTGGAAGAAAACAAAAACAGATAAGAAATTGAGTAGATTTTCCTGCATTTCTACAGTTATCTAGGCTCATCATTCATAATAGTGGATACCATGTCAAATAATGATGACAGCAGCATCTTAGTTTTACTCCTGATTTAACAGTAAAGTTTCCAGTTTTCCCCCCTTACAAATAATGCTAGCCCTTGGCTTTAGATAAATGCTTTTGTTCATGTTTTTAAAAAGCTTTTTCGGTTCTATATGCTAGGGGCTGAATATTATCCCTGATTATGGGGACTAACATACAAGCTGAGTAAGAACTGAATTATGGCATCTTAATGGGTAAATCATTAGAGCTATTTGGCCAACTATAAAGGGCTAAGAATCATTTATTATAGAGTTATCACTAAATCATGACTATTTACCCCCAGAGTCTTTTTAATTAGTCACTTAATTATTCAACCCTGGTGAAGTGTGAAAATGAGGTGCCTGGTCTAGTTTCTTTAGCCAACTCTCACAATGGCTACTAAGCAGAAGGTACTTCAATACCCAGAAAGTGACATCCTTGTGTTCTTTTGGATGCATCATTTCGCACAACAAAGAGGAATGGATGATGGCTCAGTTATCTCCAGAATTTGGCGCCATTCTCATAGCCAATATGGATCATTTGAGTTTTTTAAAACTCCGCCAATTTGGCAATGAACAATACAAATAGGACCAAATTGAGAATGAGGAGAAAGGGCCCTATTTTTATCTCCTGATAATTTCTCAAGCAAATCGATTCCATCTTTTAAATGTTTACTCTTCTGGGATTACACATATTTTTCAATATAAATTGCATAAAATTTGTCTACACATGGAACATTTTCAAGAATTAAATAGGTAATGACTATTATTAGATGATTACAACTCTCTGAGAACAGATGCTAAAGATGGGAACATTATCTTGTATTGTCAGAATTTGGTCCCCGTAGCAGAAAATTGCAAGAGCAGGAGGGTAGCCTCTTTAACTTTGCCACTAGAACATGGGGCAGGATGAGGACCAAAGATCTTTCAAATTTTGTTTGTTTTTTTTTTTTTTTTGAGGCAATTGGGGTTGACATGCCCAGGGTCACATAACTAGAAAGTGTCTGAGGTCACATTTGAACTCAAGTCCCCCTGACTTCAAGGCCAGTGCTCTTTCCACTACTTCACCTACCTGCCCCTACCTTTCAAGTTTTTAAGAAGTCTAAAAGCCTGTAATATATCGTCACAATACTGATAAGAATAATACTGGAGGGGCGGCTAGGTGGCACAGAGAATAGAGCGCCAGCCCTGGAGTCAGAAGGACCTGAGTTCGGAGCCGGCCTCAGACACTTAATCCACACAAACAAAAACCTAGCCCTGTAACCTTGGGCAAGTTACTTAACCCCAATTCCCCTAAAGGGGCAGCTAGGTGGTGCAGTGAGTAAGAGTGCAGGCCTCAGAGTTGGGATGACCCGAGATCGAATCCAGCCTCAGAAAATGAGCACCCACACATAAATAATGACTAGCCATGTAACCTTGAGCAAGTTACTTAACCCCAATTGCTTAAAAAAAAAAAAAAGAATAATACTGGAGAAGATGAGCTTACCTCCTGATACTTTTATTCAACTACAAAAAATAGTCATTTTATCCAAATGTGTAAAATATCTGCAAAACATCAAAGAATAAGGGTTGTAGAGTGATTTTTCATGGACTATTTCTATCTAAATCACATTGGAAACAACCAGAAGAATAAGATAATAGTGGGGATAGAAATAAGCATTAGCATTCAGGGGCTTCACAAAATTGCTACCAAAAAGTCATTCAGAAACCTCCCAACACGTCAGCAGCTGGTGCTCTGGTTAGTCCAGGAATAAACAATTACAAAATATATAGTAGACCTTCAATTACTGTAATGGAAATGCAGATTTGAAGATCTTCCCTGCCCATAGGCCCTTTGATTGGCTTAAGAGACTTTGATTGACTTAAGTGACTCTAAAAACCTTCCTTGATTTGAAAATATACTCTGCCCCCTAATAGGCTGAATGTGGTCACATGGAGCCTGTGGTAGGAGGCTTGGTTTTCAGGATGACCACACCTTGATGCTGTGTGATTGGGCAGTGGGTCAAGAGGGTGGTTACATTGTCTGAGCAAGGAGAAGACTATATAATCCCTGATTTGAGGCTTTGCTTTGGGGGCTCACTTTGAGAAGTGTTGTGTGATTTGACCAGATGAGACTCTGGGAAGCCATTGTTGAGAGCCCCCCGGCTTTGAAAACCCAGAGGTTGATGCTTCCCTCTCTGGTAACTGTGATTTGGTATTGATATAATGGTTGGACAGTTTGGAAGCCTGTCTGTTTGATCTGTAAGTTCTGTAACTCTGAAGTTTGGGGTGCTGACCTTTTCCCCCTGAACTAGGTAATATATGTTTGTTTAATTAAAGTAAGCTTGTTAACCCATTTTGAGTTGCTTTCCTTTTGAAAAGCAGATCTAAGATCCTGTGTTGGCAGCCACTCTGGGGATGCTGGGGTGCTTGCCGCTACAATTACCCACAATGGGTAGGAAATGGATGTTTTGGTTAAAGGAGTACAGTTTTAAGGATATAATAAGTCCTCAATCAATACTCATCGTGTGCTTATGTAGGGTACATTCGTTCAGTGTAAATAGGGTACTTGGAATCCCTTCAGTATTGTACCTGTAAGTTGCATGAATTTTGCCCATGGCTGTTATGTATAAGTTCACCTAGGTTCATCTCAAGGTGGCTCACAGGGAGACATGCAGAGATATCTCTGGACTCTTGCCAATTTCTCTCCAAAGGAGATTTTGATTCTAGCCAGGAAGGCTGCAGGAAATTAAGCTACAAATCTAGCCCATTTTGGTCTCAAGAGAGGAGATAACAAACTAGAATTATATCTCTCCCCCTAAATACTGCTAGTCTAGAGGAAATGAAATTTGGACTCCACACTCTTCCTTAACTGGGAAGAAATGCCCCCAGCTATATCCAAAGCCTTGACTCCTTTCCCATCTTTCCACACAAAGAAAATAGTAAATAGCACACAAAATCATTTATCCAAATCTAGAGTAAACACGACTGAGAGAAATTGTACAGATTAGAATATTCCAAACAATACAGAGTGAATGAGCTCTCCCATTGGAAGTGAGGTATCTCAGCTCCCAATTTCACCAAAGGAGAAATTCCTCCAAATTTATGATGTAGCAAGGTGGAAATAGGAACATGTTCAAGGTTTCTCTACATGCCAGCTTCATCCCAAAGTATTTTCTCTTTCCCTCTATACTCAGATGTAAAACTCTCCTTTCCTAAACTCTCACTAACTCTGCCCCCCTAAGGAGGCTGAGTATGGAGTCATAATTCTTTTGACCAATGAGGCAAGTCTTAAGCAAATGCCCATGCTTGGGTCCAAGGTTCCATACCATTTAAATCCCATTTGGCAACTTTCTTTCTTCAATGATTCCCCTCTCTGTTTTCATCTTCAGTTTTATGTCCTGGTTCCTTCCTCCCTGCCTATAAACTTAACTGTACATACTGAGAGAAAACCAGATCCCAAACTCAGTACAATATTACACAAGACTCCAATAAACCAGGAGTTAAAGCAAAAAAATAAAAGTCTCAGAGACTTTTCCAGGTTCAGCACAGACTCCCCAGCAACTTCAAGGTCATAGCAAATCCTATTTCTGATCCTGGGCATTCTAGACCTTCCTCATAGAGGCTGAGTTTTTATGTCATGTGATAGATTAATTTTCTATCCTGAAACTTTAAGTGAGGTTTTAGGGATGATGTAGAAGAAAAAATTCTGGATTTGGGGTCAGTAGGACCACTGTTTGAATTCTGACTCTCTGACCTTGACTTCCTGGGTGCCTTGTTCAACTTCTATGTTCTCTTTGCACCTAAGATTTTTACCTACAAATGAGGAGGTTGGAATCAATTATTTCTATGCTCCCTTCCCACTCTAAGTATGTGATCCTATGATTATTGTACTACAATGAATGAACATGAGCTGTCATGATGCTTAGATTTCAGTCTGAGGGTAAAATAACAACAACAAAAAAAAGATTCAATTTCAATCTATCCATATACTATTTGTGTCAAATGATGGTTTAAAAAAAGCATTCCATCTTCCTCTTTTCCTTGCAGAGGTGGAAGATGAATAGTAAATAGCAAAATGTTCTATGTGCTGTTAGCCATGCTTGGTTTGTCCTTTCTTCTGTAGTGAGAATGAGGTTTTTCCCTGAAAACAAAAGCAATATGTCCTTGCTGCTGACACATATGCATATTAAAGACAGGAATGGGTTGGGGGGGGGGGTAGGGTGGTAGAAAACACCTACTGCTTCCTTTTGTCCTGGTTCAAATACATTTGCAACTAAACCAGAGAGGGTCTCAGAAGTATGTAAAAGTATCTAATAATACATTAGGTAGTTATCTAGAATAGACAGCATTGATTTTCTGTAGAGAAAGAAAGGTAAAAAGGGAAAGACCTAACCTTAGCTTAGGGCAGCCTTTTCTAGCTTTTGTTAGTTGGGTGTGATGGCTATTACTAAAGGGTTATCTGTTGGCCCTTATCAGAGAGAGGTTATAGTCCTAGAGCACTAGCAGACTAAAGCTGTTGCCTGATTGTCCCAAAAGACAGAAAATAGCAAGGAGCATTGCCCAGCAGAGATACTAATGGAGAAAGAGAACAGCCAAGACTGGGACTAGACCAACCAAGCCCCAAGGAGACACGATGGCGGTGAGGAGGGTGATGACAACAGCAGTGGTTATGCAAAATCAGAGGGACTTCTGATGCAAGATCTTTGTACTGGCTTATTCTCTTTGGTGACATATATAGGAAACCATGCCCTAGGTTTTAGATTGGGTTGTCTTTTTTTGGGGGGGGGGGTATTTTCTATTACAAATCATCTTTACCTTTTTTTTTTGAGAGGGGAAGGTAGGGCAATTGTGGTTAAGTGACTTGCCCAAGGTCACAAGGCTAGGTTTGTGTGTGTGTGTGTGTGTGTGTGTGTGTGTGTGTGTGTATTAAGTGTCTGAGGCGGAATTTGAACTCAGGTCCTCCTGACTCCAGGGCTGGTGCTCTATTCACTGCACCACCTACTTGCCCCCTCTCTACCATTTTAAAAAATATTTTTGCTTTGAATAGTATCTTTTCTCTGACTGACTAAAGAAAATGTAAAAAACACCAGTGGGGACTCATAAGCAATCGTTTTGAGTGGATAAGAAGCCATACAGTACTTTGAATATGGGTAGCTATTCTGAGGGCCCTATATGTGACAGAGAGCTGGTCCATGGTGCTATACATACATCACAAGGGAAACCTCACTGCGTAGGTGATTTGGGGGTATATGCAAAAATGATCTTCATGTTAATAACAAAAATAATTTCCCAAAAACTAATTTTAAAGAATTTCTTCTGCTTACTCACTCATTCTTCTTAGCACAATTTCAGCTTTACTGGAGTCAGGAACAACTGATATTTAGAACAGATTGATGAGATGATTGACAGCTAAGAATATTGCTAGACTAAGCATTGATGGGATTTCCTGATATAAGGCAAGCATGAGGCCTTGGCTCAGCATTGAGTATCAGCTGGCTTACGGTATGAGCAGACAGACATCTGTCTAGGAAGTCACAACGTTCTCAGTTACTGGAGAGATCCACACATGGATGAGGCATTCTCTTTGGCTTGCCAAGTCTTTGTACTTATGTCTTCCAAGAATTAATTAATCAGCTAGACCAAGGTCTTCTGCAATGTAGCAAGTTCATCACCTAGAGGAGTGTGTGGGCAACTGGAGGGGCCTTTGCTCCTTTCCTTCCCATCCCCAAACTCAGAGATGCCACATTTCTAATAGAAATATTCCCGGTGAATGTGGTTTGTCACTCCATATGAGCTCAACAGAAGCTGCTCTCATATTTGTTGGCAGCTTCTCATTCTCAGCTGGCTAAGGGAATTTACATGTATATCCTTAAAAACTAAGGCATCAAGGGTAGTCATTTAGACTATCTTCCTCTTCCAACTAGTTATCTCAGAGAAAATGATTTTTAAATATAATCGTTCCATGATTTGTTCCAAATTGCACTGAGTATACATTCATATTCAATAGTCTTGTGAATAGTCCTAGAAGGTTGATAAGCCAGACTAAGAAGCAAAAAATCTCTAAGATACATGTCTAGGTTCAGCACAGACCCCCCAGCAATTATAAGATGTTGGCAAATCCCATTTCTGACCTTGGGAATCCTAGACCTATCTTTCTGTTACAAGCCTGATCATTTTATACCTTCTATATCAGGACTAGTATAGAAAAGGCAGTCATCTAATATTGAAGTTTAAAGGAATAGAGGAAGTATCCCATAATTAAGTTAGTCTGAAATAGTGAACTCTTTGAAGGTAGAAACTATTTCATTTTTGTCTCTGTAACACTAAAACCAAATACATTGCCTAGCATACACAGGGACTTAAGAAGTGCTTGATTGTTTCATTGAATATCAGCTCCTCCAAACCTGCCTAAAAACTTGAGTGCGACCTATAACCAACTTTATTTTTTACTTATATTTATTAGCTTCAATTTATCTGTAATCTCATCAATACGAATATTTTTTCCAATGGTACAAACTACAACCTCAAAATACTCCATATGAGGTTCACCTGAAGTGCTATGGGACCTTCTTTTTCTGTTGTACCAATGCAGCACAAAATTAAAGTTGAAACAGAAGATAAAGCATAGAACTAAAAACAGCTTCAACTCAATGTATTCAAATAAACTATTGATACCAAAGAATGGGAAATGGGCAAAGGAACAAATGCAAATACAGACTATCATTGCTTGCTGGGAAGTTTAACTAATGCAAAACAATTACCACAACAGGAAAATCAAAAGACCCTAGAAATCTTATTCTGCCACTCACTACTCTGTGATCAGTCTCCCCCCTCATCTGCTTCCTACT
The DNA here is from genome assembly GCA_011680675.1 of Gymnobelideus leadbeateri. NCBI lineage: Eukaryota > Metazoa > Chordata > Mammalia > Diprotodontia > Petauridae > Gymnobelideus > Gymnobelideus leadbeateri. The sequence goes on along the minus strand of WOXC01008715.1, from coordinate 39,962 downwards.
AGTAACAAGTCCCCTGACTTCTCTGGGCCTCACTGTCCTCAGCTGTAAAATGAGGGTGTTGGGTCTGAAAACTTCTAAGATCCCTTCCAGGTCCATACCAAAGATCTTATGAAATCCACCTCCCTGTCAACTTGAGAAATGCTGATTTAGAATAGAAACTCATTAGCAAAATTTTGCAAAGAAGAAGACAGTGAGAAGTGATGCCTCATAAAGCAATAAAAACAGGAGAGGAAAAACTCAGTTCACAGAAAGCTTGAGATGAGACCCAATTACACCAGGTTATTACAAGAATGTTTAAGAATGAAACTAGAAGGGGTGGCTAGGTAGTACAGTGAATATAGCACTGGCCCTGGAATCAGGAACACCTGAGTTCAAATCTGGATTCAGACACCTAACACTTACTAGCTGTGTGACCTTGGGCAAGTCACTTAACCCCAATTGCCCTGCCTATCCCTCTGCCAAAAAAAAAATTTTTTTTTAAAAGAATGAAACTAGAAGGAGAAAAACAGGTCAAAGATTAAAAAAAAAAGAATCTGTCAAGATTTCCACAAGGATTTATTTTCTCCATCTGTGACAGTGAAGCTGCCACTTTTGGACTCCAGCATCGTAATCCTTAAATTCCCAATTTCATGAAAGAAAACATACTGTAAGGGTAGTTGGACCAAATTAAAAATATAGAGTTGGCCTATGCTGGAAGCAGTGCCATTTTGAGGGAAATGTGGAACAGATTCTTAAGCTATATGGAAAGAGAATGACAAAAATCATGAATATTATTACTGCTAAGAAAAGGTTACCAAAAAGATGTCAAAAACTACGGGTATATATACCTACTCTCTCTCCATCTCTGTAAAATTTATGAGAATAATTTACATGTGTATCAAAAGCATTCTTGGTAAAGATGAGAGAAGAGACTAGGTAGGCTTTTACAAGTAATATTCTAAAGCAGACCTTTACTGTCGCACACTTGACTGAAAGGCACAGCACATATAAGGTTCTACTGCATTTGTTGTTTGTTGACCTTTTTTAGGGACACTGTTAAGCTAGGGAGCTCGCATGGTGGATAGAGTTGGCATCTGGAAGACAAATTGGAATTACACCTCAGATGTTTACTAGCTGTGTGACTATGGGCAAGTAATGTAACCTCTCTGGGTCCCGTTTTATAAATTTGTAAATCGAATATAATAAGATAACATATGGGAAGTGTTTTGCAAACCTTAAAGCACTAAATAAATGGCAGCTATTATTATTGTTATTATTATTATGAAAAAGCACTTGAGTTGGTGAAGTAAATGCCATCTCTAGGTTTCTTTTCCAACAATGTGTCATTCATGAATATGATAATATTATTATAAAGTCCTCAAAAGACACAGTAGTGATTGAATTCCAGAGTCCTAATTTTTAATATCAAGATATTAATAACATACTAAGGGTATTCAGTCGTGATGATTATATAGGGAACTCCAAGATGAGGGAGGTCCTTATACTCTGTAGAATGATACCTTCTCCGCAACAGCCTTTGAGAATTGTCTGGGGCCACTAGACAGGATTTAAACCCAGATCTTTCTTGCTTCCACTATACTTCACTGCCTTCTACATCAAGGAAGTCATATAAGAGGGAGATATGGGTTCACTGTGGCTATAGTGGAAGTCACCCAGAATAGTCTTGGTGAAAGAAGGATTCATTGGTGAGGTCTTTCAAAGGTTCTTGTTGGTAGATTGTATCATGGGAATGGTTTTAAGCCCCTAGCAATGCAGAAACTCCTAAATTAGATTCATAATCACTCAAAAAGAGTTTGACCCAATTATTTATACAGCAAAAAAATGAATGGATGAAAAACATCTGTATGATACCCATTGGAAGGACAGCCAAAGAGCTAGTCCATGACTAATTTATAGCAGGTAAATAATGAGTTGGATTCAGATCGATTGGAGGTAGATGATAAACTGGACCCAGAATTAAATGTGTTTGGGACATTGTGCAATAATTTCAGGGAACCCAAACTTCTGTCTCAAAAAACCCCCCGTCTTTTTAAGACTTCTTCACGTGATGCCACACTGTGGCATATCCCAGAATGCCACAGTCTCTAAGGAATCAAATCTGTGGATCAATCAAACATCAGAGGAAAGCCTTATGGCAAGATTAATACATTGCAGCCCAATACTAGTGATGAAATTTATTACTTCCCCACCAAAAAAAAGTGCAGGTAAAGTTATCATTGAAGAAATAAAGAATTCATCATATAACAAATACTTTGGATTGGCATCTGGAAGATGAATTGGAATTGCATCTCAGATGTTTAGTAGCTGTAAACAATTCATCATGTAACAAATACTAGTATTATCTCATTGTTTTTTCAGGGGGGAAGGCATGCACTTGGCATTAAGTGACTTGCCCAAGGTCACATAGCTAGTAAGTGTTAAGTGTCTGAGGTCGAACTTGAACTCAGGTCCTCCTGACTCCAGGGCTGGTGCTCTATTCATTACACCACCTAGCCACCCTTTATTTCATTTTTACAGGTGAGGAAACTGAGGCTCAGAAAAGCTTAGGGTCACTCAGAGACAAAATTTGAACTCAAGTCTTCCTGACTCAGAGTCCAGCGCTCTATTCACTAATTAGAGGCAAACAAAATGGTATCACTCCAATTCAGTGTCTAGTGCCTGAAATTCTACCATTAGATAGATGTTCCTATAGCTTTGTCTGCTTTAAATAGTCTTTTTTTGGTAATTTTTAAAATTTTAAACTTAAATACAAAATAAGAAAAGAAAAAAGAAACATTGCCATAGACACAGCAGATCATGAAAGGATTCAATATAAAACAATAAATTTCCATTTCAAGAAAACCTATATAATAAATACTACACATTCTTTTTTTCTTTTTTTTCTTTTTTTTTTTTGAGGAAGGAAGGCAAGGCATTGGGGTTAAGTGACTTGCCCAAAGCCACACAGCTAGTAAGTGTTGAGTATCTGAGGTCACATTTGAACTTAGGTCCTCCTGACTCCAGGCCTAGTGCCCTATTCACTGCACCACCTAGCTGTCCCAACTACACATTATTTTCAAAGCTGCCTAGCTTTGCTTCCTTGTCGGTTCTCTTTTATTCTCTGCTGTGCACTTTTTACTTTATTTTTTCACCTACTTTAAATATTCTTGGTAGACTAATTCATTAAACTGATTTACACTAAGATGCTAAATGGCTCATCAGATCAGTTTTCATTTTAATAAGAGAGGCCCTAGACAGATAATAAAAGCAGCTTTAGTGTGGGGGGAGTGCTAAAGGCTCTGGACCCATCTGTCAAGGACCATGGCCAAAAGCACTCTAAGTGTATCAAATATCAGAACTCTGTGTGGTATAGTGATATTTTGTTTCTGAAAGTAGCTAGGGTCATGCTTTGAAAATTGTTCTAAGTAAGCAAAGATGTATCTTTGTCTTTGGATACAAATTAGAGATGATTCTCTTTTTGTTCCTATGCATACTCAAAAGCTGACAATCAAGAATCCCAGAGAAATGGGGAGTTTAATTTAAGGTAATTGCACAATTGGATGCTATTGCTTAACGATAAGGCAGTGATAGCCTGGGGGAGGGAGGGAGGGAGAGAGAGAGAGAGAGAGAGAGAGAGAGAGAGAGAGAGAGAGAGAGAGAGAGACAGAGAGAGAGAGAGAGACAGAGAGAGAGACAGAGAGAGAGACAGAGAGAGTGAGAGAGAGACAGAGACAGAGAGACAGAGAGAGAGGGAGACAGAGAGACAGAGAGAGAGGGAGAGAGACAGAAAGACAGAGAGACAGGGAGAGAGACAGAGAGACAGAGACATACACACACAGAGACACAGAGAGAGACACACACACAGACAGAGAGACAGAGACAGAGAGACAGAGACAGACAGATAGACAAACAGAGAAAGTGGAAATCAACTGGGATCAATGGTTGCCTAAGGGAATGGAACCTTTTTTCTTAGATGCTAATTAACTTGAAGACTTCTATTTCCTGCCTCCTTCCCTCCCCCCACCCCCCACCCCCCAAGCCCCTTGGGTTAGACCGGGGAAAATACAAGTGATCTGTGCTTTTCAATTTTTTTTAAAGCCTTACCATATTCTATTATAGAACCTGGCCCCTTGAGCTGCAAGCCAGCAGGCACCAGGCAGGAGAACATGCCGCCATGAGCAGCACCCCCATGACTGCTGAACATTTTACAAAATCGCCTGACTCTGCCATCTGCTGACATGCAGATTCTGGGTTATTGCCATAGAGAGATGAAGCTCTAATCTCATCCATCTAGCCTGGGAGAGCAGCCTTAATTACTCCTACTCTCCAAGACTTCCCGGAAAAGAGTATTTTTCCAAATAAAAAACTATGTCCCTGGCAAAGAGTGACTTGGAATCTCTCAGCATTCAGAGGCACCTGAGTGAGGCAAATGAAAAATCCTGGACCATCACTTGCTCTGAGATAGAACCAAAGCAGACCGTTAGTGGGTTTATTCCTATTCCTGCTACAGACATTAACTCTGACTACAACTATTTTAGGTACTCCATGAACCTTACTTATCTCTACATTTGGTGGGGCACAAAGAGCCCTGAATAAGTCAGAAGAATTGAGTTCTTCACTTTTACCCAGGGGTGAGAGTATGGGACTGCATTGAAAACCTTCAAATGAGGAAATTTCCTCTACCTACGCAAATTGGCACTTTCTCTGGGACTTATATTAATTTCTTAGAGCGCTGAGAGGTTAAGTGATTTGCCGTGTGTGTGTATGTGTGTGTGTGTGTGTGTGTGTGAAAGGTGGGGTTTTGACCCAGTTCTTTCTGGACTCCAAGGCCAGAATGACATTAAGTCATTCTGCTTTGATGTTGACATTTGAGATACAAAGACAAAATCAAGAACAATCTTTCCCTTTAAAACCTATATTCTAAGGTGGGAGTGCAATATGTAAACAATGATATACAGGATAATTTGAGTGGAGGGGGATGGAGAGACAGAGAAACACAGAGAGACAGAGACCAAAAGCAGAGAGGAGGGATGGAGAGAGGGAAGGAGAGGAGAGAGAGACAGAGACAGACAGAGACAGAGACACAAAGACAGACAGAGACAGAGAGACAAAGACAGAGAGTAAGGAGGAGGGAGGGAGGGAGAGAGGAGACAGAGGGAAAGAGAGACAGAGAGACAGACAGAGACAGAGTCAGTTTACAAGAAGGAGATGGCACCTTAGCTGAGCCTTGAAGGTAAGAATTCTAAGGAGTAGAAATAAGAAGGGAGCATAGTCTAGGCATAGGGATCACTTATACAAAGGCATGGAGGTGGGAGACAAATGTCATATTTAGAGTAGCAAGTGGGCAAATTTGGCTGAAATCTAGAGTGTGTGAAAGGGAATCTGGCAGCTAGGTGATGCAGTAGATAAGAGTGCTGGGCTCAGAATCAGGAACAGGACATCATGTTCAGTAAGTCTAGGAAGGCAGTCTTGAGGCTGACTGAAGGGTTTTAAATACCAGGCTAAATAATGTGTTTTTTATCCTAGAGGCAAGAGGGAGCCATCAAGGGTTCTTGAGGGAGAGAGTGGGTCAGGAAGATTATTTTGGCATCTGTGTGAACATGGATTAGAGCAGGAAAAGATTAGAAGATGGGAGTCCTAGCAAGAGACTCTGTCAATAGTCCTAGCAAATTGTTTAACCTCCCCAAGCCTCAGCTTCTTCATCTCTAAAATGAAGGGGTTAGTCCAGATGATCACTAAGGTTTCCCCCCCGCCCCCAGCTTTAGTAACACATGACCCTTAGCCAAATCCCTTCACCTCTCAATTTCAGTTTTTCTAAAAAACTGAAAAGATTGGACTATGCAATGTCTGAGGTCCCTCCTATCTCTGCCATTCTGCATAACTGCCTCTGAAATAGGATTATGCTGTTATTTAACCATATTTATCTCCTCAGGAGGAACTTTTATAGCCTATATTTCAACACATAGGTGGGCAGTGTTTGTCAACATATTGATTTAAATTCATGAAACCAGTTCCTAAATTGTAGGTGTTATTTATGCAAATCAGACTAAGTATAAATCTAATTCATTACTCCGTAAGAACAGATGGTAGGAGAAAGTGTTCTTCAAGTTACTTATTAAATTTGATGATACAGCTCCCGCATGCTGCTGGCACTTTTCTACAGTATTAAAACTTCCAGATTTGGTCTCGAGCTAAAAATAAAAGCTCTGAGTTCTCACCTACAACCAATGTGCAAGGCTAGTTCTGACTTGAGAGCAGAGGGAATTATTGCCTCACAGAAGGCAATGTGGTAGAGTAGAGAAAGCATGGTCTTTAGGGTCAGAGGGCCTGGGTGTTAATAGCTTCTTCTATTTGCTCTTTGTGTCACCTTGGATAAGTCACTTGATCTATGTGCTTCAGCAAACCCATCTTATATATATATATACACACATTTGTTTTAAAACTTTGAGTTCCAGATTTTTTCCCCTTCTTCCCTCCTCACCCACCTCCATTGGGAAGATAAGCAATTCAATATAGGTTGTACATGTGTAGTTACGCAAAACATTTCCATAGTAGGTATATTGTGAAAGACTAACTATATTTTCCTCCATCCTATCCCACCCCCCACTTATTCTATTTTCTCCTTTGACCCTGTCCCTTTTCAAAAGTGTTTGCTTCTAACTACCCTCTCCCCCAATATGCCCTCCTTTCTATCATCCCCCCTCTTATCCCCTTTCCCCCTATTTTCCTATAGGATAAGATACCCAATTGAGTATGTATGTTATTCCCTCCTTGAGCCAAATTCAATGAGAGTAAGGTTGTCCCATTCCCTTTTACCTTCCTGATCTTCCCCTCCATTGTAACAATTTTATCTTGCCTCTTTTATATGATATAATTTACCCTAATCTATCTCTCCCTTTCTCCTTCTCCCAATATATTCCTCTCTCACCTCTTAATTTTACTTTTTAGATATCATCCCTTCATAGTCAACTCATCCTATGCCCTCTATGTATATATGTACATATATATTTATACACACCTACACCCTCCTATACATACATATGTATGTATACATATATATTCCCTTCAACTATCCTCATACCAAGAAAAGTCTTATGAGTTACAATTATAATTTTTCCATATAGGAATGTAAATAGTTCAACTTTAGTAAGTTCCTTATGATTTCTTTTCCCTGTTTACCTTCTCATGCTTCTCTTGCTTCTTGTATTTGAAAGTCATATTTTCTGTTCAGCTCTGGTTTTTTCATCAAAAATGCTTGAAAATCTTGGGCAGCTAGGTGGCACAGTGAATAGAGCATTGGCCCTGGAGTCAGGAGGACCTGAGTTCAAATCTGGCCTCAGACACTTAACACTTACTAGCCATGTGACCTTGGAGAAGTCACTTAACCCCAACTGCCCTGCCCTCCCCCTCCAAAAAAAAAAAGCAAAAAAAAGAATGCTTGAAAATCCTCTATTTCATTGAATGACCATATTTTCCACTAAAACATGAAACTCAGTTTTGCTGTGTAGGTGATTCTTGGTTTTAATCCTAGCTCCTTTGACTTCCAGAATATCATATTCCAAGCCCTTTCAATCCCTTAGTGTAGAAGCTGCTAGGTCTATCCTAATTGTGTTATCCTAATTGTGTTTCCACAATACTCAAATTGTTTCTTCCTGACTGCTTGCAGTATTTCCTCCTTGACCTGGGATCTCTGGAATTTGGCTATAATATTCCTAGGAGTTTTCTTTTGGGGATCTTTTTCAAGAGGTGATCATTGAATTCTTTCAACCTCTATTTTGCCCTCTAGTTCTAAAACATCAGGGCAGTTTTCCTTGAGAATTTCTTGAAAGATAATGTCTAGGCTCTTTTTTTGATCATGGCTTTCAGGTAGCCCAATAATTTTTAAATTATCTCTCTCAAATCTATTTTCCAGGTCAGAGGTATTTCCAATGAGATATTTCACATTGCCTTCTATTCTTTCATTTGTTTGGATCTGTTTTATAGCATCTTGATTTCTCACAGTCATTAGCTTCCATTTGCTCCAATCTAATTTTGAAGGAATTATTCTTTTCGGTGAGTTTTTGAAATTCCTTTTCCATCTAGCAAATTTGGCTTTTTAAGGCAATCTTCTCCTCATTGGCTTGGGCCTCTTTTGCCATTTGTGTTAGTCTATTTTTTAAGGTGTTATTTTCTTCAGTCAGGCTGTTGACTCACTTTTCTTGACTTTCTTGCATCATTCTCATTTCTCTTCCCAATTTTTCCTCCACTTTTCTTATTTGGTTTTCAAAATCCTTCTTGAGCTCCTCCATGGCCTGTAACAAATTCATATTTTTCTTGGGAACTTTTGATGCAGGAGTTCTGACTTTGTTGTCTTCCTCCCATTCCATGTTTGGTCCTTTTTGCCCCCGAAAAAGGAATCTATGGTAGAATTGCATTTCCTCTGCTTGCTTGTGTTGCAAAAAAAATTACTTGACTTTTGAACTCCTTGACATGGTAGAACTTTGCTTTTAGAATGGAAAGAACTTTGTCCCAAATTGCTGAGGTTTTCACAGATGCTGAAACAATTAGGAGGGCACCCTCTCTGCAGCCCCCACAGGTTCTGGCACCTGGCCACACACCCCAGGACCTCCACCCAAGACAGTGATCCAGATCTAAGCAGGTCAAAGCAAGAGCGATTACCCTCTGAAGGTTGCTTGGTCCCCCTACAATCTGCAGGCCAGGAGCTCCTGAGGCAGCCACCACAGCATCTCTGCTGCTTCTTGCCCTGGGGTCAGAGGCCAGACTGTGCTCTTTTGCCACCCCTGTGCCACCATGCTGACCATTTACTTTGTCTTTGGTGTTTAAGGGTTAAGAAGTCTGGAAACTATCAAAGCTGCTGGTGCTTCACTCTCCTGAAATCTGTTCCAGCCTCTGCTGGTCAAGGGTGCCCTTGGCCAAAACTGCCTGGCTCATGTGGGGCTGGGCTCAGCTCCAAGCTTGGTGCAATAGCCCCTTCCTGCCAGGTTGCCTTCAATGGGAAATTTGTCTATTTCTGTCACTTTGTGGGTTCAGTAGCTCTAAAATTTGTTTAGAGTCATTTTTTACATACATTGGAGGAGGTGGAAGCTGGAGCAGCAGGGAAATCCTGTTTCTACTCTGCCATCTTGGCTCCACCCCCCCATTTTTATCAAACCCATCTTTTAAAATGAGAGGGTTTGACTTAATGGCCTTTAGGATCCTTTCCAGGTCAATGACACTATGATCAATGGGAACTGTTCCTGTCAAAGGTTCCAATTAGCTTGATTTGTCCAACAGAAAGGAATCCAGGGTTAAAGAACAAAAGGTACCTTTGTGTGACCCTTTGGGGGTAGGCTGAATAGAGCTAGGTTCAAAACAGTCTAAATGATGAATCCTGTGGTCACATCATTTAGATTCACACTGTATATTTCCATTGGAGTTATTTTTACATAATCATAACTTTAGGTAGTGTGAATACTAATACATTTTAAGGGATTCTTTAATTACACTGATTGAGACCTAGCTGTGTCAGAAGATGCTATCAAAAGGGAAGGCTTGTGGTACATTAAGAGTTATAGATTTTTGTTTGTTACTTTAGAATTGAAAGGAATTTTAGTGATTTAGTCCAAGAAGAAACTGAATCTCAGGGAAGGGATACAATCTATCTAGTCTCATCCTCATTCAATGCTATCAAATTAATTTTTCTAAAATGCTACTTTCACTGCCCAATTCCACTGCTCAAAGATCTAGAGCTGGAAGCAACTCAGTGGTTGTCTAGTCCAACCCCATAATTTTATAGCTAAGTAAACTAAGGCTTAGGAAGGTTAGGACACTTGTCTATGGTTAGATAGGGAATGAACTTCAAGGTGGGATCTGAACACAGACTTCTGATTCTTATGAGGCCCAAAACAATTTTCTTTTCATTCTATGATACAATCTTCATCATCTTTTGGTTAAAGACCACATTTCTCAGTGTTCAAAGCCCTCCACAATTTGTCCCTTACCTAATTAGATAGCCTCATGCCTTTCCAAAACAAAGGCAACAAAAACCTTCTATTCTAACTAGGCTGATTTCTTCAAAATTTCATGAAAACTCCATGTTTAATCTCATATGCATCTTTTTGTTCTTTCTTTTCCCCTTATCTATAATTCCTTTTGCCCTCTCTCCATTCCTACTATCCAAATCTTGACTGCACTTGCTCATATGACATCTCTTCCATTATTCTTTTCCTGACAGGTAGCAAATTAGATATCTTGCCATCTGTGGATTAAGTTAGTGTAGTTTGGAGGGCTGATCACCAAACTATCAAGTCAGTCTTGATAGTAAAGCTCTAGTTATGGGCCTAGTTTAGGTTGCACAGTGGGTACAGTCCTGAGTCTAGAGTCAGGAAAACCTGAGATCAAATCAGGCCTCAGATACTGTGTGACCTTGGGCAAGTCACCTGACCTTTGTTTGTCTCCATTTCTTAATCAGGAAAATGGGGATAAATACTATATAAATGTCAAATTATTTTATTATCATTATTATTGTTATAATTATTATATATACATGTATATGCATACAAACATGTATACAACTATCCGCTGAGCCAACCCTATCCCCACCTTGCTGTCTAGGGGTCTACTATATTCCAGAATACTGCAGAACAACAGACTGAAACTTGCTTGGGCACATTATTGAAGATAATTGCATTTGGTGTGCATCAAAATGAATTTGTTATACAGCCAGGGCGTGCAATGGATAGAGCATTGGTCCAAGAGTCAGGAAGACTCCTCTCTCTGAGTTCAAATCTGACTTAGACACTAGCTCTGTGACCCTGGGTAAGTCATTTAACCCTGTTTGCCTCAGTTTCCTCATCTGTTAAAAGGGTAGACAAGAAAATGGCAAACTACTCCAGTATCTTTGCCAAGAAAATCCCAAATGGGGTCACAAAGAGTCTGACATGACTGCAATAACTGAATAACAAAAGACATTCTAAATTCACTATCATGCCATGATATTAATATCCCTATGACAGAGGTAGGTCAGGAAAGTTCCTGAACCCCAAATGTCATGCTTTTCCCACATCCCCATGTTGTTTCCTTTTCTGGCACTTCTTAGCTAATCTGAGGTTTTCCAATTTTCTGAGGGATTTTTATGTATAAAAACCAATTGATGGGAATAAATAAGAGGTGAGATTGTATTCATTTGCTCATGAACATTTGTCATATGAATACGAACCATCAGTGTGACTTGGGGGCACTTTGGTTATAAATACGGCAGCACAAGGATGTCAGGGAAAGAAGGAAGGTTCAGAAAAAACGTCCTGACAACATCAAAGTATTTTGACATCTTGGTTGATTTTGCTCATATTTTTCCCTCCACTGTTATTATATACAAAGTATCTCAAAAGTCTCAGTGCAGTTTTAAGCTATCAAAATCATTTAAGCTGTTTGTTTTTCACTCATTTTCCAGTTATGTCTGACTCTTTGTAACCCCACATGAGGTTTTCTTGGCAGAGATAATAGAATGGCTTGCCATTTCCTTCTCCAGCTCATTTTACAGATGAGGAAACAGGCAAACAGAGCTAAATGACTTGCCCAGGGTCACACAGCTGGGAAGGTGCCTGAGGTCAGAGTTAAACTATGGTTCTCCTGACTCCAGGCCCAGCATTCTGTGCACTATGGAGTCACCTAGCTGCCCTGCTATGCTCTTTACCTTTTCAAATATTCCTAGAGCCCTGGTCAGATCTGTCCTTGGCACCCTTGTAATTAATGTCCCTATCCATGCATATGTCATGCTCCTCTCCCTCCTGCCTCTCCCAGCAGGATGTAAACTCCTTAAGGGCAAAGAGTTTCATTTAGGGACTAGCAGAGTGTTGTGCACAAATGAGGCATGTGATAAATGTTTATTGAATTGAATTGTTATTATGCTGTTTTATGTGTATAAATCTTGTCTCTCTGATGAGACATATTCCTTAGGGATATAGAGAACATTTCAATTTCATTTGTATTCTAGAGAGGAAATAGATATAGCAGAACAAGGAGTCACTAAACATTGGTTCAAGTCCTGACTAGAATGTTTAACTATGTGACCTTAGTGAAATCATCTAACCTCTGTGAACCTTAGTTTTTCTATCTATAAAATAGGAATAATAACATTTGTATTGTTGAATGATAAATTTGGAGTCCAAGGATCTTGTGACCTTGGGCAAGTCCCTTAAACTCTATGGGGCTCAATTTCTTCATCTGTAAAATGAGGGGTTTGGACTGGATGGCATCAAAGTCTCCCTCAAACCCTAAATCTTTGATTCTGAGACCTCAAAAGATTATTATGAAGAACAAAGTAATCAAGATAATGAGTAGAAAGTGCTCTATAGCCATAAAATAATGTATAAACATAAGCTAGTATATTCTTCAGTGCTAGACACACAAACTGAAAGCTGGAAGGACAGAGGACATCAGGTAAAGAACCCTCTGTAATGTTAATGTTCCCTGCCAAGTAATAGGCTTCATGTGGAGCCAATTAAGGGAAGCTTGCTTAGGGGAGGTTTGCTTGTAGAAAGACTTTCACACCTTTTGTTAATTTCTAATTAAGCCCTGAGTTAGGAGGGTTATGATGCCCTCTGGCTCTAAAAAAGAGTATATATACTCTGAGGTTAGCATTTTGCTTTGGGGCTGACTCACTGGAAGAGTGTTCTTGTGATTTGACCAGATGAGACTCTGGGTAGCCATTAAGGAGTCTCCCCCCTCGCCCCTGCCCCAAGGCTTTGAAAAACCCAAATATTGGTGCTTCTCTCTCTGGTAACTATGTGTGTATTGCCTGAGTCCAAAAGTTGGATCTGTTTGTTGATCTATGCTAAATTCTCATACAGAAGCCTTGTCTATTGGCCTTTATTTCTCTGCTTGTATTTTTTCTATTATCTTTGTTTGGATTTTCTCTGAAGTTCAGGGTGCTGACTTTTCCCCTGAACTGATGAATATAATTAAAAAGATTGTTGACCCCTTGAACAGCTATCCTTCCTAGTAAAGCAGATCCAAGAACCTGTGCTAGCAGCCATCCTGGGTATGCCACTGTGGTTGGTGCTATACTCTCTCATTTTATAGATGAGAAACTGAGACTTAACTACTCAAGCTCACACAGAGAGTAGGGAGCAGGAATTAGACTCCAAATCAAAATATCTTTCCATCATTCTATGCCATCAAAATAATTCTTGTCAAATCAATAAATAATTATTTCTTTCAGGCTCTTGGTTATTAGGAACATGCCAATCTCAGCATGTTTGATTTAGATAATCCCCATCTTCCCAGTTTTTGTTTTGAGTTTTTTGGGGTTTTTGGTAGAAGATGATCCTCCATCTTAGAAAACATGCAAACACTTACCTATTGAAAGGAGTATCAGGAATTTTGGTTTTCATCTCCTTTGTGACATTTTTCATTGCTTTCAGATAACCAGATTCTGGTAAGTCTTTTTGGTATTTGGGATTGTGTCTCATCAGGTATTCACCCAGATAATTAATCGGATTAAATTTTTTCTTCCTTTTCAACTCCAAAAGCTTTCTCTTTTGAACCTCCATTAACAATTTTTCAACTCCTGGCATTAGGGTAGGCAACAGCTTCTCCAGCAAATATGCTTGAGTATCCAATGTCATTTTGTCATCATTTAACCATTCGTCGGCCAAGCTATCCAAAGGGAACTTTTTATCCATCTTTTTGTCTAGTTCCTTTTGCAGGAGAAATTTATTAATTACTCTATCCTGCATAGCCATGGATCTTGCCTCAACTTTTTCAAAGAAATTGTCCTTCCATGGAAATGTGCATTCTACTCTCTCTGGTGGTTCCTCTATGTTCAAAGCCACATTCTCCCATATCTCTGATTCAGGAGCGTCTGATGTTATTGTGACAGATGCCATTTCAGAAGTAGATGAAGGCATCTCTTTGAGCTTATCTTCTTGTACTTTTTCTTCTGGGGGAAGAAAAACAAGTAGGAAGTCAGTGATAGAAACAAAATATACGCAATTGTAAGATTGCTCAGGAAAATGGCTTTCCCACCTAGATAAAAGGTCTCTGTTTAAATGTATTTCCTCCTACTCTCATATCTCTAGCCACTTTCATTTTCTATTTAGATAAAACATGGCTCTATTAGCCACTGGAAGTTTTCCTCACATTTTTCTTCAGTCCATTAGATGGTGAGTTCCTTGAGGGCAGGGACTATCTTTTGCCTCTTTATGTATCCCAAGTTCTTATTATGCTAAAGTATGAATCTGGCACATAGTGGGCATTTAATAAGTGTTTATTGATTGGTTGAATTTCAATTCTTTAGTTAGCTAAAATTCTCTTTAGCTTCTATGTTTTCCCACTTTCCTAGAAAATCTTCCCTTTCCAGATTTAGACTCAAAATATTAGAGTTAGAAGGAAATGTGGAGGCCATCAATTCCAACCCCCTTATTTTACAACTGAGAGAACTGAGGCCCAAGGAGGTTAGGTGACTTGTCCAAGATCAGCCAAGTAGTAGCAGAGGCTGTGTATGTCCTGATACCTGTGCATGTAGAAGCATGTTTAGTGCAATACATTTGTGGAAAGCCTCTAGATGGAACCTTAAACTTTAACTAGTCTAATTCCTTCTTTTGACATAGTAGGAAATGAAGGCCCATAGAAGTCTTTACAAAAAGCACACAACTAGTTCCTGGTACAGTTGGACCAAACTCCCAGTGATTTGACTCCCAGTACATTGACATCACCCTGTTTGTAACTTTTTAAAAATGTACATTTTAACCTTAAAAAACAAGTAAACAAAATGAAGAATAAGTTTCCCAGGGTCCCACACTGACCTCTACCTCCTGGGATTAGGTTCCTCTGGATCTTTGAGGTTCAGAGTTTGCACTCTTCATGGCATTTCAGGTTAGAGTGCTCAGGACCTTGGAGCCCTTGGGACAGGGGGCTCCTAGTCTGAGTACTACTATACCCAAAGTGTTAGGGACCTTTCTTGTCACATCAAAGGTCCCTCCCATGTGTTCCCAACCACCATGGGGCTTCTCAGGGGAGCCCTCAATTCTCACTGCCACCACATACAGACCCTTGCAGGCTATAAGTATCTCTGGACTGACTGGTCATAAGAAAGGATTTGTTTGTTTGCCCCTGTTGGTGTTGGCTTTGGCCATGGATTTGTTTCTCATGGACTTCTGGTTGACTCTTTGTGCAGTTCTGAAGTATAGGAGATAACAATTCTCAGTGGATTTCTTGATCATTATTCAATTGGGTATAATATTTGTTTTTTTGTTTTTTGTTTTTTTTTGCTAGAGTGTGGGAGTTAGCCTACTTGCTTCTATTTGAGAAACCATTTGGGTCAAAACTCTCCCTCCCTTCCCACTTTATAGGGGAGGAAACCAAGACCCAAAGACCTGAAATGACTATCAAAGGTGGGTGTTTCTAATTTCCCTCCCCCCCAGCCTGCCCTCCCTTCCATCATCCCCCCCTCTCATCCCCTTCCCCTATACTCTCCTGTAGGATGAGATATCCTATTTAGTGTCTATGTAATTCCCTCCCTAAGCCAAATTCATTGAGAATAAGGTTGACTCATTCCCTTTTGCCTTCCTGTTCTTCCCCTCTATTGCAACAGTTTTCCCTTGCTTCTTCTATATGAGATAATTTACCCCATTCAATCTCTCCCCATCTCCTCTCATTATATTCCTCTCTCACATCTTAATTTCACCTTTTAAGTATCATGCCTTCCTATTCAACTGGTCCTGTGCCCTCTGTCTAGTTATACCTGTACACATATTACTCACATATGTATTCATATGCTCATATACCCTCCTATATAGACATATATATCTATGTATACATATATGTGTGTGTATACATTTCTATTCCCTTCAACTATCCTCATACTGAGAAAAGTTTCAGAAGTTAAAATGATCATTTTTCCATGTAGGAATGTAAATAGTTCAACTTTGATAAGTTCCTTATGATTTCTTTTTGCCTGTTTACCTTCTCATGCTTCTCTTGCTATTTGTATCTGAATTAAAATTTTCTATTCAACTCTGGTTTTTTCATCAAGAATACTTGAAAGTCCTCTATTCCATGGAATGACCATATTTTCCCATGAAACATGATACTCAGTTTTGCTGGGTAGGTGATCCTTGGTTTTAATCCCAGCTCCTTTGACCTCTGGAATATCATATTCCAAGCCCTTTGACCCCTCAGTGTAGAAGCTGCCAGATCCTGTGTTATCCTGATTGTGTTTCCACAATATTCAAAGTGTTTCTTCCTGGCTGCTTGTAATATTTTCTCCTTGATCTGGGAACTCTGGAACCTAGCTATAATATTCCTAGGAGTTTTCTTTTTGGGATCATTTTCAGGAGGTGATTGGTAGATTCTTTCAACCTCTATTTTGTCCTCTGGTTCTAAAATATCAGGGCATTTTTCCTTGAGAATTTCTTGAAGGGTGATTTCTAGGTTCTTTTTTTGATCATGGCTTTCAGGTAGTCCAATAATTTTTAAATTATTTCTCCTGAATCTATTTTCCAGGTCAGTGGTTTTTTCAATAAGATATTTCACATTGTCTTCTATTTTTTTCATTTGTTTGGATCTGTTTAATAGTATCTTGATTTCTCACAAAGCTTCCATTTGCTCCAATCTAATTCTGAAGGAATGATTCTCCTCAGTGAGCTTTTGAGATTCTTTTTCCATCTGGTAAATTTGGCTTTTTAAGGCAATCTTCTCCTCATTGGCTTTTTGAGCCTCTTTTGCCATTTGAGTTATTCTATTTTTTAAGGTGTTATTTTCTTCAGTCAGGTTGTTGACTCTCATATTATAATTTTTTTGCACCATTGTCATTTCTCTTCCCAATTTTTCCTCCACTTCTCTTACTTGATTTTCAAAATCCTTCTTGAGCTCCTCCATGGCCTGTAACCAATTCACATTTTTCTTGGAAGCTTCTGGTGCAGAAGTTATGACTTAGTTGTCTTCCTCTTGTTTCATGCTTTGATCCTTTTTGTTCACAAAAAAAGGGATCCAGAGTCAGACTGCTGTGCTTGCCTTGCTTCCCTCACTTGCTCATGTTGCCACTCAATTACATGACTTTTGAGCTTTTTGCCACAGAAGAACTCTGCTATGGTGAGGTGGAGGGGGGCTTTGAGCTATTAGTTGGGTTCCCTCTCTGAAGCCTCCACAAGCTCTGGCAAACTGGTCACACACCCCAGGACCTCCACCCTAGACAGCAATCCAGATCCAATCAGGTTAAAGGAAGAGTGATTACCCCTCAGACTGGTCATTTGGTGCCCCTACAATCAACAAGCAAGGAGCTCTGAACCAACCATGTGGCAGTGGCTGCACAGCTTCGGCACCTCAGTGGCTTCTCCCTCCAGGGGGTAAAGGCCAGATCACACTACAGAATTCCCAGGTCCCAAAGTCCACACTGCACTGACCTCTCACTTTGTACTTAGCATCTATGGGTTGATAATTCTGGAAACTGCCGCAGTGGCTGGTTGTAGCCTCCCTGTGGCTAAAACCTCTGGCTGGTGCAGGGCTGGCCTCGGCTCCCAACATGCTGCACTGGCCGTGTCCTGCCAGCCTGGCAGACTGTCTTCATCAGGAGGTTAGCTTCTCTGTGTCATTTTGTGGGTTCTGTAGCTTTAAAGTTTTTAGAGTCATTTTTTAAATGAATTGGAAGAGGTGGAAGCAGTAACCCTGTAGAAGTCCTATTTCTACTCTGCCATCTTGACTCCACCCCAAGAAGGAGTTTTCTATAGTAATAAAATTAAAAGTCTAATTCCCATTGTTGCTACTATTACTATTAGTATTGGAATTGGGTTTATCCATTTTAGTAACTTATTATAGCGCCAGATCCTTCTCCCCAAAATCGTACAATTCACAACTCTACCCAGCCGGGTAACTGGGTGCCTGTTTTCCTCTATCCTTGCCAACACTGAATTCTATTATTTTTAACAATCTTTGACAATTTTGTGGCTATAATATTGTTTCTCAAAGTTTTTTTCTTTTCCATTTCTCTTATTAAAGAGTTTGATCAGCTCTTGCCACAGATTATAAACAGTCTGCATTTTCCCCCTTGAAAATGATTAATTCATAATCCTCTGACCATTTACACACTTAGGGGCAAGGGTATACCTCAAGGATATCAGTTCCCTATAGATCCTAGTGGACTAGACTACTTATATCTAGGTATGGAGAAGCACAAGACTCCACTCTGCAGTGTCTGATGATTGTGGGCTAGGGACTAACTACCCACTCACTATGGATCAATCATATTCCTTTAAATTGTCACTGTCGAACCCCTACCCAGAGTGATATCCTATCTCCTCCCATCTTCAATCTGTTCCTCTATTAAGGCTGCTCAGCACAATGATGGCACAATTTGTAATTGGGTTAGATGCCAACACCAATTGTGCTACAAATGTACAGAATTATAAGTGGGTTAGAATCCTTCATCAACCACAGTTATAAATCAATGTATTATGTACCCATTAGCCTTCAGAGCCATCTAAAATAACAAGAATAAAGTACCCATGGCTTTAAAATGTTGAGAGTATGGTATATGAGGGTGGGACGGGGAACAATAACAAAGAAATCCAAAGCCTTTCCCCCCAATCATTATGCAAAGTGGCTTTTGATAAGATATATATTCCAGTCACTCTCTACCCTATTCCTTGATGCCACTGTTCACAATTCATTTCTAAGTGCTGATGTAGCTAATTTTTCCCCAAAAGGAAAAGAGCAATGATCTAGAAAATCTAGAAGTCATCTATATTTGGCTTCACAATGCACAATACGATTTTGTGGGTGGTGACCTTGCTTCCTAATTATAGTTTTCCTGAACTGATCTTCGAATTAATTGGCAATCTTTGAGCAAATAAATATACTGGATGCCAGTGGTAAGAATCTTGATGAGGAACTTGTCCAGGATAACAACAGTTTGCCACAAATAATCTTATCTCTTAATGCAGCCCAAGATTGTTGTTGTTCAGTCATTTTAGTCATGTCCGCCTCTTCTTGACCCCATTTGGGGTTTTCTTGACAAAGATACTAGAGTAGTTTTCTATTTCCTTCTCCAGCTCATTTTACAGATGATGAAACTAAGGCAAACAGAGTTAAGTGACTTGCTCAGGTCACACAGTTAGTAAGTATCTGAGGCTAAATTTGAACATGGGAAGTTAAATCTTCCTGATTTCAGGCCCAGTACTCTATCCATTGCATCACCTACCTGTCCTCACAACCCATGATTACATTAGATTTTTTTTTAGCATCAAATCACGCTAATGAATCATATAGTGCTTTTAGTTCATTAGGACCAAATTAGCACCTTTTTCATGCCTCTTCCCAATCGATGGACACTCCCAGTTCTTTGCTATAACAACAAAGAACTGCTACAAATATTTTTGTACACAAGAATAATTTTCTTCACCCTTTGATCTCTTTGGGGTTACATATTCTTTCAATGACCTAGGATATCATTTGTCCCATGTAGTATTATTCTCCCTAATCCTGCCCAAGGAAGATAGAACCAGGAATGGGACCTGTCATGGGCTATGGTTAAGGGTTTTTCCCACAGTAAATAAACCTTTATTAAATGCCTACTGTGTGCCAACCATTATACTAAGCACTTAGGATACAAAAAGAGGCAAAGGACAGTCTCTGCTCTCAAAAAACAATAAAAAGGGAGAAAACATGCAACTGACTATGTACAAACAAGCCACATAGAGAATAATTTGGAGATAATCTTAGATGAAAGGCACTAGGATTAAGAGGGATCAGGAAAGGCTTCTCTAGAAGGCAGGATTTTAGCTGAGACTTGAAGGAATCTGGGAAAGCCAAGAGATGTGTAGAGAGAGGATACTAGGTATGGTGGACAACCAGTGAAAATACCCAGCATCAGAGATGGAAGGTCTTGTGTAAGGAAGCTAGTGTGACTGGATCACAGTCTACATGGTGGGGGGCAGTGGGTGAGGTATGGCAGGAAGGATGAGGTGCAAGGAAGAATAGAAAGGGCAAAGACTTTGAATGCCAAACAGAGGGTTTTATATCAGATCTTGGATTAGACAGGGAGCCACTGGAGATGACTGAATATGAAAGTAATACGGTCAAATCTGGTCTTTACAAAGATCATTTTGATAGCCCTTTAACAGGTACCATCAGAGAAGATGAGATCACTAAGTGAAGTAGTATAGAGGGAGAAGGGAAGGGGGCCCAACACAGAGCCTTGTGGGAAACCCACAGTTAGTAAGCATGATATGGATGAGAATCCAGCAAAGATGGAGAAGGAATAATCAGAGAGGTGGAAGGAAAACTGAGAGAGAAGGGGGTATATGGAAAACTTAGAGAGAAGAGAGAATCAAGCAGGAAGCAGTAATCAGTGGTGTCAAAAGCTGCAGAGAGGTCATGGAGAATGAGGATTAAGAAAAGGCTATTAGATTTGGCAGCTAAGAGACCATTGTTAACTTTAGAGAGAGAAGTTTTGGTAGAATGATAAGGTCATTCTTTCCATGGTACAAGATCCCAAGTGAATCCAGAAGTTTGGGACATTACCAGATTGTAGATTTAGCATTGGGAAAGATCTTAGGGAATTCCATGCAGAAAGAGAATCAGTGTCTAGAGAGATGTGAACTGGGCTGGGAGGCTGGCTCAATAAATGGGGTTGTTCAGAGAGTGAGTGAAGTGATGGGATCTGGCGATTGGGGTGAGAGGTATCTAGGCAGGATCTAACAGAGTCCTTCATATTTCCCATATGATCTTATACAAATTCTGCATAGTATCATGCTCTGCTTCTTCTAGCTTCACTTAAATTATAGGTAGTAGCAAGAGAACCAGATTTGGGGTTCAGTATCCATTGAATAATTCTCAGCTCATTTCTGACACTGTTCTTATTCATGTCATTCTTGTATTTGTCCTGAGTTGCATGTTTCCTCTCCAACACACACACATACAATTTCCATAAATTTGTATATAGCTTATTGAAAATCTGAGCTAATCAGAGAGCTGTGTATCTTTAAATGCCACCATATTTTCTTTGAATGACCTCAAGATCATTCACAATTGTCTGTTTCTATTCTTTTTTAAAATTTTTTTTAAATTATATTTTATGTTTATTTTTAGTTTACATTATTCATTTCCACAAGATTTTGAGTCACAAATTTTCTCCCCATCTTTCCCCTGCCCAACACCCCAAAACAGTGATTCTACTGTATACCCCACCCCCAATATGCTCTCTCCTATATCCTCCCCCATACCCCCTCTGACTTTCCAGTAGGGCAAGATGGATCTCCATACCCCAGTGCTTGTATATCTTCTTTCCTAGTTGCATGTAAAAATAAAATAATTTTTTTAACATTTGATTTTACAGCTTTGAATTCCAGAATCTTTCCCTTCCTCCCTCGTCACTCACCCCCCACTGGTAAGATAAGCAATTCAATATAGGTTGTACATGTGTAGTTACACAAAACATTTCCATAGTGGATATATTGTGAAAAACTAACTATATTTCCCTCCATCCTATCCTACCACCCACTTGTTCTATTCTCTACTTTGATCCTGTCCCTTTTCAGAAGTGGGTGCTTCTAACTACCCTCCCCCCCCAACCTGCCCTCCCCTCCATCATCCCTGCTCTCATCCCCTTTCCCCCTACTCTCCTGTAGGGCAAGATACCTAATTTAGTATGCATGTCATTCCCTCCCTAAGCCAAATTCAATGAGAATAAGGTTGACCCATTCCCTTTTGCCTTTCTGTTCTTCTCCTCCATTGTAACAGTTTTCCCTTGCCTCTTCTATATGGGATAATTTACCCCATTCTGTCTCTCCCTATCTCCTCTCATTATATTCCTCTCTCATCTCTCAATTTCACCTTTTAAATATCATCCCTTCCTATTCAATTGATCCTGTGCCTTCTATGTATACCCGTACACATATATACACATACTCACACATGTATTCATACACACATATACCCTCTTATATGGACATATATGTGTGTGTGTGTGTGTGTGTGTGTGTATACACACACACATACATTTATATTCCCTTCGACTATCCTCATACTGAGAAAAGTTTCATAAATTAAAATTATCATTTTTTCGATGTAGGTATGTAAATAGTTCAACTTTGATAAGTTTCTTATGATTTCTTTTCCCTGTTTACCTTCTCATGCTTCTTTTTCTTCGTGTATTTGAATGTCAAATTTTCTTTTTTTTTCTTTTTTTTTGGGGGGGATTGATTCTGTAATGTCTTTATGATCTTAAAAAAAAGAATGGAAAGGAAGGAGAAAATGAATATGCTTGAGAAAGGAAAAGAAAAGCTAGGGAAAATTATCTCATGTTATCAGGCCCAACAAGTACTCATAAATATACACACAATTGAGTACAGAAATGTATTTCATTCAACATGGAATAGGAGGGAAAAAAGAGAAAGGAGACAGGGGAATTAGAGGGAGGTTAAATTAAGAGAAGAATTAGTCCTAAGAAAAACAAACTCTAAGGATGTACAAAAATATTTATAGCTCTTTTTTTTGGCCTTTTTTGGGGGAAGGCAATTGGGGTTAAGTGACTTGCCCAAGGTCACACAGCTAGTTTTTGTGATTTATAGCTCCTTTTTAGTTGACTGATGAGACCAATACGAACTCAGAATGTCTACCACAGGTCAAGCACAAATAGTTCACATGAACATTTGGGTTCGTTTCTCTAAATTTGAGCATCTCATGTTTCTTTTGAGCTACTTCAATTCTGTTTTGCCCATAGAACGCAGTGCCTCCTTTGATGCCATCATGCCATGTCCTTTGCCATGCAATCAATTCTGAAGTTCTTCAGAGAGATCTTGAGAGTGTCCTTGTATGGCTTCTTCTGATTTCCATGTGAGCACTTGCCTTGGGTGAATTCTCTGTAAAGTAGTCTTTTAGGCAAATGTACATTTGGCATTCAAACAATGTGGCCAGCCCATTGGAGTTGCAGTGTCTGTAGTTGATTTTGAATCTTGGCAGTTTAGTTCAAGAAAGGACCTCAGTGTCTGGTACTTTGTCCTGCCAGGTGATCTTCAGAATCTTCCTAAGACAACTCAAATGGAATAAATTCAGTTTCCTGGCATGGCACTGGTATACTGTTGAGGTTTCAGAGGCATACAACAATGAGGTCAGCACAAGGGCTCTATAGACCTCAAGTTTGATAGACAGTCTCATATCTCTTCTTCCCTAAACTTTCATTCAGAGCTTCTCAAACACCGAGCTAGCTCTGGCAATGTGTGTGTCAGAATGTCAAGTTTTCTATTCAATTCTGTTTTTTTTTCATCAAGAATGCTTGAAAGTCCTCTATTTCATTGAATGACCATATTTTTCCCTGATACATTATACTTAGTTTTGCTGGGTAGGTGATTCGTGGTTTTAATCCTAGCTCCTTTGACCTCTGGAATGTCATATCCTAAGCCCTTTCAATCCCTCAGTGTAGAAGCTGCTAGATCCTGTGTTATCCTGATAGGGTTTTCACAATATTCAAATTATTTCCTCTTGGCTGCTTGTAATATTTTCTCCTTGATCTGGGAACTCCGGGACCTGGCTATAATACTCCTAAGAGTTTTCTTTTGGTGATCTTTTTCAAGAGGTGATTGGTGAATTCTTTCGATTTCGATTTTGCCCTCTGGTTCTAAAATATCAGGGCAATTTTCCTTGAGAATTTCTTGAAGAATGACTTCTAGGTTCTTTTTTTGATCATGGCTTTCAGGTAGTCCAGTAATTTTTAAATTATCTCTCCTGAATCTATTTTCCAGGTCAGTGGTTTTTCCAATGTAACATTTCACATTGCCTTCTATTCTTTCATTTGTTTGGATCTGTTTAATAGTATCTTGATTTCTCATAAAGTCATTAGCTTCCATTTGCTCCAATCTAATTCTGAAGGAATTATTCTCTTCAGTGAGCTTTTGAGATTCTTTTTCTATCTGGCAAATTCAGCTTCTTAAGGCATTCTTCTCCTCATTGGTTTTTTGAGCCTCTTTTGCCATTTGAATTAATCTATTTTTAAGGTGTTATTTTCTTCAGTCAGATTGTTGACTCTCTGTTCATGATTTTCTTGCATCATTCTCATTTCTCATTCCAATTTTTCCTCCAATTTTCTTACCTGACTTTCAAAATCCTTCTTGAGCTCCTCCATGGCCTGTAACCAATTCATATTTTTCTTGGAAGCTTTTGATGCAGGAGTTCTTTGTTGTCTTCCTCCCATTCCATGCTTTGATCCTTTTTGTCCCCCAAAAAGGAATCAAAAGATGGATTGCTGTGCTTGCTTTGCTTCCTTTGCTTGCTCGTGTTGCCACTCAATTACTTGATTTTTGAACTCTTTGCCACAATAGAACTCTGCTTCCCGAGGGGAGAACTTTATCCCAAATCACTGGGGTTTTCGCAACTGCTAGAGCTATTCGGGGGGCACCATCTCTACAACCCCCAGAAACTCTGGCTCACTGGTCACACACCTCAGTACCACCAACCCAAGACCACATTCCAGATCCAGACAGGTTAAAGCAAGAGCAATTACCCTCTGAATGGTTGCTTGGCCCCTCTATGATCCAAAGGCTGGGAGCTCTGAAGCAGCCACGTAGAAGCGGCTGCATGACTGCCGCACTTCTACCACTTCTCCCTCGGGGGTAGAGGATGGACCATGCCTCTGTCCTCCCCAGTTCCACAAAGTTCTAAACTGACCTTTTACTTTTTCTTTGGCATTTATAGGTTGATATTTCTGGAAACTGCCACAGCTGCTGGTGATCCACTCTATGGAAGTCTGCTACAGCTACTGCTGGTCAGGGTTGCCCTGGGGCTAAAACAGCAGGCTCATGCAGGGCTGGGCTCTGCTCACAGCAGGCTGCAATGGACCCTTCCTGCTGGGCTTCTGGGCTGCCTTCAGTGGGAGATTTGCTTCTCTCTGTTACTTTGTGGGTTCTGTAGCTCTAAAATTTGTTTAGAGTCATATTTTATAGATATTTGAGGTGGTTATGAGGGGAGCTCACAGAGTTTTCCTGCTTCTACATCACCATCTTGACTGAAACAAACCTATTTCTACTCTTGAGAATCTTTCATTCCACTTGATCAGTCTTTTCTTTTAATGCTTTATGCTATGGGATTATATGTGCGTATATACAAAGATATATTTGTATGTATATGTATATATTTGATATATGTACATAAAACATATATATGTACATGCTTTTTTAATCACAAAACTTGATAAAGTATCTCATACTATTCTTGTGGAGAAGATAAATGTGAACTAGAAGATAATCTAATCAGCTGAATTCAGAAATGTTGGATGGTGGCCATACTTACACAGTTAGCTATGATAAATAGTTCAATGTCAATAAGGCTGGCGTCTCCAGTGGAGTTCCCCAGGGATCTTTTCTTGGCCCTCTGCTAGTGACCATTCTTATCAGTGTTTTGGAAAAAGATATAGATGGAATGTTCATCAAATTTGCAGATAGCATCCAGCTAGCAGGAACAGGCAACACACTAGAATATGGACAGGCTAGAGAACAGATGTCAAACACAGGGCCAGTTGGTCACATGCAGCCCACAACATTCCTCTGTGCAAGAATGAACCAGATTAAAATGTAATTGGGAAATATTTAACAAAATAAATAAAATAAAACATAGATAACATTATTTTGTGGTTTTCTAAGTCAATATAAAGCCTGTGGGGATGTCTACACATCTTGGTGGCCTTTGTTTCTATTTCAATTTGATACCATTGGGCTAGAACATCAATCTAAATCTAATTCAGTGAAAATCAGTAGGGATGAATGTAAAGTCTTATGCTTGGCTACAAAAAAGTCAGCTTCACAGTCAGGCAGAGACGGAGATGCTTCTGGAAGAACCATTGCTATGGCCACCCAAGGAGAACCCCAAGTGCAGTTCAAACTTGTGTTAGTTGGAGATGGAGGTGCCGGAAAAACCACATTTGTAAAACATCACTTGACTGGTGAATTTGAGAAGAAGTATGTAGCCACCCTGGGTGTTGAGGTCCATCCTCTGGTGTTCCATACTAACAGAGGTCCTATTTAATTGAACGTATGGGATACAGCTGGCCAAGAGAAATTTGGTGGTCTGAGAGATGGTTATTACATCCAAGCTCAGTGTGCCATTATAATGTCTGATGTAACATCAAGAGTTACTTACAAGAATGTACCTAACTGGCATAGAGATCTGGTACGAGTATGTGCAAATATCCCCATAGTGTTGTGTGGCAACAAAGTGGATATCAAGGACAGAAAAGTCAAGGCAAAATCAATTGTCTTCCACAGGAAGAAGAATCTCCAGTACTATGACATCTCAGCCAAAAGTAACTACAACTTTGAGAAGCCCTTCTTTTGGCTTGCTATAAAACTTATTGGAGACCCTAATTTGGAGTTCATTGCCATGCCTGCTCTTGCACCTCCAGAGGTTGTCATGGACCCAGCACTGGCAGCACAGCATGAGCAG
The DNA here is from genome assembly GCA_011680675.1 of Gymnobelideus leadbeateri. Lineage (NCBI taxonomy): Eukaryota > Metazoa > Chordata > Mammalia > Diprotodontia > Petauridae > Gymnobelideus > Gymnobelideus leadbeateri. The sequence goes on along the minus strand of WOXC01008715.1, from coordinate 13,574 downwards.
GACTTACAGATTGCTCAGATAACTGCACTCCCTGGTGAAGATGATGACTTGTAAGAGAATGAAGCTAGAGCCCAGCATCAGAAGTCTAGTTTTATAGGCAACTGTCCTGTGATGTCAGTGTTGTAGCATGTTTGCCACTTTATTATATAGCTGAGCAGAAAATGTGCTTAATCTTTGGGATGCTGAAGGAAATGAACCGGCTTCAGAGTGAATGTAGCAGCTTAAAAAATATAATTCATATTTTGGACCTGCATATTTAGCTGTTTTGGACCGCAGTTACGTCCCCTTGAGTTTCAAATATAAGACTGCTGCAGTCCCATCACAATATTCAGTAGTGAATCTGTTGTTACTGTCATTCCCATTCCCTTTTCGTTTAGATCATAATAAAGTTGTATTTCAAATTTTAAAAAAACTCAGCTTCACAAATATAAGATTGGAAGAGGTATGATTTGACATTAGTGCTTCTGAAAAATATCTTGAGATTTTAAGGGACTGAAAGCCTGATGTGAGTCAGCAGTGTGATTTGGCAGCCAAAAAAGCTAATTCAATCTCAGGCTGCATTAAGGCAGGAGGTAATAGCCCCACCATCCTGTGCCCCCCTCCAACCTTAGCTGGTGTATTGTGTTCAGCTATGAGCACCACAGTAGAATGGCATCAATAAGTTATAATAATAATATAATAAGTTATCAATAAGTTGGGAGAAGGGCATACAAGACCAAGTAAGGCTGTGGTGACTCATGAGTCATGACCTCCAAGACTGTGAGGATCAGTTGAAGGAACCAGGCATGTTGAAGTTGAAGAAAAGAAGACTGGAGAAATGTGTAATCTTTCTTCAAACATTTTAAAGAATCTCTTGTCAAGGAAGGATGAGGCTTGTTCTGCTTGGTCTCAGAGGGCAGAGCAGAAGCAATAGGTGGGAGTTGCCAAGAAGCAAATTTAGGCTTGATATCAGGAAGAACTTCCTAACAGCTAGAGCTTCCAGTAAATGAAATTTGTTGCCTCAAGACGCAATGAGTTCCTAGTCTTTGGAAGGCTCCAAGCAGAAACTGGGCAACCACTACTTGGGTATGTGATAGTGGGAATCCATTACTTGCATGGTCAATGAAGCCCCTTCCAACTCTCAAATTCTGCCATTCTGTAGTGGTCAGATGACTGTGAATCATGGCACATTGTAATGTCTGAAGAATCAATATTAGTACAGTAAGCCATGTGGCATAAGGCTCAGTGCATGCTGGATCTGGAGACAAGCCATGTTATTTCAAAGCCAGTTCTGCTATTTACACAGAGTGATCTTGGGCAAATCACTAAATTTTTATCAGTGTTTTGGAAAAAGATATAGATGGAATATTCATCAAATCAGATTTCCCATCTGTAAAATAGGTAGGGGGGATTGAACTATATGACCTCTAAAATGCCTTCTGGTCCTAAATCTATCATCCTATGCCATACACATGTGGATCACCCACTTGCAAAGAAAAATCATTTTAAACTACTCAAGCTACATTGAGCATAATTTTATCTTTAATAATTCAAAAGGTATTTAACAATCTTGCAGGTCCTCAGGTTATCTTTATAAATGTCAATTATCTTTGTACTAAAATTGTACAGAAGTGTTGGGTAATTGAGAATACCAATTAATAAAATGTTGTAGCTTATTGCTGGCTCACAAACATGCAGACAAAAAAAGGCTTTAGAGGTGTGTTTATGTTTTAAAGATAATTGTTTCCTCAATAACAAACAAAACTTGCTGGACTTGGAATCTAAACAGAGGCTTCATTTCATGTTTGTTTCTCTCTTTAAAAGAGCCTCTACTGACCAGTTAGTTGACTTTTGTGTGCTGAGAAAGGGTATTTGGGTGTGGTGGAACCATAATAGATTCAGGACTCCCTGCCCTCAAAATCTTTTGCTTCTGGGATTTGGGGGCTGAATGAGATGAGAAACCAAGCATCTGGGAACAGGCTTTTGTATACACACTTACTCTGAGAACCCGTTTTTTTAAAGTGATAGATGATAAGAAGACATCAAGGACAGTAGGTCTGTATCTAAAAGTTCATAGGGCTGTTGGATTCAAAGATCAAGAGGCCCTGGACCCTTTTACTATCCTTTCTGATTGCTGCTACCTGGCACCTGGTCCAGGAGCCAAAAGGCCTATGCAGACACCCTTAAAAATCAATATTTTATGTGCAGGAGGACCTAGATTGCTAAGGGGCAACATTTTATGAGCCTCTTTCCAGGGCAAGATCTGGTCAGATATAAGAAAGCAGGGAAAAGCTGGTTGCTTTATCCTCTCCAAAACCAATCAGTTTTAATTGGGGTTTATTTAACAGTTCAAATGGGTCCTTTTACAGGAGGCCCTTCCCAGCCCCTCCAGCTGCCAGGATCTTATCTGAGACTACCTTTCACCCCTTTTGTATTTATCTAGTGTTTTATACAACTTATCTTCCCCTTTAGCATGTGACCTCCTGGAAGGCAGGGACTTTTTATTGGGGAGGGGGTTCCCCCCTCACACTTAACAGTATTTCATTTTTCCAATTACACGAAGAGATAGTTTTCAACATTCACTTTTATAAGATTTTGAGCTCCAAATTTTTTTCTCCCTCCTCCCTACCCCTCCCCCCTCCCTAAGAGAGCATGCAATCTGATCTAGGCTATACATGTACAATCATATTAAACATATTTCCACATTAGTCATGTTATGAAAGAAGGATCAGAACAAAAGGGAAAAACCATGAGAAAGGAAAAAAAAGAAAAGAGTTAATAAGTATGCTTCGATCTGCATAGTTCTTTCTCTGGATGTGGATATCATTTTCCATCATGAGTCTTTTGGAATTGTCTTAGATCATTGTAATGCTGAGAACAGCAAAGTCTATCATAGTTAATCATCACACAATGCTACTATTGATGTGTACAATGTTTTCCTGGTTCTGCTCACTTCACTAAGCATCAGTTCATGTAAGTCTTTCCAGGTTTTTCTGAAATCCACCCGCTCATCATTTCTTTTTTTGGTTTTTTTTGCTTTTTGGAGGGCAATTGGGGTTAAGTAACTTGCCCAAGGTCACGCGGCTAGGTTTTTGTTTGTGTGTTTTAAGTGTCTGAGGCCAGATCCGAACTCAGGTTCTTCTGACTCCAGGGCTGGCGCTTTACTCATTGGGCCACCTAGCCCCTCCTGCTCATCATTTCTTATTGCACAGTAGTATTCTACTATGTTCATATACCACAACTTGTTCAGTCATTCCCCATTTGATGGGTATCCCCTCAGTTTCCAATTCTTTGTCACCACAAAAAGAACTGCTATAAATATTTTTGTACGAATAGGTCATTTCTCCCCTTCTTAAAATCTCTTTGGAATACAGATCTAGAAATGGTATTTCTGGGTCAAAGGGTATGCACAGTTTTATAGCCCTTTGGGCACAGTTCCAAATTGTTCTTCAGAAGGGTTGCATCAGTTTACAACTCCACCAACAATGCATTAGCATTCCAATTTTCTCACATTTTCTCCAACATTGATCATTTTCCTTTTTTGTCATATTAGCCAATCTGATAGGTGTGAGGTGGTACTTTAAAGTTGTTTTAATTTGCATTTCTCTAATCAATAGTGATTTAGAGCATTTTTTCATATGACTATAGATAGTTTTAATTTCTTCATATGAAGACTAAGGCAGAGACTATCTTGGCTTTTCTCTATGTCTCCAGTTCTTGGCCCGGTCCCCGGCACTAGGTGGCTGGGTAGACACAATGTTGGACTTAGGAGTCAGGAAGAAATGAGTTCTAATTCTCCCCAAGACATTCATTCATTCATGCTAGATAATCCTAAGCAGTTAGGTGGCCCCTAAGGGTAGCTAGGCGGTATAGTGGAAAGAGCACTGGGCCTGGAATCAGGAAGAACATCTTCATGAGTTCAAATCCCACCTAGCTGTGTAACACTGGGCAAGTCACTTAACCCTGTTTGCCTTAGTTTTCTCATCTATCAAATGAGCTGGAGAAGGAAATGGGGAACCACTCCAGGATCTCTGCCAAGAAAACCCCAAAGTCGGGTCACAAAGAGTCAGACAGGATTGTAAAATGACTGAAGGACAAAAACAACCCTAAGAAAGTCACTTAACCTCTGTCTGCTTTACTTTCTTTGGCTGTAAAATGCACTTACCTCCCAGAGTTATGAGGAGCAAAGGAAATAATAAATGCAAAGTGCTTTGTAAACCTTAAGGTACTAGGTAAACACTAGCTACCATTATTATTGACATTGAATGAGTATTTAATAAATGTTTGTCACCTCTCTTGTTATTAACAGATGACAAACTTTCTATAGGGGGGTTTTCCTTTTATCTGAACACAAGGTACCTCCTTCTCATCCACACTCTCAGTCGCTATTCTTATGTGTAGCCAATGTACAAAGAATGAATTTGATTCAAATCTAAAGAATACCTCTTGCCTGCTTCTCCTTCCCCCTTCCCTCCCCAGCCCCACAGGGTAGATCTTGCTCTTCCTGCTTTCGGGGCTGAGCTGGAGAGGAACAGCAATTTAACGAACAACCATCTGTTCTTGGTTCATTAGAAAACTCACCCATGAATTAGTGTGCGTGTGCTCAGTCTGGGATCTAGGCGGCCACTTCTCCTCCAGAGTGTTTGACTGCTACAAGTTGCTAAGCAATAATCCCAGGGACTGATTTGGCTCTTCCTCCCAGCTCCCCAGCCCCTACTACCTCTGCTGCTCCTTCTAGAAGGAGAGATCTAGTGTTTGTAAATAATAATGACCAACATTTAAATAGAGCCTTAGGGTGTGAAAAAAAGCATTTTACTAATATGTATATCCTCACAACAAGTTTGTAAGGCAGGCGCTACTGTCATCCCCCTTTTACAGATGAAGAAACTGAGGTTAAAATAGATTAAGTCCATTGCCCGAAGCCTGAGACAAGATTTGAAGTGAGATCTTCCTGACTCCACCTCCAGGGCTCTGTCCAAGGTGCCACCTGGCTACCTAGATTAAGTGACTTGCCAAGGGCACACGACCAACATGTGACTGAGGTGGGATTTGAACCAGGTCTTTCTGACTCTGCCACCTTTCTAGTCACCATGCCTCTCTCCATGCCTCTGGGTTCATATGTTGACTTTTGGAATGCTCTCAAGAGAATGAATGAGAGCTCAAGAGAAATTGTTCTCCTACCCAGAGGCCCCAGACAGATCGGCTTCTGTCTGATACTTGGTTCTTCATCCACAGTTGTGGCTGTGATGACCATAGCCCCAGCCCAACCCTTGTTGAAAGCACGTTAAATAAAAATTAGCTACAATAGGCCTCAGCAGGTATTTCCTTTCCTAAGGAATCATATAACTCTGGTGAGACCAGCTGCTAGTTACACTGTCTAAAATCAACATAGAAGAGTTACTCAAAGAGCTGGGAGATGTACCCTCTGAAAACAAACCCTGGGGAAGTCAGCTGGCTCACTTTGTCATGAAGATTTCTCAACATTGAGAAATGATGTGGCAATGCCAAGCAGAAAGAAAGAGGGAGTCTCAAAGAATCTAGAACAGAATCCCCAGGGAGCTCATCAAAGATCCAAGCTTGGCCTTCTGCTGGTTAACATTATTAGTGACTTAGATAAAGGAATAGAAGGCATGCATGTCCCACCTATAAACAACACAAAGTTGGGAGGATAGCTAACACATAGGATGATGCGGTTGGAGCTCAAAAAGATGCTGACCCAGTGAAGAAGTGGGCTGAATATAGTAAGACAAAATTTGAAAAAGGATAAATATAAAGTCCTACATTTGGGTTAAAAAGTTAATCTTGTAAATATAGGGTGGGGGAGAGGTGGTTAGCCAGTAGCTTGTCTGAAATGGATCTGGGGGTTTCAGTGGACTGCAAGCTCAATAGGAATCAGAAGTATGATATGGCAGCCAAGAAGTTAATGCCATTTGCAGTTTCATGTAAATCTTTTTTTCTGTTATTTAGATGTAAAAATGTTCACATCTGTTGATGTTTGCCAAGTTTATAATAATAGAAAGTTTGTAAAAATAAAAATTATTAAAAAAAACAAAAATAGAATTTAATAAAATTGGAACAAAGGAAGCACTGGGTTCAGATCTAGGCAGCACAGCTTAAGAAGGGCATTAGTGAGCTAGACAGCATCCAGAGGAAGTCCAGCCAGGATGGAGAAAGACCTTCAGTCCATGTCAAGTGAAAACTGATTGAAAGAACTAGAGGTGTTTAATGTGAAGAAGAGAGATCTTCCTTGTGTTTAATAGGAATTATTATGTAGAACCCCATATCAGATTGCATGACATCTTGGGGAGGGAGAAAGGAAGGAGGGAAAGAAAATTTATCACTTATGGAAGTGAATGTTGAAAACTAAAAATAAATAAAAAATTTAATTTAAATTTTTTAATGGGAAAAAGACCCACATGTACATAAATATTTATAGTAGCTCTTTTTGTAATGGCCAAGAACTGGAAATTTAGGGGATGCCCATCAATCTGGGAATGGCTGAACAAGTTGTGGCATATAAATATAATGGAATACTATTGTGCTGTAAGAAATGATGAGCGGGCAGACTTCAGAAAAACCTGGAAAGGCATACAAACTGATGCTGAGTGAAATGAGCAGAACCAGGAGAACATTGTACACAGCAACAGCCACGGTGTTTGACTGACTTTGATAGACTTAGCCCTTCTCAACAATGCAAGGACCTAAAACAATTCCAAAGGACTCATGATATCCAGATATCCAGGCATATCCAGAGAGAGGACTATGGAGTTTGAATACAGAGCAAAGTCAACTATTTTCTTTTTGTTTGGTTGGTTTGGTTTGTTCTTTCTCATGGTTCCTCCTATTCATTCTAATTCTTCTATACAACATGACTAATGTGAAAATGTTTAATAAGAATATATATGGATAGCCTATGTCAAATTGCATGTCTTCTTGGGGAAGGGGGGGGAAGAAGGGGAAGAAAATTTAAAACTTACAGAAGTGAATGTTGAAAACTAAAGATAAATAAACTTTAAAAAAGAAAAAAGAAAGCAAACTCCTTGGGAGCAGGAACTGTTTTGCTTTTGTCATTGTCTCTCAGCACAATGCCTGACACTTAGTAGGAGTGTAATAACTTTCCCAACTCATGTTTTTAAATATAAAGCACAGGAAAGCAAGCAGATTGAAATTCAGTTATCTAAATAGTAAAGGAAAAAAAATCCAAGTTCACTGACCCCAGTTTGAGAACTCCTGGTCTAAAGAATCCATATGTGAATATGGGCTGATTAAAATAGATGACTTACTGCTTTGTTAAAACTCCAAAGAATTATTCAAATTTGAGTGGTAATAGTCTTCCCAAGTGAAATGGTCAGGTTCAGAGTGAAGAAATTGATTTGGAAAATGTGGCCCTTCAGTGACAGGTGAAAAAGGACTTAGAAAAATTGATGCCGGGGAACTGTCCAATCAGCATATTGAAGCCCTGGGTAGAAAATTGTTGGAAATTTCTGATACAGACATGGATATAGACATGGATAAACAGAGACAGAGAAAGACAGAGATAGAAAGAATGAGAGAGAGCTAGAGAGAAAGATGGAAATGGAGATTAAAGATAGAGATGGGGGGATAGGAACTAGATCTGTGATTTCATTTGTGTGGAGTCCTTCCAGGTCAGGAAACTGCCTCCATCAATACAAATTAGCCCTTTTTCTATAATTTATCACCTTAGATGCCTGGGGCACTAAGGGGTTTGCCCAAGGTTACACAGCCAGGATATGTCAGAGAAAGGACCTGACCAAGGTCTTCTGAGCTTTAGGGTCAGCTCTCTAACCAGTATGCCAAGATTCCAAATCTGTAAATACTTGGTAGGTACATGTATGTATTTATACACATGTAATAACAGACCACATTTATATAACTCCTACTATGAGCAGATATTCTGCTAAGCATTTACTTTGCAAACATCATCTTGTTCAATCCTCATAAAAACCCTGGGAGGTACAGATGAGGAAACTGAGGCAGACAGCTGTTAAGTGACTTAGCATCATATGGCTGAGATTAGATTTGAACTCAGGTCTGGATTCCACTGTACCACCTAGCTGCCCCCCAACATGAACATATGTAGATACATATGTGGACACATATATATCTTATAGTATTTTTAAAATATTAAATAATGGCATTGACTTAATTTAAATTTAAAAGCATTATTTAAAAGACAGAAATACTTATTGAGAAAAGTGACTTAAAATGAAAATGCAACTTTTAAAAACTGGACATGTACAAAGGTTATGTTTTCATCGCCTCTGCAGATGCTTTCACCAAGGTAGCTGAGGCTTGAAGAAGAGGGCCTCTATGTGTGGAAAAGGCTTCATCTGGATCATCCTCAGAAACTTCCAAACTGTGAGCATCATCAGGCCTTCCCATCCAGGGAGGGAAGCAGAGTTGGGGTAGACTGGCATAGAAATGGGCTGGAAAGGACCTGAGGCTAAACGTGGGGCCAACAGTAGAAGGGATGGGAGTTAAGAACTGTCCTGCGGCAGAACAAAGGCCAAGAGAAAGTCTGAGAACAAACACTTGTTGATGACTGGTTGATTGATCGGCACAAGCCCTTGTGTTTTGGTAAGCTGCTGTAGCTTTGTATATGTATTATGCCCTTCATCATTTGTCAGACAATGAGCTCCATGATGGCAAAAATCATTTCTTATTTAATCTTTAAATATTCCTCAGTGTCCAACACATTCTGTCTATAGGAAACACTTGAAGAAATGTTCACTGAAGTTGAACCAAGGACATACAGAACATGACAGATTTCCACTATTTAGAAGGGTACAGAAAAATAGAAGTGGAAGGTGTATTTAATCAATTCTATTATGCTGATACATAACAATGGGCAGTGGGGTAGAGCAGTGGATAGGATACCAGGCCTGGAGTCAGGAAGACTCATCTCCCTGAGTTCAAATCTGACTTCAAACACTTAGTAGCTCTGTGACCCTGGGCAAGTCACTTCACTCTGCTTGCTTAGTTTCCTCATCTGTAAAATAAGCTAGAGAGGAAATGGCAAACCACTCCAGTATCTTTGTCAAGAAGACCCCAAATGGGGCTGTGAAGAGTAAACAACAAATACATAAAGAATGAATTGTTTTTGGACCTCATTTCCTAGAGGGCATTCAAATAAGACCTAAGTTTCCACAAACTGAGAGGCAGTGGTTACATGGTAGATTGAGGGCTGGCCCTAAAATCAGAAAGACATGGATTGAAGTCCTGAATCTGACTCTGAGCCTCATCATGTTCCCCAAGCACTTTTCTAGTGTTATAGGTTATAAGGAAGTTATTGATCTCCATTTGCACTGAGAATTTCCACACTGGGAATTCCCTGCACAGGTTCAGAACCCCCTTCAAAATAAAAGTTTTCATAAAGCAATACAGCAAAAACCCTATACAGATTGAAGGAATGGGAAAGGGTCAGCATGGCCCTTCTACCTTTGTAGAATATGCTAGTTTAATAGTAGATTGAAAACCAGCCTTAAAAACACTAAGCCATGGGTTCAAGTTCAAATACTGGTGGCTTGACCTTGGACAAACACTTCATCTCTCAGTACTCCAAGAAGGTCTACAGGGCTATATATAGCAAGGAAGATGGCACTTCTGTTGGTGGAGGCAGTCCCCTCACCTGAGCCAAGGAAATCACAAGTGTAAGCCTTATCCCGATGGAATTAAATGGTGGCTTCATGGAAATAGATTTGAATTCAATTCTCTATATGACAGAAGCTGGTTTGTTGCCTACCTTCAATCACAGGTGTGTCATTTCCATTGCCCACTGGTGTTTCTGAATGTTGAGAATGAATGCTTTTGTTACTTGCAGTCACATTCTGTAAATTTTTTTAAAGGAAGAAAAAGATGATCATAGTTGGCTGCTTATCTTCAGTGCAGTACTAAACCCACCCAATTAAAGGATGCAAATAGATGCCTTCCTAAAATTATTGAATATCTCTCTTTGAATTTCCCAGGACTGAATATTGTGGTTTAGAAGCAAAGCAATAATCATAGACTCCTTTGCTGATCTGTTAAGGTTCTCACAGAGTCAAACTCCATTGTTTGAGGATGGCATTAATAGTCTGTGCTGCTGACAAGGTTATATACAAGGGGGGGCATGTCCAGATGTGAATTAACTTTTAAAGTACACAATGTCTAACACATAAATGACACTTAAAAAAAATCTGGGTCTCCCTTTCTCATCCAGGCTGGAAGTGAAGGAGCCACTTGCAAGCCTGACCTCCCTGCTGATCTGCACAGGAGCTTTGACCTGCTTTCTTTCCAACTTGAGCTATTTGGCCTTTCTTAGGTACCCTGGTTGTCTCCTACTCCCAGGGACTAACCCTATTGGTGGCAGACAGTGTAAATGTCATATCAGCTCTAGTCCTATTTAACCCAGAATTTCTAATTCATCCAGCAGTCCCAATCTCCCCAGTAGCAGGGGATGCAGGCATTCACTACTAAGTCTGGTGATTGGAGGTTCTCCTATAATTTTTAATTGATGCTATCTGGACTTTGAAAGTGTGCTTGGCTTTTGTTCCTGTTAAAATCATCCTCAGCATATATATTGGTCTTCCCTCCTGCAGAAACCTCCTCTCTAAAACCCACTTTCCTGACTGGTGAATCCCTAGCCCAAATCACCATTTCCTGAGGCACCTAGGCCATACTTGCTTCTCTCCTGGCTTTACTTTCTCATTCTCTGAACTAGTCCATCTTCTTACCAGAAGCTTTGCCTTTGTTAAGGTATCTTCTCCCAGGCCCCACTTTCTATGTCCCTTTTACGTGTCATCTCCCCCCACCCCAGAATGAATGCTCCTTGAGGGCAGAGGCTGGCTTGCTTACTTTTCTATTTCCAGCTCTATGTTTAACACTTAATAAATGTTTTCTCATCTTCTTTCTTTCCTTTTTTCCCTCTCTCCCTTCTTTCCTTCCTTCCATTATTGGAAAGGAAGGAAATGAAAGACTACTTCTATTGGCTGATGGAAAATCCCTTCACATACTAATTTGAACTTTCAAAAATTACAAGCCACTTGGACAATTTCACAATCTACCACGAGTCAACTTAAATACAAAACTACAGATTGAATTTCAACTGCATGTTCTATATTCTATAATTTTTTTCCAGTCTATTTAAATACTAGTCAGTGGCTAAAAATGATTACATATGCAAATTACAACTTTCCTGTGGCAATAAGGGTTACCTAGGAACTGGGAGCTGCTCCAGCAAACAACAGGCAGTTGGTCTGGCTTTGGCTGGCAACCTGGTTATTTGCAATAGACTGACTGCTGTTTAATTTAACAGAGGCAGATCCTTACAACAGATTAAAATGAGGTGGGATCAGTTGGGGGGGGGACAAAAAAACAAACCTATTCCCTCCTTTTTCAACTACCCCCACCCTTATGCTTTCCTTTCCACTCCTTGCAAGAAAATAAATTACTTAATTCCTCAATCTATTGGGAGCCACTAATCAGTGCACTGCATAGTGCCTGGTATATAGTGAGTGCTTTGAAAATGCATATTGATGAACTCACTTGCCTCCCTAGCTTCATCTCACCAGACTCTTCATTTTAGCTCTGACCTTAACCTGCTCTGCTCTTGGAGCTTGAGATAAGTCATGCACCAATTCTGGGTTTTCTTTTTTTTGAACATGTCTGAATCCAGGACAAGTAATAACAATTGTCTTCCAAATGGGGCATTGAAATTAATTTTGTTTTTATCTTTGGGTCTTCTCCAGTGTTAACCTTAATATTTATTGAATTGAACTGAATTACTCTAAAATGAAAATCTGTTGATATTTTTAACACGTAAATATAAGAAAATGATGCAAAGGTGACAGTACCAACAAATCCAGATACTATAAAGATTCTTGCCCATATATGGGAAACCTACTTCAAAGAAGCAAGTTGCTAGATGGTAGCAATTCAGAAAAGTCCAACTCAGGTCCTCAACATTGACTGAGGCAATGTTGAAGCAAAATCATCCAGATAGGAAAGGAAGCAAATTGGGGACAGACTGTGACACTGCAATAACCCAAAGGGAGAACTTTGAACTTCATATCCTCTCCCACATTTTAAGAAAATTATTTAGGCCATAAACCTGAAAAGATGAGCCAGCCAGCGCTGGTTCAGCAGAGACAGATCCGGAAGCTGAGCGTTTCTCTTTGACACTTGCCTTACTCATCTTGCCCTCAGAGAAGAGGCAACCAGTTGGACTCTAGGGTGGGAGAAAAGTGTTGTCAAACTTACAATTTAAAGTAGAAAAGCTCAATTTTTAGGCTAGAGAAAAATGCATGGATAAATATCCCACCCCAATATTCTGAAACATCAGATTCTCTTCTCCCTTACTACTTACTTCTTTGGAGACAACCCAGGTATGGTAGCAGGTTCTCAGTTAGGAAATTTTTCATACTATTGTTAATAATTTGCTACTCACAAGAAACTAGACCAGCATTTCAGAAGACAAATACCATGTTGCAAAGAACAAGCCTGAATATTAAATACATATTTGTATTTCAAAAGCAGTGGCCTAGATAATCATGAAGAGAAACAGATATTCAATATTAAGATCATAGTACTGAGAGTTGAAAGGGGCCATAGAGCTGATCCAGTCTTTTATAGATTTGTAAACTGAGGCCCAGAAGCTAGCAAAAGGCAAGAATTGACCTCTTCTTTTCCAACTTAGTTAACTGGTTCCTTTGATAAGTTTGACTATGTATAATCCTTTTGATAGGTTCTACTATGTGACTGGAAATGTCCATTTTCTAAAAGAATTAATATTGCTAGCCAGTCAGACAAAGAATTCAGAGCCTGAAGGTTTGGTGAATTTTGCTGAGGTTGTCTCAGTCCAGGGCATACCTGAATTATTTGATTTCTTTTTCTAGACTGAGGCAAACCATTGCCAGAATTTATTTTCTAGACACAGCCTGGGGTCATTATCATCACTGTTTTCCTCACAAAACCACACGTTGGGCAAAGCACTGTGTATACAGTAAACTACATAGACCTAGTTTCTGTCTTCCAGAAGCTTTGTATCTTGGTTCAAGTCATTTAGGTACAAACAACTTCTTTATTCCTGTTTCTTTGTATCAGCAGAAGGGCTTGGGCTAATTTGAGTAAGCAGACAGAGGTACCTTTGGAGGTATTTTATTCTACAATTAAAAAAAATAATTCTATCTTCAAATTATTTCCCCCTAACTTTCCATTTACAAATGTTCTTCTCTATGGTGGAAGCTTTATAATTCCTTCCACTGTTTCAAAGACCTCTTAAGAATGCCCTCTAGGGGCGGCTAGGTGGTGCAGTGAATGGAGCGCCGGCCCTGGAGTCAGAAGGACCTGAGTTCGGATCTGGCCTCAAACACTTAACCCACACAAACAAAAACCTAGCCGTGTGACCTTGGGCAAGTTACTTAACCCCAATTGCCCTAAAGGGGCGGCTAGGTGGCGCAGTGAGTAAGAGCGCCGGCCTCGGAGTTGGGATGACCCGAGATCAGATCCGGCCTCAGAAAATGAGCACCCACGCATAAATAATGACTAGCCGTGTAACCTTGAGCAAGTTACTTAACCCCAATTGCTTAAAAAAAAAA